>BDUI01000038.1:815280-848772 GCA_002335545.1 Apodemus speciosus | reverse complement strand
CATGCCTTTAATCCCAGCACTTGGGAGGCAGAGGCAGGCGAATTTCTGAGTTCGAGGCCAGCCTGGKCTACAGAGTGAGTTCCAAGACAGCCAGGGCTACACAGAGAAACCCTGTCTCGAAAAAAACAAACAAAAAAAAATATTACAAAGTTTCTGTAAGGCAAAGGACACCGTCAAAAGGACAAATCGGCAACCAACAAATTGGGAAAAGATCTTCACCAACCCTATATCTAACAGAGGGCTAATATCCAATATATACAAAGAACTCAAGAAGTTAGATCCTAGTAATATTTTTTAATAAATAAAGGTGATACATAGCTTTTCCAGTTGTAATTATGAGGGTCAAGCCAGGAAAACAAATACCACAGCTGTTATTTTAGAGGAGAATATCACATGAGTTTATGAAACAGGAAGTGATTGATGGGAGAGCCCACTGTGGGTGGTGCCATCTCTTGTTTGATGGTCCTGGGTTCTATAAGAAAGCAGGCTGAACAAGCCACAAGAGCAAGCTAGTAAGTAACATTCCTCCATGACCTCTGCATTAGCTCCTGCCTCCAGGCTCCTGCCCTGTTTGAGTTCCAGTCTCAGCTTCCCTCAGTGATGAACCGTGATATGGAAGTATAAGCCATATTAACCCTTTCCTCCCCAACTCGCCTTTTTCACAATGTTTCGTCACAGTAATAGTAATCCTAACTAAGACAGACAGCAATGGTAGGAAGCATCTACCATACCCCAGGGCTGGATCAAAAGGAGAGAAAGGTCTGTGTTTCTAAAGACATGAATGTTTCACCCACATGTTCATGATGCTGTTAAGATTCAAGAAGGAATCAGTGAGTAGCGATACCGCGGTAAACTATCAGTCTAGTTCCACATAAAAGGAGGATACCGGGGTTGTTAAAGAGTCAATGGCCAAGGGGAGGAAAGGGCTAGCCAAATGGAAAAGAGAGAGAGCAGAGTCAGGGCTGGTTCGAGTCTTGGTTTAACCCTTCCCCTTGGTTAACCACTGCATATCCACCCTGTTAGGACCCTTAGCTGTTCTCCTGCTGTTGTTGACTTTTGGCCCCTACATTTTGAACTGCTTGGTCACTATTGTTAAGAAACACATAGGTACAGTACAGCTAGTGATCTTAAAGCAGAGATACAAATAACTAGATACAGAAGACCAGGAGTATGAGCTAGCAGAATACCAGCAAAAGCTTTAGGACTGAAGCATGCACAAAGAAAAGGAAGGAGTGAAGGGAGGTCAGCTCAGGAACTTTGGAGAGATCATGGAACACTTGCAGCTCTAGAAGGGAGAGACTAATTAACATTCTCAGAATGGGAGTGGTGGGGGGGAACCAACCTGCAGGTGGGGATGCATTCCACAGGACAGACTGTTGGCCGCCTACCTCATTCCCTAGAGACCAACCAGTTTAAAGTTTCACTGTTCTGCCAATCACGCTGTGCCTAATGGTGGCTGCCCTGAGGTCTGTAAAAGGCCCGCTGGACGGGCTGAGCATGGTCGTCCTCTCCCCATGTGCAGGGCCACCCCAGCATGCTGGATTGAATAAGATTCCTCTTGCTTTCACATCAAAAAATAAAAGGAGGATACTTCATTTAGCACAGCCACACACACACACAGAGTCAGATTCCCACTGAGCTCTGATGGATCCCAACATTTCTTTACGATCACTCACTGTCTTTCATCCCAAATGATCCGTTGCATCAAGAAATTACACATAGGAGATCTGCCAAGTTCCTGACACAGCCTGACACAGCTGAGACTCAGCCGGAGTGATAACCCAGTCTAAAATATGCAGGGTAGATTTATAGACCAGACAGGCCAGCAAAGGTCAAGGGCTTGGGGAAAGCGTGGACGATCATGGAAATGGTAATGAGAGTCTGAGAAGATGGTGAGAGGTAGGGCAAACCCCAGGGTCTAAACACTCAAGGCCTGAACTGGTTGCTGGTGCCAGGGCTGAGCCCAAGCAAGCCCCTCCCCTCCTCAGCCTTCAGACAAGCTCACAGGCCTGGCTACAACCAGCAGGAAATGTTTGGCTGTTCAGCCAGGCTCTGTGACAAATTCTGAAGGGACTTCATGCAGAGTGCAGAAGAAAGGGGCTATTTGGGAATAAAGAGGAACTGCAACCCCTATGCAGGGGGCTAATGCAAGTTTACAGGTTCCATTTCAGATTTTTAGTATGGAGAATTTAGCCTTCAGTTAACCTGACAAATAAAGGCCTCCGGGTCAACAGCACTGTGGGGAGTGGGAAAGGAAGAAAAGAATCTCTGATCAATTTGCCTACTCATTCCTTCAGTCAATAATCTCACTGTGCTCCTCTGTACACAGTCCTGGAGGTACAACAGAAATCACAGTAAGTGGCCCCTGCATGGGCCTTAGCAGTGGGAGGAGAGACAGACCATACGGCGATCAAGATATACATTCACGCACACTTCAGGATGTGTCTGACAGCGATGGACTGTATAGATAATGATGGCTCTGTAACACTTGAATGGGGCTGAGCATTTCCTATCACCGAGTGACATCAAACTAGACTTCCACCTTGCTCACATGTTTTTGGTGATGTAGACCACCTGTTACTGCTTCCGGTGGCATCCGAGTACAGTGATACAATTCCCTGTTCCTGGTTTCATACTTACTATATTGTCATTTTTATTTAAAAAATATTTTTAGCTCTGTGTGTCTATGGTGGGGCACATGCACATGTGCACGATGCCCTCAGAGACCAGAGGCTTTGGGTTCCTCGGAACTGGCCTTAGAAGTTGTTGTGAACTTATGGACACCGTGGCTGTTGAAAACCAAATGCAGGTCCTCTACTAGAACACTACACGATTTTAAGGCTGAGTCATCTCTTCAGGCCCATTATTACCTTCTAAACTATCATTTTAAAATGTCTTTTATTTTGTGTATATGTTGTATATGTGGTGCATGTCTGCATGTGTGTCAGTGTATGTGTGTATGTGTATGTGTATGCGTGTGTATGTGTGTTTGTGTGTGTGTGTATGTGTTTGTGTGCATGTTGAAGTCAGAGTTGATGCTCTGTGTCTTCCTCAGTTCCTATCCATCTTACATTTTGAAGGAAGGTTTAGAGCTGATTTGACTAGTCTAGCCCACCAGCTCGCTCCAGGGAAGCCTTTACCTTCACCTCCCAAGTGCTGTGATTATAAGCTGGCTGACATGCCCGCCCTGCATCTATCAGTGTGATAGGGACTGAATGCCAGTTCTCATACTTTCACAGCAAGCTTTACCCACAGAGCCATCTCCCCAGACCCTAAAACACACTCCTATTTATTAAAAAACAATATTTTCCTATAAAAGTCCATTGTGTTACATCATCAACAGCCTTACCCATTTCTCAGGAAGCCCTACCCAGAAACTTACCCATCTAGGCTTGGATAGAAGTACATTTGTCAGAACAGATTCCTGCCAATGAGTATTGCTGCAGGATTTTCCATGTCCAATCATATTAAGGCAGTGGAAGGTCTGTGATTGGACAGGAAAAGGGAGGCGGAGCTAGGAGTTGAGGGGACAGAGGCTGTAGTAGGAGAAGGGAGGAGAACTGAGATGGCTTCGGACGTGGACCTGTGTGGCATTTACTAGCCACAAATAGCTATGTTTTTATAAGGTTAGAAATATTGGGATAAAGCTTTTATCATTATCAGTTGGCTCTTAAATTACTGTATTGGCATCTTGTAAATTGTGATATTATTTATACATAAATCTGATTAATTAATTAAGCTTTAAGAGTTTTGATTTACTGGTTACTGGAATGTGGGTCCGCCAGTGGTGGAGAGGAACACAGTTGGGATGCTGTGAGTAGCTGGGAGAGCATCGCTTGGTGGTGGCGAAAACATACCTAGCAGGACCCCTCTGGGACATGGTGTGGCAGCCTGGTGGGGTAGAAAAGATGGTGGAATCTTTTTTAATATTTCCCACAACACAGTATAATAAAATTTGGAGAGTGTAGTAGCTACTTGTCTCACTGCAACAAAAATACTTGACAAAAATCAACTTAAGAAAGGAAGATTATAGTTGGTTTTTAAAGTTTATTTTATGGCCAGGAAGTGGTAGCACATCCTTTAATCACAGTACTTGGGAGGCAGAGACAGGCAGATCTGAGTTCGAGGCCAGCCTGGTCTACAGAGTGAATGTAGGACAGCCAGGGCTACACAGAGAAACTCTGTCTCAAAAAATCAAGAAAAAAATTATGTGTTGAGTGCTTTGCCTGCATACATGTCTGTGTACCGTGTGTATCCCTGATGACTGCGGAAGTCAGAAGATGGCATTAGATCCCCTGAAACTGATGTCACAGATGCTTGTGAGCTACCACGTGGGCTCTGGGAACTGAACCTGGCTCCTTTGCAAGAGCAACACATGCTCTTAACCATGGAATTGTCTATTCAGTCCAGAGGTTTTTATAGTATTCCCCATCTACTGTTTGAAAATTTCATACCTGTATACAATGTATCTTATCATATCCAGTTCCCACTCTCCTCCCCCAAATCCCTCTGCACCCCCAACGCATCTCCCCTGCCAACTTCATGTCTTAAATAACAAAGAGTTCGATTAGTGCTCTCCATAATGTGCATGGCTATGGAGTCCCCCACTGGGACCTGGGCAACCCATCAGAGTCCACACCTCCAAAGAGAAGTGAAGTGACTCTGTGATCCATTCCCAGAGCAGCCAGTGACTCCTCTGCCAGCGGCGGGGTTTCAGTAGCCTCTCCCGACACGTGGTGGAAATTTAACTGGCTCGATTTTTGATGGTAACCACATTCAATATAGCATCTTCCAGACCATGAACGCTAGTGAGCAAGAAGAGAGCACCCTAGCCAGTTTAAATTTCATCTCTCTCTCTCTCTCTCTCTCTCTCTCTCTCTCTCTCTCTCTCTCTCTCTCTCTCTCTCCCAGTACCCCCCAGAGCTCCCAGGGACTAAACCACCAACCAAAGAGTACACATGGAGGGACCCATGACCCCAGCTGCATATGTAGCAGAGGATGGCCTTGTTGGACATTAAAGAGAAGAGAGGCCCTTGGTCCTGAGAAGGCTTGATGCCCCAGTGTAGGGGATGCCAGGACAGGAGTGGGTGGGTTGGAAAGCAGGGGGAGGGGTTATGGGGTTATAGGAGGGGACCAAAAAAGAGGACATTTAAGAATATATCAGAAAGAGAGAGAGAGAGAGAGAGAGAGAGAGAGAGAGAGAGAGAGAGAGAATAAATTTCATTTCTCCGTGTCCTGAAACCAAAGTTTGTGGTATTTCCAGCAATAGGGTCTTACTTATGTCCTCCATATACTTATGGAGGGCTCCAAGAACAAGGCAGTATCTTTGTCACTTTGGGTGCTCTGGGTCTAGGGAAAAGGGGGCAAGGGAAAGAAACCCCGACTTGACTCCAAAAATCAGGGCCAAGGAAAAAACTCCCATCGATCCGAGTTTCAAGATCAGGCCACAGGATCCCTCTAATCCCAGGCCACCCTAGAAAACTGCACCTCTGCTCAGGCCTGTGCTGCTTCTTGCCCTCTGAGTTTCCCCTCCCCATAAACCTTGTGTGTGAGGTCTGCCGTGCGCTATGTGTGACTTCGTGGTATTCCTTGACTCCCGACTTCAGGACACCTTTCCTCTCAGAGCTGTGACACTTAAACTGGGATCTCTCTGACCAAAGCTCATCGGGAAAGAACCTGCTCCTGGCACAGAGATTTCCAGTTATTAACCCTTTTCCAGTTATTAACCCTTGTTTTCTGGGGCCAGTAATGCCTACCCATGCAAAGGTACCTCTGTCCAAAGTCCTTTTTGCCCTTTATTTTTAAATTATATTTAAATAATTAAATAATGGTCTTTCTTTTTAAAGATTTACTTATTTTGAGTACACAGTTGCTATCTTCAGACTCACCAGAAGAGGGCATCAGATCTCATTACGGATGGTTGTGAAGCACATGGGATTTGAACTCAGGACCTCTGGAAGAGCAGTCAGGGCTCTTAACCACTGAGCCATCTCTCCAGCCCCAATGATGGGCTTTCATAAAGCCTCATTATATCCTTAGTCTTGGTTAACCAGGCCAGGATAGAAGTTTATTTGGTTTATGTTTCCAGGGGATACAACTGAGGTGAGTCAGCTGTCAGGAAGCAGAGAGATGTAACGCTGACATCATTCTGTCTCCTTTTCATCCATTTTAGGACTCATATTTATAATATCCTTTCCCACCATAATGAACCTAATCTAGACAGGCTTGCCTCTTTCGTGATTCTAGTTCATGTCAAGTTGATGATCACTATTGACCATCACAGGGTGAACCCAGTGCCTTGAGGGAAAAGGGTACTACCAAGCGATGGAGTCACAAGGGGCCACGGTTTGTTTCTGAGGAGGTAAAAATGGCTTCTCAGAGGGACTGTCTGAAGCGAGGGAGCAGGCTGCGTCAGATGCGAGGACAATGTGTTCCTAGCAGAGGGAACTGTTGACTCATAAGATCCAAGGGAGGAGTGAGTCTGGACTTTAAAGGACAGCAGGAGGCAGCCGTGTGGCTACAATGAGCTCATCGAGAAAGACAGGGAAGGGAGGGCAACAGCAGTCGCGCCTGGTCCTGCTGGCCGACCGGGGTCTGTATCTTACTCCAGTGACGTCAACTTTGCTCGGTTGTTCTGCTCACATAACACATGAAGAGCTGCCTTCCTCTCTTCTTAAAAAAAATACCCTGCGCTCCTCTAGCCCTCCTTGTTCTCAGTTCACTCAGGGAACTGAGCGAAGAAGGTGACAAAGTTCATTCCCCTCCTCTGCTAAGGATACCTCCCTCTATTCTTTTATTAGTCCATTGATTAGGAACTTCATTTCAGACCAGCTGTCAAGTGCTACTCTGTATGCACTTGAAATCGGTCCTTTCCATCTCTCTCCTCCATCCCCAGGGCCTCACGCTGCGCCTCCGTTTCAGTGGATAGCATTGCTCTACTTCTGAGGGACTCTCTCTACCTCTGGACCCAACCCACCTCCAATCTGGGCTCCATACTGATTAATCCTCCTAATGTGTAAGTTCAGCAGTGTCTTCTGTGCTTTAGATATGAAATGTCCTCCCAAAAGAGTTTGTTGTGAAGGTTTGGGCCCCAGATGATAAAGCTATTGAGAAGACATTACATCATGAAGGTACTAACTTCATTAATGGGTAAATCCATTGGTGAGTTCATACTGAATATGGGGGCTTGCCAGAGGAATTATGTCATTGGAGCCATGTGCTTTTGAACTAGTCATCTTTTCCCTGTTCTCTTTCTCCTCTGCTTTCTAGGTATCGTGAGTAACAGCTCTCTCTATTCTGCTATGCCTCCCAATGTCCCTTCCGCCATGATGCTCTGTCGATGAACAGACTTAAGACAATGGAGCCAGCTGACTGTGTGTCTAGCTAACTGTGTGTCCAGCTAACTATGTGTCCATCTTACTGCATGTCCAGCTGACTGTGTGTCCATCTTACTGTGTGTCCAGCTGACTGTGTGTCCAGCTGACTGTGTGTCCATCTTACTGTGTGTCCAACTGACTGTGTGTCTATCTGACTGTGTGTCTATCTGACTGTGTGTCCGGTTGACTATGTGTCCAGCTGACTGACTATGCGTTGAACCATCTGAAGCCATGAGACAAAATAAACCCTTCCTCTTAAAGTTGTTTTCTAGGGTTCCTTGTCATGATGATGAAAAGCAACTAATCTATCTCACCTGATTGAAAACTTAGTGATTTCACATCAGTCAATGTTTGTTAAAGCCCAAATTCCACAGTTGCCTGTGGGCTCAGCCTGTTCATTTATGTGATCTATGAGCCGTTCTCGTGCTCCCTCACCCTCACTTAGTGGTGACCCCATTACCAAAATGCCCATTCTCCTAAAGCTCAGGCTAGGTCTAGTTGGGGAAAGGATGCCATGGAGACAGGCATGGTGGCATACACCAATAATCCTAGAATCAGGAGACTGAGGCGGGAAGGCTGTGATAGTGAGACCACTTCAAACTATACATAGAGTCCTAGGCTGCCTGAACTATGGAGTAAGGCCCTATCTCTACATAGATAAGTGCCATCCAAACCATTTCCCCCAGGATACTGCACACTGTGGTAAGGGTTATGAGTGTGTGTAGGGGAATCTTCTTATCTGTATATGGAAGCGAGGTCAGGAAATCTTCCTCTAATTATTAGTAGCTGTTGTAACAAACCACCACCTAAAACAACACAGGTTTACCCTATTATAGTTCTGGAGGTGAGAAGTTTAGCACTAGTCTCAATGGGATGAAACCAACATTGGGGCAGGGATGTGTCATCTCTGGAGATTACTGGGGAGGCTCTGTTCCTT
The DNA here is from genome assembly GCA_002335545.1 of Apodemus speciosus. Lineage (NCBI taxonomy): Eukaryota > Metazoa > Chordata > Mammalia > Rodentia > Muridae > Apodemus > Apodemus speciosus. Next base: position 840,459 of record BDUI01000038.1, on the reverse strand, counting down.
ATTTTTTCCCAGCTCCCCAAAGCCACTTATATTCCTTGATTCTGCCTCTCCAAGGCTTACAATTCCCCCTGCTTCCACCACCACATTCTCTCTGATCCTGACTCTCTGTCATTTTGTAAGGATCTTTGTGATAATACTAAGTCCACCAGGTAGCTCAGGTTATCTCCTCATCTCAGAATCCTATCTTAAATCACAATGGAGCACTGCCTTTGTCATATGTGACACAGTCTTTAAGGATCAAGATGTGGATGTCATTGGGGCCATCCTTCTACCTACCACAATGCATTGAGGAAGTGGCTCTGGCATATAAATGGAAGCAAAGGGAGTTAATTAAGCAAGGAATAACAGGAGGATGTTCTGGAAGGGAAAAGAGCAGCAACAAGGGTCCTGAGACGGAGGAGAAGGACGGGCTGGAGAACTTTAGAGAAGGCTTGTGTGGTGTGGCCTAGGGCAGGGAAGGGATGTGGAGAGCGCAGAGTGGTGAGATTGGGCTGGAAAGAATGAAAGATAAGGCTTCAGTCTTCCATGGCCTTGGCACTAAGAGAAAGGATGGTATAATCAGATGTATCTTTTGGACACAAGGAATCAAGGGTGGTCACTACAAGCCCCCTAGAGGGATGAGGGAAGCCAATTTTGTAATGATTTCAAGTCTCCTGGTCCATCTTATATTACCTATGAATCATTCACAACTTGACAGACCATGTAAAAGTAGAAAGCTAACAAGATAGGCCAGCAGCTAAAAGCACTTACCCAACAAGTTTGAAGACCTGAGTTCAAGTTCTGATGCCTGTGGAACGGTGGAAGGAGAGAACCGAATCCTCGAGGTTGTATCTGATCTTCATACGTGCCCTGTAGCATGTGTATACCTGTACTTATAATCAAACACAGAGGAGTGAGAGCCCATGCCTGTGCACACACACAAACACAAACTCTAATAACAAAGTGAAACAAAGATATAAGTAGAGTCTTCATGTATCTACCCATCTCCTAGCTATGATAACTGATTCATATTAATGAACTCGTTTGCCACCTATACAGTTCTTCATCCCAGCATTACTTTAAAGCAAGTCCAAAATAGTCCATAGTTTTATCCAAATTTATTTTAGACTCAACCTATTGATTTATAGACCTATAAAACTTTTACTTGACTATTTGCATGCTTGTGCATGTGGTCAGTTTCACGTGTGGAGGTCAGAAGACAACTAAAAGTCAGTCTTCCCTTTCCACTTTTTTGAGGCAGAGTCTGTTTCTCCTACAGCACTGAGAACGCCAGCCTAGCTGGCCCACAAACTCCCAGGCAATTCTGTCTCCTCTTCCTAGCTCAGCACAGGCGTCCTGGCACTAGGCATACATACCACCACATCCAGCCTTTTACATGGGTGTGAGGGACCAAACTTGGGTTGTCAGCCTTGGGTGGCTACTTTACCCATAGATAGTATTCTATCTATCCCCAGGGCTTCTTAAAAACATTATTCCGACATCTAAGGCATCCCAGGACGGATACATTTGTGGAAATAATCAGTATACGCATTTATCCAGCCCTTCCCTTCTTCACTCGAGATTCCAAAGCACTTTTCATATTAGAACTCACATCTTCTTAGGGCAGAGGACTCTTCTACCCTGGTTAGAGCATCCCCACCCAAACCTTCTTTGAATGCCTTCTGCAGGTGGTGGGTGCCGAGAAGAAATGGATCCCATTCATCAGATGGAACAGTGAGGCCCCTGCTCCAGCTCTAGTCACGGAACTGAGATGCCAGGATGGATGAGTGTCCCCTCCAGCTGTTCCTGTTGCACGGAGGGAGAAGGCCTTTTCAACTGAGGCAAGAAGTTCACGCTGCCCACGCTGTTCAAGTCAAGAACACCTGCAGCCAGGCTCCTTCCTTCCCTGTGCCTCTGTGTGGCTGGATGTGAGGGTGGGGGGAGGAGACGGCTCTAATTACACCTTTCATATGGGCCTTTGGTTCTGAGACTATTTCAAGGAGGAGGTTGACATCTCTCCTCTCAAATAAAGACACGCCTCAAAGGTTTCCTCTCTGTCTCCCCTCCAGCAGAGCCTTTGCTGTCTGGTGACGTTCTGTGATCATTATTACTGCTGTGAAACACAACCTACAAATGTACTGGCCTAAAGATGCAACCATTTAAATATGGGAATAGATACAATGGGTGGCAGGAAAGTGTCAGGTTTGTCCCTAGGACTGTTAAACTGTACTTCACTACTTCCTCCTGTCCTCAGTCCCCTCCTCCCCAAAGACTGGACTTCTAACCACTCTTTCTTGGCTCATCCCCTATGGTTCTGGAAGTCTGGTCAGCACCTCCTTAATATGTTGGTTGAGAGGGAAGAATAGTTCTCCTTTGAAAGGTCTTTAATATTACATCAGAGGACTGGGGTATGGGCAGTGACACATCCACTATTGTCAGCCCAATGGATGCTTGTCTTCAATACAAATGGCTTCCCATAAACTCAAATGCAGAAATGCCATGCTGACATGATGTAACTACCCCACATGCAGCACTAAATGCAGTCACCTCACTCTTGAGAGAACAAGAGAGCAAGAACCCAAAGTCTTGTCTCTTTACTGCATCCTGCAAGCCCAGGCTCTATTTGGATGTGTATTCCCCAACAACACGTGGTCAATCATAGGCCATCATGGCGTCTTTGAGTAAATTACATTTAGCCATTCACCAATATGCAAGACATTTGATAGTAAAACACTTATTTGAAAAAACAGAAAAGCAGAAGTATTGGGTAAGAGTCCACTTGTCCACTGTGTGCTGTCAGATAGGCCAGGGAGTAGGACAAAGCCTTGATCCAGCTAACTCAGATTTCTTGGACTATCTTCTCGCTGCCCTCCATTGATGGAGGAAGGGTAGGCAGGTGGGTTGCCTGGGTGGATTGCCCTCTGGGAACATAGTTCCTCAGGAGATCAATTCCTGTTAGTGATACACTGTGGATGTCAGAAGAGCACTAATCTGTAATTAATATTAGCAGGCTAATAATGGCTTAAGAAAGCATGAGTTGTTTTTTTTCTAAGACATTATGTATCTGGAGACACAGTCATCTGCTTAAAATTGGCGACTCAAGGAAATCAAGTGTCTCTGAACTGAACTTGGGAATCTGTTGGCTGCAATTCCAGCCATCACATCTGCATCAAGGGTGTAGCGAGGAGGAAGTACCTGCCCCAGTATGTGCCCCTCTGCCTTCTCTGCTTTTGTTTTGTTTTTTGGTCAGGGTCTCATGCATCCCAGGTTGACCTTGAACTCATTCTTTATCCTAGGCTGTCTGTGAACTCCTGATCTTCCTGTCTCCAAGTACTAGGATTACAGGCGTGTACCACCAGGTGCACCAGAGCCCGTGTTTCCTTTATCATGTACATCCATAATTCCCCCCGAAGTCTGTGGCCAACCTTCTTTTTAGATCTGAAGGAGTTGAATGGCGTTGCATGCTCACCTCCAGCTGGAAGGAGCCTGGGAAAGCTAGTATCTTGTCTGTCGTTCCCCAAACAGAATTGAGACTTGGGGAAATTGATCACAGGAGCCTGTGGAGTGATATGACTTTCCAGAGGAATGAAGGTTCTCAGTGCAACTTACAAGAGATAAGAAAGGATGCCACGTAGCAAAAAATAGCAGTTTGTTATCGAAATCCAAAATAGACAATTTCTGGATCTAAATGAGGTTTTTATCCTAAGGGGGAAAGCTGTGTCTAGACTTAAAATAATAATAGATACCTCAAACGGGGTTTCAGAAAGTAAAGTCGATGGCTATCTATTTACAGAATACACATCTTCCTGAGACAACAGACAATGACAACTTGTGATTTCATCAGCAGTTTCAGAAAAGAAGAAAAGAACTTTCAAGCAAGCTGATAGGAGATTTACGGCCAAGATGGTGTTTCTTGTGGGCGCCAAAGAAACAGAGTAATCCCCCAGCCCCCAGCCCCCAGCCCCCAGCCCCCACCCCCAGCTGGGAGCCCATGACTCCTTCTGCCAGCCTTGGGGAGCAGCACTGGCTCCCCTTCTAATTTACATAACCACTGAGACTAACCAGCCCAGTTAATATCTGTGGGTCCAGAGCTAAGAAGGCTTAGGGGAGATTTTTACATGAGTCACAGGAGCCCAAGTTTCATTATATCCAGGCAGGATTAGTCCCCAAGCCACATAAGCTTAATGGCTCACTCAGAGCCTCCAACCAGGGGCTCTTGGGGTAGCGAGACTCGGGGAGCCTCTGCGAGTGAAATCCAATGGAGTGGGACGCTACAAGCATCCTGGGGACCGGAAGAAGACACTGCCATTCCGAGCACGCTCCAGAGGGCATCTTTACCAGGAATCCAATGGCTAACTTAGAAGCAATGGCTAACCCAGACGTCTCCTTTTCTCCCTATCCCTGGATAAGCTGAAATAATAATAGAAGTGATTAAAAACACATCTTCTCCGCAGAACCGAACAGACCTGCTGAGCAGCGATGACCCACGCTGCAAAAGAGCACCCGGCTGTGGGGTCGCGTGTTCGCCTGTCGGCATCACTAAATAAAGAACGCGCGCAGTCGAAGCCCGAGCATTACTTAGGCAGTTTCTAGATCCCAGGGCTCTTTAAATTTATCACTCCACAGGGAGGGAATGGAAATCCTTTTTAGGATACAACTTTAATCTATTTTCTATTTTTAACTTTTGGAAGAAAAGATGACACCCTGAAAAACTAAAAGAAGCTATTATCTTTGCTAAGGTAATTTCAACTCCAAGAGACTCTAATCTTTTTTTTTTTTTTTTTTTTTGAGTTTTTTTTTTTTTTTAATTTCCTGCAAATTAGAGCAGGTGATGACATGAAGAGTTGGGAACCTGGGGGGAAAGATGCTATGCCAAGTAACCGGGCCAGATACGTCAGTGGGGTTCTTTTAAAGCACATAACCCTGACGCTTTGCCCAACTGCCTTCCACGCCCAGCTACCCCATGCAGCACAGCTGAAGGTCCTTCTAGGTGTTTCCTTCTTTAATTTACTCTCCACAGTTCTGTTTGCATCTCCACAGCCCCCTCTATTGAACCATCAGGACCACAGTGAACTCTATACCATCTTTAGACACTCAAACACAAAGATACACAAACCTTCCAGGCCCTGTTCTGTCTGCAGCCTTCCTTCCCAAGTTAACCTCTGTTCTTCACAGCCAGCGCCCAGCACAGCATCTGCTACACATTTGGGCCATTTCTCTAGAAAATGTCATCCGGTCAAGCCAGTCACTCCGTCTCCCATATAATTCACATTTACGCCACCCCCACCCCACCCCCCATCTTGTACATTCAAGCCAATGTCTTTGCTGGGGCAGCTTTTCCCATCCCAACCACTTGAGGGAAGAGGTGCGTATTTGTAATCTGCTCACACACCACCCCCTTTCCCCCCTCATAGCCTGTCTGACACTCGACTATCCACCCACACACAAACATTCTGGGTCACCACCCGCTGTTCTGCATTCCTCTGGTGCAGCAGCTCCTGAATTGTATATTGATACAGTCTCGCATGCTGCAAAGAGATAATTGGGTTCCCAAGGAAACTTGCTTTATCAAAATTGAATTATAATGGAGAGAGAAATGAAAAAGGGCTGAGGATAGAGTGTTCAGGGCTCACAGTAACAGCATTAGCTTTCCTGAGGGGGTTTCAACAATGCTACGGTGCTAAGGAGCTACCAAAGGATTTCAATGCGCACTAGAATATCAGTCTACTTGATCTAGAAAAACAACCTCAGAAGCCCCACACCTGCAAGCCTTCCAGATTATCTATGGCCTTGAGCGTCTAACCTTGCTGGCATTGTGATTCTTAACACACAGTAAACAGAAGTAAGCAACACACAAACAAGTGTGTATGCAATCCATATCGCCACGGATCCTGATGCTATAGCCCAGTAATTATCTACCTGCCACCTAGGGACTAATTCCTAGTGACTTGCCTATTGTGACAACTACAAGTTGGTTGTGTTAAGTCAATATCTTATTTAGTTAATACAATTCTTTCAGTAGAAGAATGGCTATGATTTATCTATTTGTAATTTGGTCTCTTCTATCTAGATAAGAAGGAAGACAATACAAATCAGGGATCATGTTCTCAATCTCCAATCTCTGTTATCAACTAGTTTGGACTGAGATGCATCTAGGAGATTAGGAAAGCCATCTCTGGGTGTCTGTGTGAGTGTTTCCAAGAGAATTAACCAATACGTGAAGATCCACTTTTCATGTTTGGGTTTCAATAATACTACTGTATCATAGGATGGCACTGTATCATAGAGAGTGACACTGTATCACATCGTGGCACTGTATTACAGGGTGGTACTGTATAATAGGATGATACTGTACATGGGGTGACATTGTGTCACAGGGTGGTACTGTAGCATAGGGCAATAGTATTTCATAGCATGACACTGTACCACAGCGTTGCACTGTATTATAGGATGGGCCTAGATGGAATAAAGGGAAAAAAGGGCCTATGGGATGAGGTCTTAGATATAAATGGGGAAAGAGAAGTTCTAGGCATCCGTCTCTCTGTGTTTTTACTGAAGACACAATGTTACCAGACACTGGATGCTTTCATTGTTATGGTTTCCCCACTAAGGAGGACTGTAACCTCTAAAACTGGAAGGCAAACTAATTTCTTTCATCTTTCTTACTTTTGTGAGATATTTTCCTATATCAATGAGGAAAGTACCTAATACAACAACACCTAACGCTTTCAGAAATCATATTGTGTTCTTGCTTGTTTGTTACCTATGTCATACTTCCCACCTACCCTTCTTGTGGAAGCTCCTGATCCTGAGTTATTGCGCTTTTCTTCTTCATTACTTCTTCACTAGCACCAAGAATGGGGCCTTGCTCTAAGACTTATGAATACTTCATAAACAAATGAATGCTTCTTGATGCAATCAGCAAACTCTCTATGCCAGTTTACACTCTGGTTCATGAGTTAGGCTTTGGTCTGGGCTTGGAGAAATCACAGCACCAGTAAACAACCGAAAAGACTACAACTGAAGAAAGAACCAATGGTCCATGAGTAGGCCAATAAGAGGAGCAAAAGGGACCTGGGGAAGATAAGGTCCCCTGAGACATCAGCCAGACTTGAAAATATGTGGGCACTTTACCCTACAGCTTCCCAGTGTCTAAGTTACAGTGCTTGGACATACTTCTAAGATACATTCCCTGAGCACTACACTTTTTCAGTCTTGACAATAGTCTCTGAACCAAAATTCAAAATGCACAGCCTGAAATTTTGGGGAATGACAGGATGTGCTGTTCCAGTTAAGTTTGTTCCCAAAATTTCATGGCATTCCACTCCGAGTTATCTGGGAAATGTTCATCATTTGAGACGTGTAACCCTGTGAAAGGCATAGCCATAGGTAAGGATTGGCATTGACTCACAGACCTCATTCCCAGTCTTGCTCGCTTCTGGCATGCTGCAACAAATCTAATTTCCCTTAACCACTTGGAAAAGTGGCAAATTATGGGGAACAAATGTCCTTTCCAGCAGAAGGAAGGACACCTGCCTAATGAATCAGCATTTGTGCAGATGGTGGGCCAGAGAAGCCAAGTTGGAACTGGAACCTGCTTGTCCTAATGGGCAGTCAGCACCCTAGAATACTTCTCCTTCACTAATCCCACTGGGCTGGACCACATGGCTCTCCACACAAATGTAGGTCATTTAAAATGCCACTCCTTATTGCCAAGACACTGGAAAACCTACCATGACAAGGAGAAAATGTTTCTAGGCTGGTGCTTCTCGTTTAAAACAGAGAATCTGGATTTTGAACAGTTACATTCTGCCATTTTATACTCTGGGTCACAATTATCCATCAGTGATGCTCAAGTCACCATGAGTTTATATGACTGGATATTGGGAAGGAAGGACTGGATCTTGTTTTCAAAGGCTGGAGTTACACAACTCACGTTCAAAGGTATTTAAAAGCTGTGTACTCAACTTCCATAAAGACTCAGAATTTTATTATCTATGCTGAGACTGGGTGAGACTTTTGTCCCTTAATTTGGCAAAGAAAGAAAAATATCTATTCTGATGATTGAATTTACCATTTTTCAAAAGTACCTCTGTTTAATTCATGAAATTTAATCAAGACCACACTGAGATTTATTGCTTCTCATTAATGTTTCCTTTGAAGACAAGTAGAAAGACCCAGGGTAGAGAGGGAAGAACGACTCCTTCCAAAGTACGGTGACACTTAATTTGGACTTCATTAAACCCCATTAGTTCCCTAATACTGGATTTATGACACTGTGACAGAGAGTGGATGGTATTTATCTTGGTTTAATCTATGAAAAAGTGATTTTTCTCTGCAGGTGAGTGATATGAAAAAAATCTTACAAGGTGATATAATGAATATTCATTATTAGTCGGTTTCTTTTACACACAAGTGCTGTGCTAATTTCACATTTTTAATAGTTTCATTAACATGATGGAGTCTCCCCCCTTAATAGTATTGTTCTAGTTTGCTTTCTGTTATTGTTATTTGTCTATTTGTTCTCTAACCACTTCCAGAAAGAACCCAAGCCTTCCTAAGGCAAAGGAACTGTTTTCATAGGTCAAGCTGAGTGTTTTTCTGATTACCAAATCACACAGAATGTTGAAACAGATTTTGGCTAAATCCAGAAGTTATTTTGAGGAGAGTCTGTCTAAAAATATGCAATAAATGAGAAATTCATATCGAAGAGCCTGGAACAGAACTGCAAAAAGATAGTGTAGCAAATTTACTAGAAATCCCAAAATAACAGCAACTTCAAAAAATATAAACATTTATTTCTGACTAACCTAAGAGAAACCTCCAGCTATGCAGCTCATAGCTGATTAGGAGCTCTTTCCAGAGATCTCGTGTTTTTCTTCTATATTTTGGAAACTTCATGGTTTGAGGTGACTACCACATGCCAGAATGCAAGCCGTGCCACCCTCTAGCCAATAGGTAGGAGGAAGAGAGGGAAGAGCAGGGTCCCCTCCAGTACATGGGTCGGCAGCTCAATTAGGCAACTCTTAGAAATCCTGGACAAAAATTTACATGTCCTTGGCCCAAACTCACAAAGTCACACTGTTCCTCCACAGTCTTTCTGTTATTAAGGGAAAAGAAGAATATCATAGGAGACAGAACCAACTAGTACCTGTGAGGCATAGACAGCCACTCACCAACACAGCTGAACCTGGAGTATAATATCCAGTGAACACATGGGCAATTAGGGACCAAAGAAATAAAAGAGAATATACAGTTACTATGGTTGAATAATAGAATGACAATGAGCTTCTTGATAGCCAGAGCAGGAAAGTAAGAATGACTGTCACAAAAGACTCAAATCCATCAGTTCCTCAGTTGGGGAACAGCTCACCCCACAATGAAAGTCTCTGATGTTTTTCACTCAAGTACTACATGATGGTCATGCATTCTGAATTTCAAAAATTACTTTCACCACTGACTATTTTGTGCCCTTGTTCTGACGTACTCACCCATGCATGTCCAATTTCCATCTCAGAATACAGAATCACCAAGGGTATTGGAGACAAAAAAAAGTATAATTAAATGTTCTTGATAAAGCTTGTTTTTCAGGGATGATAAAAGGTGGGTTTGTGGGAATCCGGAGAGGGGATGAGTCAGAAATGTCTCGGTGGTGACATCCATGTTGCCTTTGTGTAAGAGGCTTGCAGACCTTGTTAATGCCATGCCTGACTAAGTCCTGAGAGACACACGATAAAACATGCATCAGTGGCACAGTGGCCATTAGGAAGATCTAGGGCACTTTCACTGGCTCCATTAATCTCTCCCAGGTTCAGTTGGGAAAGACAAAACTTAAATAGATGCCATACTTTGTATTAATCGTAATTTGTCAAAGACAGGGTCAAACCCCTCATAGTGAGCTTATTTTACTATACAGAAAACTCTGAAGTATCCTCCCAAAACAAGGAAACAGAGGAAGCAGGCTATGACTTGACTGTGAAATGCCTCTATAAGCTCATGGGGTGGAGACTCAATCCAGGTCTGATGGCACATGGAAACTTCAGAGGTGTGATGAGTAGGAGGAAGTAGACCATTGCTGATGTGTCTTGGAGGGTACCTTGTCACCAGCCTCTTCCATGCTCTCTGCCTCCTGCTTACCATGAGATGAACTCAACATATACTACTGCCGTGATGTTGATGGGTCAAGGTACAGAACCACCCAACCATTGACTAAAAGCTCAGAAACCATGAACTAAAATAAATCCCTCCTCCTTTGTTTAGTTTCTCAGATATTTTGTCACAAAAAAGTCTGATTAAGACAATGTGATCTGACATATCAATGACATCAAGTTAACCTATTTCCAAATGGTAGGAGAGTTAAACTAGAGATAGGAAGCCAGAACGACAATTAGGCTGAGATTTTTCTCTTTGGCAACATCTTCCCATTCAATTTTCTTTTTCTATATTCTTTTGGCTGCCTAGACCTGTTCTGTCTTATCCCTCTCTGTCTCTGTCTCTCCCTTCCCTCCATCTGTGTGTATGTGTTATATGAATACCTATACATACATCTGTGTATGTGTGCATGCACGCATGCACCTGTGCTTACACGCATACATGTACAAGTGGAAGCCTTCCTCTGCTGCTCTCTCCATCTCATCCTTTGAGGCAGTCTCTCACCAAGCCTGAAGCCTGCCATTTCAACTATTCTGGCTGGCCACCAAAGTGCCAGGACCAGCGACTCTCTGTCCCGTCCCCCAGCACTGTGGTTACAGATTCATGCATCCAAGCCCCAGCTTTATGTGACTGATGAGACTCACGTGCTCACTGTCCATCAAACATCCTCTCATGCCCACTGTGTCATGGCCTTCTTTAAGAATGTTACCACAATCAATCATCAGAGTGTGTGCCGCTTGTCTAAGAAAGCTGTTGTCTCTGAGGTGACTGTATTGGCTGGTTTTTGTGTCAACTTGACACAGGCTGAAGTTATCACAGAGAAAGGAGCTTCAGTTGGGGAAGTGCCTCCATGAGATCCAGCTGTGGGGCATTTTCTCAATTAGTGATCAAGGAGGGAGGGCCYCTTGTGGGTGGTGCCAYCCCTGGGCTGRTAGTCTTGGGTTCTATAAGAAAGCAGGCTGAGCAAGCCAGGGGAAGCAAGYCAGTAAGAAACATCCCTCCATGGCCTCTGCATCAGCTCCTGCTTCCTGACCTGCTTGAGTTCCAGTCCTGACTTCCTTTGGTGATGAACAGCAATCTGGAAATGTAAGCTGAATAAACCCTTTCCTCCCACAACTTGCTTCTTGGTCACGATGTTTGGGCAGGAATAGAACCCCTGACTGAGACCTTTCACTCTGTGGTCCTTCTTCAAGCTCTTCTCTCCACTCTTAATTCTAAGAGGACAATCTAGGTTGCCATGGAGGCACCACATGGACATTTCCAATTGTAGGTCTTCAAATGACCATCTATACACAGCTAGAGCACAGGGTAAGACTCTGGTACTTACCATTTCCCATAGTAACACATGTTGGGAAATTGCTATTCATGTTTCACAGATAAGAAAACTGAGCCCTGCAAAGCGTATTCATTTCCTGAATTTGCCATAGCTAAATAGCTACAAACTTGGTAGATTAGGGCAACAGAACCGTCATGCACCTATGGACACCTCATTTTTAATAAAGAAGGCAGAATCAAGCAACAGAAAAGGGAAAACATCTTCAAGAAAAGGTGATGGTTTAACTCGACATGTGGAAGAGCGCAAACACCCACATTTATCACCATGCTCAGGTCCAAGTGGATCAAAGGCCTCAACATAAACCCCGATATGCTAAATCCGATGGGAGAGAAAGCGGCGGAGTTTGAACACGTCAGCACAGGAGACAGCTTCCTAGACAGAACATCAATAGCCCAGGCACTAAGATCAACAATCAATAAATGGGAAACTGGAACTGAAACTGAAAAGCTTCTGTAAGGCTAAAGACTGTCAATGGGACAAAAAAGCTGCCTACAGAATGGGAGAAGATTTTCACCAATTCCACATCTGATAGGGGGCTAATTTCCAAAATATATAAAGAATTCAAGAAACTAGGTGTCAACAAACCAAATAATCTAATTTTAAAAAAAAGTTGCAGATCTGAACAAAATTCTCAACAGAGGAATCTCAAATGACCAAGAAGCACTTAAAGAAGTGTTCAATATCCTTAGCCATCAGGGAAATCCAAATCAAAATGAACCTGAGATTCCATCTTACACCATCAGAATACCTATGATGACAAACCATGTAAAGTGAGTCTAGCTTGAGACCCATGCCACGAGAAAGAGGCCACCTCTAACACTGCCTAGAGGACCAGAAAACAGAGGCTGGATGGCCCAGAGACCTATGATAGAAACAAATACGCCCCCCTGGAGGGGCTAAAGAAATGATTCCTGGAGATATTCTGCTGTCCTTGGAGACAGGAGCCTGGGGTGGCCACCATTGGAAAGGCTTCATCCAGCAACTGGTAGAAACAGACAGAGAGACCCACAGCTAAACGTAAATCTGTGAGTCCTGCGAAAGAAGGGCAGGAGGGATTGTGGGAGCCGAAAGGGTCAAGGACACCACAAGAAACCCCACAGAATCCACAAATCTGAACTCACAGGGGCTCACTGAGACTGAACCGCGATCAGGAAGCCTGCATGGGACTAACCTAGCTTGGTGTTTTGTTTTGTTTTGTTTTGTTTTTTGTGGGACTCCTAACTTAGGGACCCGGGCTGTCTCTGATGGTTTCACCTGCTTTTGGAGCCCTCGTCCTCCTGCCGGGATGCCTCTTCAAGCTCTCTTATGAGGGGAGGTGCCTAGTCTTACTGCAACTTGATATGCCATGTTTGGTTGATATCCCTGGGAGGCTTGCCCTGTTCTGAAGGGAAATAAATGGAAGAGATGTGGATGGAGGAGAGGAGAGAAGAGGAGAGGAGCAAGAGAAATTGCGATCAGGATGTAATATATGAGAGAATAAATTAGTAACAACAATAACGATGATGACAATAATTTATTATTATTATTATAATTATTATTATTATTATTATTATTATTATTATTATTATTATTACAGCACTGTATTATTCTCCCACCCTGGAGGCCAGAAGTCCAGGCAAGGCGCTGGCAGGACTGCTGTACCTCCACCAGCTCTGGAGACCATTTTCTCTCTTGTGCTTTTGTGTGCAGCTGCACCATTCCAATTTCTGACCCTGGTTCGATGCCACCCTCTCCTCCATTTGTCCCCCCTCCTTCTTTTCTGCTATATTGGCTCCTGTCTTTGGATCTAGGGACTACTCAGATAATCTAGGATCATCTCATCTCAAGAACTTTAACTATACCTCCAAAGACCCATTTTCCAAATAAGGCCTCGTTCACAGGGTCTAGGTCAGAATATGGACCCCTCTTTCGGGACTCACTCTTCAATCCACTACAGAGAGATTCGATGTCACCATGTGAGGGTGAATCTGTATGGGCGTGGATGGGGATACGGAGGATAGCTTCTACCATTCAGAGAACAAGCTCATGAATCCTAAAGTAGGGCAGAGCCTAACACAAACTCAGCTGCCGTGTACCTCTGCTAATATACACTGAGCGCCATCTCACTGATAAACAGAGGGGGGCGATAAACAGAGAATCTTTTGTTTACTATAACCCCATGTGTTCAGGTAGATTGACTTTGAAGGGACCAGACAGAGGCTAGCCCTGAGACTCTTAGCCTAGGTGAGTTAAAGGTCAGCAGATACAAAGCATCTCTGTGGATGATAAGACTAAGATTAGAAGCTAGCTCTGCTTCGATATCTCCCTATCACTTCAGGCTCCATCTACAGCGTGGTCTTATACCATGAACAGCCGTGTCATTTCCTGGGGACCCAGGGACAGTGTCATCTGGCTAGTGTGACAGCTGCGGCAGAATGCCATCTGTGTCTTCTAACTCAGCCACCAAGCACCAGGCTCTGCTCTGTCTTGGACACACGGGTACAACGCAGTCATGCTCTCTGCTGCTAGAGAAGAAAGACAGGCTGGTGCCGACTCTACCACCGTGCACGGTAAGACACAAACACTTGGGTAACACAAATGTCAGCCAGAGGAGGGGAGAGTTCATCCTGACAGAGGCAGGGCTTGAGGTGTTTTCACGAGGAGGTGTTCAGCTCTTTGTCTAAGACCGTACTTGGTGTGAGAGACCAAGTTAGCCTGACTCCAAGACCACTCCCAGGGTTCTTGCCATTCCATGAAGACATTTGGGGCTAGAGCAAAGCTAAGGAGGTAGAAGAGTTCACCCCAGATGGTCTAGCCTTGTCCTCGTCCAAACTTAGGCTGCTTGGGGGCGGGGGAGGGGGCTGAGGCGGGGGAAGGGGTGGATGCAACTTTCATGAGTCTTCCATTCTGATGTATCACCCCGTTTCATCTGGCTGCTACAGAAGGAAGATGAAAAAGGGGGAAAACCTTGAGAGATGCCCTCCCCCGAGCTATTCTAGAGTTTAGGGGGCTGTTCCCCTGACCGCAGAAACAGACAATCAGATGGTCATGCCTTCTGTATTTTCTTTCATAAGTATTTCATTACTTTCTCCTCAAACGTCATGTGTTGTCATCTAATAGGGTTTTTTTGTTTGTTTGTTTGTTTGATTGGTTGGTTGGTTGGTTGGTTTTTGTGCTGTTGTTCCCACCCCCTCTCCCTTTTTGGAAACAGGCTTTCTCTGTGTAGCTCTAGCTGTTCTGAAACTCACTCTGTAGATCAGGCTGGCTTCAAACTCAGAGATCTGCCTGCCTCTGGCTCCCCAGTGCAGGGATTAAAGGCGTGAGCCACCACCGCCAAGCTCACTTAATGATTTTAATTGACTTTTCTCAATCTCACTAGTAAAATGAACTTTATGCTGTTTAAGATAAAGATGGTATCAGCATCCTCTCGGTGGCTCCCAGCAGTTCTGGCCCAAATTCCTGTATAGAGATGGTGGCAGTAGAATATTTATAAGATTTTTTTTTTAATTTTATGTGTATGGGTACTTTGTCTGCATGTAGGACTATGCACCATATGCATGCAGTGAATGCAGAAGCCAGAAGAGGGTACTGGATTCCCTAGAGCTGGAATTACAGATAGTTGTGATCCACTCTGTGGCTGCTGGGAATTTTATCCAGGTCCTTTGTAAGAGCAACCAGTGCACCTAACTACTGGCTCCAGCCCGGGACAGCTGAATTTTGTTGAATCAAATAGGTTTTTACTCAGCTTCCTTATGAGACATTTTAACCACTAAGAACTTGTGTTAAATTTTATCACAAGTTCAAATCAGTAAAGCTCGTAGATAATATAATTTGCTAGGCAATAATTACCCAAATGTAAGATCACGTTGATAACCGTTCTAAATTTATTTTAGGCATGGAATAGAATAGGTTTCAAGTGATAATATAGTGAGCACTGTGACCTCCCATGAAAAGGGCAAATGTTCTCCAGGGGGGTAGGCACATCCACAGCATGCTGTGAGCCACGGGATTTAGCGCAGAGGAATTTTATCTTAATAACCTTCTTCTTCTTGATATTTTCTTACATTGGTCTTTTCATTCAACTGTCTAAATGTTCCTAGTAGGGCTAGAGTTAGTCCCCCAAAATCCTGAAATCTTATCAAGAAGGCTGTTAATAAAGATCTGGCCAAATTTTAAAAGAGGGTTGCCTAAAGATGGATCAAGAATTAAGCAGTGGGAAGGGAAGGTAGTGGAATGACATGGGCATCGATTCTAGAAGGTTCTTAAACAAAGAAGCCAGCTATCAGCTTCCTGGGAGACCTCAGAGAGAAGGAGGCAGGTTTGTTACCCTGTTGTTGTGAAGAGAGTCTCCAGACCCAAAGTACCTCTGTGGTTAGGAACAGGAACGCTTTAGTGGGATCTGCCCAGATTCATCACAGTTGTCCCTCAGTAAATCTTATGCACCATATTTCCAACAGGTGGGAGCAGCAGTTAAAGATGATCTTGAATTAAAATCTGTGCATGCTGCTTACTTGTGGATGGCTTATTAACAAGAACCTCTGTTCATCACTCCTTCTGTGGGTCTAGGAGGAGGAGGACTTGGTTCTGCAGCAGAATTCGGTTGGCTTTCTGTTTTGATTGATAAGCTTCAGTTATATAAGCCTTTGTTCACTAAGGCATATAATTTCCCATGATGCACCTGGTTTTACTCATATGCACACTCAATTACGCACAGGCAAATGATAATAGGAGTTTTCCCTTAACATTCATTTTAAGGACACAGTTCACCTTACTGCACATACACTCAAAACCAGTCTCCGGGTAGATTGGCCCATTATCCTTAGTGTTAGGATTTAGTAACAAACACTTTGAAGGTTCCATGTTCTCAATATAAAATCCAGTAGGAAACGACCAAATTCTTCAATCACAAGGCCAAATCAGCCACAGGAAGGCTAAGAGCTCCTTTCACTGACCTATCTGAATCGAACTCCTTTTCCTCTATATGTCTAGATGACAGAGTGGTGCCACAGGCGGGCTGGTGGGTTCTTCTTATGAGCATGGGATATACTGGATGCTCCTGCAGTCACCAGTAGACAGGTATATTCGGCACACAATCTTATAGTACATTCTTTGAAAAAATGAAAAGACCAAGGGGTTGGCCTGGTATAGGCAAAACATTTGATGGACAAGCATGAAGACTGAGTTTGGATTTCCAGCACTCATGTAAAAATCCAAGCACTGTGGTACATGCCTATAATCCCAGTGCCGGGGAGGTAGAGACTGGAGACTCTAGGACCCTTCTGGTCAGCCAGTGTAGTCAAGAAGTGAATACTAGGTTTAGTGAGATATCCTGTTTCAATGATAGAGGAAGACATTCAATGTATTTTTACCTCTAGCCTACAGTCTCACACACACACACACACACACACACACACACACACACACAGAAAGGTTTTATTCTCTGTAAAAAGATTGCTGATTTTATCAGTGTGTGTGTGTGTGTATGTGTGTGTGTGTGTTGTTTGAACTGAAATCCAAAAGGTTCTGTGTGTGACTGTCCTAGAGTGTCACCATCTCATTGACTTTGTATTGATGATGCAGATTTGTGAGGCAGGCTGCAGGGGAGAATAATCTCCACCCATGGGAAGGGATGTTCATCAGCTGCTCAAAAAGGAAAGTGGAGAACAGTATTGCATGGAAAGCCCTTCACAATGTATCATTGCAATAAAAATCATGTTTAAAATACGCACAGTGTAATTTCATTCATGTTAAAAAATTCTTATGCCAGAATAAAAACGACAGTTTTAGGGGCTGAAGAGATGGCTCAGCAGTTAAGATGGCTCCTGCAGAGGACCTAAGTTTAGTTTCCAGTAGCCATGTCAGATGACTCACAACCATCTGTGTGACCCTAATTCCAGGGCATCCAACACCCCTCATCTGGTCTCCACAGGCATGGCACACATGCAGTAGACATATAGATAAAGGATAAACATTCCTACGTATAAAATTAAAATCAATGAAATAAAAAGCACTAGAAACCTTTAAAAACATCTACTCAGTGGGAATATGAGTAAAGTGTATTTTCTTTTTGTTTTTAATATTTTCTTGTCTTATCTATAATAACCGAATATGTATACACAATGTCGTATGTATCATAAATGTGTGGAAGAAGAATATCACAATGACTACATTTTTGCTTAGATTAGATACATATCTACACCTAGAAAGACCCAAGACGGTAGATCTCTAAAGTTTAAAATTTTTAAATTTAAAAACGAAATGCCCCAACTTTTAAGGTAGTGGCATTCAGAGGTAGAGATCCTCAGGAGGTAACAGAACTGGATGAGATCTAGCAAGTGAAGTATTAGCAGGTACATAAAAGGACAGGCCTTTTTGCTCTGTCTGGTCACATGATACCTTCTGTCATGGTAGACTGCAGCAAGAAGGTTCTCACCAGATGCTGATCACATGCAGGTTCCACACTCTTAGATGTTCCAGATGCCAGTACTATAAGCCAAAACATTTTTTTCCCCACAAATCACCAAATCTTCAGTAAAGCGTTATAGCAACAGAGAATAGACTGAGACAATTAAGATACCAGGTCCATGGAATTAAAGGCCCACCCTCCCCCACTGGAACACATCTTCATTAATTACAACTACTGCAACCCTTTCCCAGATGAGGTCACATTCTGAAGCACTGAGGGTTAGGACTTTCAAGATGTGGACAGCCAAAGTCTCATCTCCTGCAACACAAAATGAAACTTGCTTGGTTCCTCTGTGTCCCCTGGGCTTATCCGTGGGACTTTATTCAGAGAGTTTTTCCCCATGCATCCCATTCATTATGCCACAGGAAACATGACAGGTGAAGGCAGAACTCAAAGGCTGTGTCAGCAAACTGTATCATCCGACTTTGTCTCAGCAACACCCTAGGGCCTCAAGCTTTTCCTAGGCTCAGCACTTTCAAGTGGAAATGTCCTACTGTGCAGGGGAAATGTCTTCAAGGTTGAATTAAGAAGACAGCACCTAGGGATTCCTGGCTCCCCTGCCTTGAGCCTCTCATCTCTTCTGAGAATGACCCCCAGCTGTCTCTGACCCAGGGCTCCTCCACAGATCATCTGTTCATATAGCAATCTCCGTTCCCTCCTTAAGTCCCTGTCCAAACCTGAGGGCTGACAGGAGGCTGGATGTCAGTCTGCCCTAGGCCATTCCCTAACGTCAGCATGTCTGTGACTTCTGGGACCATCAGGTAAACAGTCACAGGCCCCATTTTAGCATCCCATGCTCTCCCAAGAGAGCTGTGAATGCTTCTATCATGAGAGCTGGTCCAGGGAGAGCCATCAGTGTTGTCACTCAGGGTGGCAACCATCAGAATCCCATCGATGCATGGGGGAGCACTTACCATGAAGACAGTGTCTAGAGAAGAGATGGGAGGGGGAAAAGAGGAGGGGAGGAGAGGACATACTACCAAGGAGTCTGGTACCCAATGCTAATTGCAAGCCCAGGGCTACCTTGAGGTCACCTCATCACCAAGCAGCTATGCAGTGGCAGCAACTGATACAACATCCTTCCCCATAATAGTTCAGAGAGCTGAACTTCCAATGAGCTGCAAAGTGGATTGAGTCTGGAAGGCACAGTTTACATATTCTCTGTGTCTCCAACTCTCTCTCTCTCTCTCTCTCTCTCTCTCTCTCTCTCTCTCTCTCTCTCCTTTTTCTCTCCCTTCATTGTTGTAGTTCTGGGGATTGAATCTAAGATCTTACACTCATGAGGCAAGTGCTTCACCACTAAGCAGTATTTCTAGCCCCTAAAAACAATTAAGATAAGAGTTCATTAAATTGCATAGGTTGGTCTTAAATTAACTCCGTAGCCTGGGCTGGCCTTGGATTTGTGATTATTTCTGCCTCTGCCACCAGAATAAGTAGGATTAAGAGCTTGAGCCAACAGGTTTGTTTTAGGACATGACTTTGGAAGAAGGGATGGAGGGACAGAGGGGAGAGAGAGAGAGAGAGAGAGAGAGAGAGAGAGAGAGAGGTAAAAACACACTTGACCAAACTTAACATTTCCTCAGACTATACCTACCCAACATCAATAATGGGCCCTTGTTAGTGGAAATGAATCCTACCTTTCAGACTTTTATTTTTACCTAGGACTCATGATGTGGTACCTCCAGCTGCCTTGGTGTTACACTCAAGTATTTTGGGTACCTCCATGAGTGTACCCAATTCTCTGCCTCCAATGACAACTTCTGCTGTTGTCAGGCTAAGGACCTGGGTTCACTTCCCAGCACCCACATGTCAGCTCACAACTGTTTCTAACTCCAGTTCCAGGGGATCTGGAAAGTTAGATAGAAAGTTAAAGAAAAATTAAATAAGTGAAGAGGAAGCTGCCTTAGGAGTAGATCAGCACCCGCAGATTATGACGCTACAGGTAGACTCTTAACACAACAGGGTGGAGGAGTGAAAGGGGAAATCATCAAATTGCAACCAAGTACAGTCACATCTGTGGAACTTTCTAGCAAATTTGCTCTCTGCAGGCACTCTGGCAGATTTAGGACACAGACCTTCACAATTTCATGACATTGTAAGAGTCTGTCGGAAGACACCCCCACACACACACTTAATAAGGCCACAGAGATGGGAATCGCTGCAATCTGCAAGAGGTTTATTGTTCCAGTGTACACTGGGGTCCCTCAGCATGCAGGCAAAGGGAGACCCTGAGCTCACAAAGCAAACCTCTTTTATGAATATTTTGGCGTTGGAGTTCAGCGGTCGCCTGAGTTGGACCACTGTGATTGGTTACCCTGAGCAACATTTAAAATTATTGGTCAACTCGAATGAGGAGGTTGTCTCTGCCATTTGGCCCGGTCCTGCCCACCTTGAGGTATTTGTGGTATTTCCTGGCACACCACAATGCCAGGGTCACTTCCCTCTCTGGCCTCACCCTAGGCAGGGTGGTTCTGTTTAGGCCATTTCCTTATCTATTCTCCCCCAGGCAGTCCTGGGCAGAATGCAAAGTTTCTGTCCAGCTTTGAGCCCCCATTCTGGGTCGTGGGGAGCTGGCCTGCTGTTTCTGACAGGGTTCTCACTACATAATTTCTTAAAATACCCTGCCCCCTCTCTCTGTAGAAGCATCTTAACCAGTGGGGCGTTTGCTTCCAATTACTATAATAAAATATCTGAGTCCTCAAAGAATTAAAAGTTTATGGGGCTGGTGAGATGGCCCAGTGTGTAAAGTCGATACTCTGCCAGCATGAGGACCCGAGTTGGGATCCCAAGCACCCATGGAAAAGCCAGGCAAAGAGGCAGACCTTTACAAAGACAGTACTAGGGGACAGAGGTCGGCACATCTGAAGGTTTTTGCAGGCCAGCTGGTCTAGCCAAAGAGCTGAGCTCTGGGTTCAGCGAAAGATGCTGCTTCAAGTAGACAAACTAACATGGAGATGTGCTTGAAGAAGACAACCTCATGTTCACCCCAAGTCTCTACCCATGGCCACATAGACCAGCATGCACACACTCATCACACACACAAATGCACATGTGCATGCACACGAGAAAGAGGAGAAGAAGGGGAAAAATGCCGTTAGGGCTAAACTTCCAAGAGAGCACAGAAAGTTGACTATCCATTCTCCAGCCGTTTAATGACACCTGCTCATGGGTCCCTCTAGGTCAATTCAAAAGCCTGCCACTGTCACCTTCAGCATCTCTCCCTTCTCCAACAGAGAATTCCAGGTACTCTAGCCAGGCACCCGGGTCTGCGTCTCTCTTAAAGCACAGTTAGGAATGGCGAAGGAAGACAAAATGAAATTCTCATTTAGCATGGATTCCGCCCCACCCCCAACCCCACCCCGAGCCAAACATGGAGATGGGTTTTTTAAGTGAACTCAAGGGCTTGGAGCAAAGAGCCTGGAAAATGGCAGCGAAATGGCCGCTGGACTAATGTGAGACATTGTTCCTGGACAGCCTTTTTATTTCCATCTGTATTTTCTCCGAAAGTCACCGGGGAATCTATTCTGTTAAAGCCGGGCCTATGGAATATAGGCAGTGCTCTGTTGCTGTGGCAACCGTTATCTCCTAATTCCTTTTCTTTTCTAAAAATAAAGTGCCCTTTCTCAAAGTATCTCCCACCCCCTGCCCCCACCCCCAAGCCCTTACTTTTTATTTAAATCTCCCTCGGTAGCAGCCGCGCCTCTCCCGCCTGACCTGGCGTTACTTTTGTTTTGCTGGAGGAGAGCCACACACGGTGCCCATTACGGACTCCCCCGCTGTCGGTCTCTGAGTGTTAAATTAGAAGTCTAATGAAAGCTGGAAACGGAGGGCTGTGGAGCAGCCCCAGCGATCTCATAGAGGGGGTGATGGTCCCAGTGCTAAAAGAACAGATGCCACTTGGAACCCGGTATCTGCAGCTCATTAATTCATCTGCTGCTTTCAAGGAACTGCATTTCCATGACAAAAAAGAACTGTGAAAAGCTGAAACCGTGGGCGGAGGGCCTCGGCTGCTCCGACGAGGCTCGGACTTCACTCACGCCTTTGATCCCTAACTACACAGCGTCCCTTCCCTTGGATTCTTGCATTGTCCTAGGCTTCCTTTTGCCTGTAGAGGATGGTCTGCTTCTGAGGCTTTTGGAATGTTCAGCATTGGCCTAAATTTTGTAGCCTTTGTACATCAAAAGCTGAGCCATTATCAGTACAGCCATTTGAAAGTGATTGCTCTGGGTTGCTGAACCAAAAGGGACAGTCTAGAGATGGCGTCCTTTTTGAGACCATCCACCTTGGTGGGATCGTATGAAAATGGGTCTCGTCATGAGTCAAGAGCAAAGAATGTATCTGCCAAAGATGAAATAGGGCAGCTGCCCTCTACGCGTCCAGATGAAGCCACACCCATGTATCCAAGCACTGAGATGTTGGGGAGATGGCAAAGACATCTCTAGCTCAGGGCAGAATGTGCCCTTTTTCCATTCCCATCCCTCCCTCCCCAGCCCTACSCTAGCCAGGCTTCTCTGCTAAGTAAGTTTTGACAAAAAGGCTTGCTTTTCCATGTCAAGCCAAGAGGCCAGGGCAGGAACAGACAGTATCGACTTTGGCTTACAAACAGCTGTATTTGGGTCCGGCTGTGTTTAAAGGAAACCTTTAAAGTTTTCCCATAATAGACAAGGTTAGGCAAAAATCATTATTTTTGTTATCTTCCTCTTATGATCTTGTGTGTGTGTGTGTGTGTGTGTGTGTGTGTGTGTGTAGTGGGCATGTGTTTGGGGTTTATCTTAATTAACACAGAAACAGCCGCCCAGAAGTACCCTGGAGGACCATGTGAGATTTGAGTCAAAACAGACAGCACATAAGATGCTGTGTCATCTAGAGTGAGGCTTTCCCGTTGTCAGGTACTTAAACATCAGGGATAAATGGTTGAACAAATGTGCCCCCCACCCCCGCTCCCGTGAGGGGCTGTGGAGATGGCCTGGTCAGTAAGGTCCTTGCAATGGAAGCAAGAACACCTGGGTTCAGATCCCAGCACCTACATAAAGAGCCGAGCCTGGTGAGGAGGGTCTGTAATTTTAGTGTCTTAGCTCTGGAGAAGTGGAGACAGGAAGATCCGTGGAACTCCAGAACTGGCTGGCTCACCAGTCTCGCTGAGTCAGTGAGCCTTGGGTTCAGTAAGAGACCAAGATAAGGTGAAAAACGATATAGGAAGACATTCTCCATTCTGCTCTGACTGCCACATGATCACACCCACACATTCATATGCATGCGTCACATGCATACAAAATGCACATGGTGAGCAGGCCTGCATACAGGCACACACTAAAAACACCACAGTAATTCTTCCTCAGGTTTGCTGTAAGGGTTAAACGATTCATTATTTATGGAGTGAGCACTTATAGGTCTTGACATATGAAAATAGCCATATAAATATTTGTTTAGTAACCCCTCAAACATTTCAATCCCCTAGATATATTTTAACCCCTCTACTTGATCTTCTCCCTCCTAGTTAACATCCAGATTCCTTGATTCCTTGTGTGGAAAAAAACGACTCCAGACCCAAGCCCAGGCCACAGATAATGTCCTTGGGGCAGAATCCCGGCTGCTACTAAACCTGGCTTTCAGACCTCATTTTCTAGTTAGTTGCCTAATTTAGAGACCTTGTCAATTTGCATTACATAGAAATAATGCAATCAGACTTCAAAGCTGCTTAGAACTGCGCCCTGCAGCCCATTGCTCTGAACTTCCCAAAGTAGGTTGGAGCAAGCGTAAATTATCTCACAGCATGGCACTTCTGTGATCACTGGGGCACGTTGGGAGGAGGGCAACAATAGGAATAAAAAGGCCAAATAAATGTACCACTTCCTCCCCACACAGGGAAGCCGAGTGGAATGAGATCTCTTTGTAGTGACGATTTGGATTATTTCTATTATCGTGGCCACTCTTGTTTACCTTTTTCTTCTACTTCTTATTAGCAATCTGATAGATCCTCCATCGAGTTAGCTAAAAGAATTGGGAATGTACAGCACCCAGACTTTTAAAAACACAAGCCTCCCGGGGCTCTACATGATCCCTCCCCATTGGCTGCTCTGTCTGCCCCTAAGCATTGTCTTACTTTTAAGGGCACAAAAAGAGCTCTATTTTGATGCTTCGAATAAAAGGAATCTTCTAGAATGTGTGGTCCAGGAGCCTGTGCTGTTAATTTTTGTCAACTTGACACAAACTGGACAGAGTCACCTGGACAAAGGGAACTTTACTTGAGGAACTGCTCCCATTGGATTGGCACTGGAGCATTCTCCTCGATGAATGATTGGTGTGCGAGGGCCTAGCCCACTGCGTGCCGCTATACCTCCAGGCAGGTGGTCTTGCCTGGGTGTATAAGAAAGTACACTGAGCAAGCCACGGGGAGCAAGCCAGTAAGCAGTATCCCTTCACAGCACCCAGGAAAAGGGTGGGCAGTCCTCTTTTTGGTGGGTCATTTGGCACCTTCCCGGTGGTCTTGTAGGTGGAGATGCGAGAATCTATTCAGCCACTGAAAACCGTCTCTGAAATGCTTCTTTTCCAACTCTCAGCAAACCTGCCTTAATTACTGATGGTTTTTGACACTCGGAATTCGAAGTCGGGAAATCTATACATGCGCCTCAGCTCCAGGTTATGACTCTCTCTGATCCTTAATTTCATCATCAGTAGGAACAGTAAAAATACACATAAAATTCACGATGTGGCTATTGAGTTACATGAGTAAATATCTTATAGTTTAGATTTTAGCACCATTGCTATTACATATGCCCTGAATTATAACGTGCATTTCCTTGTCATTGAAAGATAAGTCATCTTATTTATTTCTAAACTCTAAAGTCAACAGTTCTTAATAGTAAAATGGCTTTGTAGTGGCTTTGAGGAATACTATCTAGAGAGAAGTATAATTAGTTGTTTGTGCTTCATTGGGTCCCCTGATTTACAGAGCTTGAACATCTACAATAAACTGGCATGCTTCAAAACTGAATTTCATATGTCTACATGGAGTTTTTACTTTAAGACAATTGACTATATATAAGGAAATATACTGTAAATAAAAATGAATAAATTAAAAAATTAGTGGGTGCTGGGGATGCATCTCACTAGTAGAGAGAGCACTTACCTAGATTTCATGAGGCCCTGAGTCCATAATCTATGAACATACACACACACACACACACACACACGCACGCACGCACGCACGCACGCACGCACGCACGCACGCACATGCACACGCACATGCACACGCACATGCACACGC
>BDUI01000038.1:758949-806069 GCA_002335545.1 Apodemus speciosus | reverse complement strand
TGTCTGGGCCATGTCTTTTTATTTATTTATTTTTTTATTGTTTAATTTTCTATATTCTTTGTTTACATTCCAAATGATTTCCCCTTTCCCAGTTCCCTCCTCCCCATAAGTCCCATAAGCCCTCTTCCCTCTGCCCATTCCCCAATCAGCCCCCTCCTACTTCTCTGTCCTAGTAATCCCCTACATTGCTGCATCAAGCCTTTCCAGGACCAGATCTGGACCATGTCTTAAGTCCTACTCTCAGCTATGAGAAGAAGCCCCCAAGCTAGTAACCAAGTTTCTATCTGCCTCTACAATGCTATCCCATTGCACAACCCATCTCTGCTATCAGTTACATCTGCAGCCCATGTTTCCAGCAGGAACGTGGCAGGCTCTTCATCCATGTACAGCAGTGCCAAAAGAAATGGTGATGTGGAAATTGCCTGGGTCCAGCCTGTCGGACAGTGCAGAGTGAGAACTTACCAGAAGAAAGTCTGCTCAAAGGCCCATTTCTCCTTGCCATTTTGTGTTTGAAGCAATTGACACAATCCTCCAGTGCTTCAATTACATCATCTATAAAGTGGGAAGAGTGACACCAGCTTGTGTATTTTTTGAGTAAAGATCAAATGCAAAAAGGAAGGTGAAAGTGCCAAAATTGCAGAACACCTTCTTAGACTTTTTAAAATACAATATATTTTGATCATAAGAGCTACAAGGCTTTGATGAGTATATAAACATATTAAAAATACATTCTATTAAATGTAAGTACACTGTAGCTGTCTTCAGACACACCGGAAGAGGGCATCAGATCCCATTATAGATGGTTGTGAGCAACTGTGTGGTTGCTGGGATTTGAACTGAAGACCTTTGGAAGAGCAGTCAGTGTTCTTAACCACTGAGCCATCTCTCCAGCCCTGGATTTTGCTTCTGTAGGGCATGGATGGATTTTGGAGTCTCTACCTCTCAAATAATGGTCTCAAAGTGAATGTAGGTACATTAGGGAAAAGTAAAAAAGAACTCCTGAAAGTGAGAGGGACTCCTAAGAAGAAATACCCTCGAGATTTTTTTTTTTAAGGAGGCTAAGGATGTGCCTTGCATGCATCAAGCTAATAGGCTCGATAGATCACCAGTGCTACAAAACCAAATGAACAATGTCCCAGGGGATTCTTAAAGAATATGAAAGGGAAGTTTGTATCAAAAAGTACAAAGTAATTTTGAATATTATTTTTCAGTTACAATATAATAAATGGCAACTAGAACTGCACCCTCTCTTTCTGGACACATGCTCTAAAGGACAGCATGAGATACTTTTTCCTAAATCTCTGGTGCCTTGAAGCAGAGATCTTCCCCCTGTTTCTCAGTTGGGTCCAGAGCACTCCAGCTCTTTCCAGCGCCTAAAGCTTGCATTGTGTCTCTATTTTTTACTTGAGTCCTATAAGGGCAGTAATCAAGGAAATCCGCCTGTCTGCACATGGCTAATGATGAAACATTGGTGGGAAGCTAGTTCCCGCCCTCTCCAGTTCTCAGGAACAAACTGCACGTATCCCCTTTTCTAGTTTCATACAGCAACCTCACAATGGAATGCTTGAAGTCTATCACAGTGTGAGGATTGGCATCACAGAAACTGAAACCGCAGTCTGCTACAAGTCAGACCCCTCCATTGCCCAACCCCTGCCACTAGAGAGACAACTGTTAATTACCAGAACACTTTGGGTGATAAAGAGATAGGATAGAGATATTCCTCAATGTCCTGGGGAATACAGAGCTTGTTTGGCGGACTCTATTTTTATTTTGCAATCCCAACTTCCTCTTCTTCATTTTTTACTGTGAAGTTTGACCTGGGGAACTTGCCCCACTTCCCTGAAGGAATTCTCACTGACAAGACAGAAGCAACTGAGCATTCAAAGGCCAGCCCATGGCTTACCACAGAGTGGGTCTCAGTGCCAGGAGAGACACCAGGTTAAAAATGAGAATGAAGCGTACAACCGCTTGGGAAGCTTAGTAGGTCTGTTTTGTTTTATTTTATTTTACTCGTAAGACAGGGCGTTGCTATATGTCTAAAGCTTGCCTGGAACTATGTAGCCCAGGCTGGCTTCAAACTCATGATCTCCCAGTCTCAGCCTCCCAAGTCCCAGCTGCCTGTTTCTTCTTGACTTCTTAGGTCTACAAGGCTGTATACTTTAAATACTTTCCCATTTAGAACAAACACCCTGATGTACAAGTGAAAAGATAATTTTACTTTAAAATTCCTAAAAGATGCTGTTTATTGTGTGCCAATTATAACTCAGTAAAGCTGTAAAATGTGCTTCTAAAAAAAAAAAAGAGAATGAACCACACCCACTCTCCACACCCACCCCTATTGGATGAACCACGCCCACTCTCTACACCCTCCCCTATTAGTAGAACACAATACCTCTTCCTAGTAGAGTGCTTCCATCCTTTGTGACCAAAGTGATTGAGTCCATTTTCCTCTGTAACTTTTAAATTGAAGATCAGAGATATGCAGAAGTGAAGCGGGGAATGGAATTCCTCACAACTACCCTCGGTTATACCACAGGATTATGCATGAAGTGGAAACACATGGAATTAGTTGTGATCTTTTCTACCGAGCACGCTGAGTACCACAATACGAAATCACTTGGTGGATTTGAAAGAAACCCTGAGAAAGGTGGTCCAAGGTAAGCTTCATTTCCACTGCTGTTCTTCCTTTGCGGTGACAAGAACTGTGGTTGAATGTGGTTGAAACTAGTTTGACAGCTAGCACAGGGAGAAATGGTCTCGTTGCCTATGGTTTTGCATTTGCTTTTTCTATTCCTTCTACAGACTAACTAGACATTCAATAAACCCTCTCTTGGTGGAAGAGGAAGGCTTCGCCATAATTTACCCTGTTTCAGCTGACCCCAAAACATCCCACTGGTACCAACATCGGATGCTGAATTTTGTCCTAATGACCTATGTGCATCCTAAGGGTCCGTGTAGAGACCAAGAATAGAGGCAGTTCCCGAGAGGCAGAAGTCGCCCCTGCTGAGATGATAGGGAAAGGAGGAAAAGAGGCACTTGCAAGAGGGTGGCATCCATGGATGGAGCCTCGCTGTCCCCTTGGCACCCTCCCACTCTCCTGGGCTTTCCCTCCATTTGGCTCCACTGTGGGCACCTTCTTTCCTAATTGCAGTTTCTAAAGGCCAATTTTGCAATGAGTTGGCACACAAATTGAGCCTGCACCTTTTTTTTTTTTTTTTTTATTGCACTGTGGTTTGGCTTTTAATAGCTTGCTTAGGTAAGACATCCAACTCAGGAAAATTGCTTTGTTTCAAGGAGGCATTTAGGGCCTCCTTGAAGGGGAAAACAACCTTTACAACGTAGCATGCTTACATGAGATCTCGCTACCATGTATCCATTAAAAATTTCAAATCAGATATACTTTACTATCTGAAATTTCAGGGTTTAATAATGAGGAGCAGGGGTTTCCCCCTCTCTTCTAGTGAGTGCCGCTTCCTTCTCACTGACATGACTGAAGCAGTTAGAAAAGAAGGTCACCTGATCCCCACTATATCCTCCCAGGGAGCAGGAAGTAGGCCACTATACTATGTTTTCCAGAAGAAAACTATATACAGAGCTGAGAATACGTCTGTCTACAGCCAAAGCCAATGCTAGGGTGCTTCCCATCTTCCCAACTGCGCTGGTCCTGTCTCCCATGTATCTTCAATTTTTTCTCTTCTGGATGTCCAGATGAGCAATCCAGTTTCTTCCTTTTTTCTATTATAACTCTAAGACAGCTAGAGAAGATGCTGAGGACATGTTATGGGAGAGACCTTTCCTGGGGAGATGAAATATGCCCTTGTCTACCCACTCCAGAAAGGGAGCCCATAAATCCCATTCTATTCTTACACATCTATATTCACGAAAATATTTGTGTTCTATGATGAACTCTAATTAAGGTGAATCATCAATATATGAATTTAAAAGGAACGTGCTTTGCCACCATACACCACCTCAACCATGCCGGCTCCAATGTGGTCCCTCAAGCATCCCTAACTTTGCCTCCTAAAGTCTTGACTTTCTGCCTTCTTTATCTTGACCTCCTTCCCCTAGATACTTTAACAGCTCATTCTTCCCTGGCCTTCAAACTATGTAGGATAAGCCATAAAACCACAGCCTCTGGAGTCACACTATCTGGAATATACCAGTTGGCTATGACCTTGGACACGGAGTTCTGTGAGTCTTTGCTTGCATTTTCTTGCTGTAAAACGGAAGTAATGATGGCACTTCCCTTAGGGAGAGTCAGTGCAAAGTTTAAAACACACCACACACACAAAGCACAGAATCTGGCACTAAGAGAATGCTCAAGTCAAGGCTGAGATTATGGTTGCTGTATCTGCCTAATATCTCACTTAAGCAAAGAAATGTGGCCAGCATCAACCCTGAGCATTGGCAGCTGGAGAGTCAGTGAGGTAATTAGATGTGAACAAGATGGTAGAAGCTGATGAATAGAAAGCAGAGCTCAAAATGTCACCTCATTAGGGAGGTTGTCCCTTACCACACTACAATGACACAAAAACTTATTATTATTTATTATAGCTTAGGCCTTAGCTGACCACATCCCAGCTAGCCCATCTGACTTTAATTAACCCAACCATTCTAGTCCATGTCTGCCATGTGGCCCATTACCTCCAGCACCTGTTCCTTCCACCTCTGTGTCACGATGGTGAATCTCAAGCCTCTGAATTCTTCCCATAGGATTCTACCTCTGCCCAGAAATCCTGCCTTTCTTTTCCTGTCTCAGCTATTGGCTGTCAGATCTTTATTAAGCCAACCAGAAGGTGAGGGAGGTATGTGTTTACAAAATACCAAAGTAGGTGATGATCCATGAAAGTAACAATACCATTTCCTGTAGATAAGATAGATTTGGGGTTGAAAGTTTTGTGGGTGGGCCGGTGTCTCTATTGCTCCACTGGGGTTCCTTCCTGGCTACAGGAGGTGGCCTCTTCAGGTTCCATATGCCCAATAATGTGAATCATAGCTAAAGTTACCCCTACTGATTCTTATGTGTCTCCCTTATCACAGATCTCTGTTTCTTACAGGAGATACCCTCCTGTCTAAAAAAAAATGACAGGGATAGAACAGAGACTGAGGGAATGGCCAACCAATAACTGGCCCAACTTGAGGCCCATCCCATGGGCCAACATCAATCCCTGACACTTAATGATATTCTGTTATTCTTGGAAACAGGAACCCAGCATAACTTTCCTCTGAGAGGCTCTACCCAGCAGCTGACTCAGACAGATGCGAACAACCACAACCAAATAGTGGATGGAGTTTGGGGACTCTTATGGAAGAATAGGAGGAAGGATTGCGGCCTGAAGAGGACAGGAACTCCACAGGAAGACCAACAGAATCAACTAGCCTGGACCCCTGGGACTCTCAGAGCCTGAACCACCAACCAAAAAACATACACGGGCTGGACCGAGGCCTTCCCACACATATGTAGCAGATGTGCAGCTTGGTCTTCATGTGGGTCCTGAACAACTGGAGCAGGGGCTGTCCCAAAACCTGTTGCCTGTACATGGAATATGTTCTTCGAGCTGGGCTGCCTTGCCTGGCCTCGGTGGGAGAGGATGTGCTTAGCCTTGCAGACTTGATGTACCAGGGTGGGGAAATACTCAGGGGGGGGGCCCTACCGGCTAACAGAGAAGAAGAGGGGCACGGGAGAAAGGATTGTGGGAAGAGGTAACTGGGAGGAGGAGACTGAATGGGATGTAAAGTGAATAAGTAAAAACAAAACAAAACCCAAACAATCAAAGAAAATATCAAAGTCCATCCAGTACTAAGCTCTCTACGGTACAGAAATCAACATTTGAATAATACAAAGACAACTTTTACACAGTGCACAAAAAGATTTCTCAAATATGTGGTAGTGGGGGAAGGCAGGAGAAGAGAAAAAGGATAGGGGGAAGGAGGGAGGAGAGAGAGAGATAGAGACACAGAGAAACAAAGAGAGACAGAAAGGAGGGAGAGGCAGAGGCAGAGATAGAGGCACTCTGTATCTGTTCTAATGTTACCATTGATTACTGTCCCCCCACAGTGTTTGTTTGTGATCTGTCTTCATTACCAGTTATGTAACAAAAAGTCACACCAGGGCTGGAAGGTTGTTTACTATTTTATCTTTAAAGGCTAAAAGGGACTAGCTCTCCAAGAAAGGGGTAGATTTGTAGATGCGCTCACTGTTCTGGGACCAGATTTCCATGGACCCATCTCTGTGGAAGGGTAAGCATTGTACTTTAAAAAAACAAAACAAAACAAAACAAAAACCCCCGAGAAGGTCACCAACGGTAATCAGTTTCAGGCAAAGACATGTAAGCATTTCCTTTGAAGCAGTTTCTGGAGAGAGAAAGGATCCACCCTGCAGGGAAGCTTATGAAAAACCGGGAAGTGAACAACTGAATAGTCTCAGGAAGTTCCTGAAACTCACCAGATACACCAGGCCCTTCTTTGCCCTATATAAATATAAATAGGAAGAAGTGCTGAGAGACCCCCTCAGACTGCTACATGGAAGGTGAAGAGGTGGGGCGGGGGAGGAGGGGACCATAGAGATCAGCCAAATTACCTAGAAAAGACAAGGCCAACTGCTGAGCAGGTTTCTAACTTTAGTGAGCCGCCACCCACACCTGGGTGGGCGTTGGTGATGCAGCTGTCTTTGAGTCATTTCTGCTCCTGTAAGTAAGCCCTTTGCCGGTCCCCTGTCTGCAACCTGTTGTTGCTTGAGTGAAATGATCCCATGGGTCCATAGCAGGTGGTGCTATCAGGAGGTGTGGCTTTGTTGGAGGAAGTGTGCCTCTGGGGGCGGGCTTTGAGGTGTCCACCCGGCCCAGTATCTCTCTCTTCCTTCTGTATGTAGCTCTAGATGAAGAACTTTCAGCTACCTCTCTAACACCACGCCTGCCTGTGTGCTGCCATTCTTTCCGTGATGATGATAACAATACACTAAACCACTGAACTGTAAGCCAGCCTCAGTTGAATGTTTTTCTTTATAAGAGGTGCCATGGTCTTGGGGTCTCTTCAAGGCCATGGACACCCTAAGACACAACCCCAATAAAACACATTGATTCTACGAGATGGAATTTGGTGGTGTCCTTTCTTTGGTCTGTTGTCAGTTTCCCGCCTGGGATGAATAGAGGTTTATTCCTATCTTCTCAGAAGTATCATACAACAAATAGAGAGACTGCTGTGTTCTAAATAACACAGTGTCATATGAAGACAGTTCCAACTCAGTAACATAACATGGTCATGGATAGCGCCCCTGACAGCATGCTGTCTTGGAGTTGACTTACCATCATGACAGCTGATAGAGTTGACTGATCACAGCAGTGATGTCTTATGGGGCCAGAACCACAGCTCCAACGGCCCCAGTAGCTGCTGCAGGCATCTTTGGCTGCCACATAACAAAGACCCACCGTTCCTTTGGATGGTGGTGTGAGCATCTGGATGTCGGGTACAGCTGTGTTATGGCAGTGTCCTGAGCTTTTAGCGAGTGCCTGGCTCACTGTCAGCAGGGTTGATGGGAAAGACACCAGCGAGAAGGTTTGAACAACCTCAGCTTACAAGTGGTGCCCCCCTCCCACTCTTTGCTTATGAGGCTGAAACTTTGCCCTTTCCACTTAAAGGAAGCCCTTTTATGGTTTCTTTTTGAAATCCCCAAATAGCCAAAAATTGCCCCTCCTTCATACTGGTGTCATTACTAAATAAAACAGGGGGTATTTGAGCATAAACACTGTGTAGGAGGCCAAACCATGTGGACATCAAACAAAAGAGTCATCCTTGCCCTGTTCTGGATAGAGCAAGACAGTACAATATTTTATTTCTCCTTTATTTTCATTAGATAGATTCTTTATTTACATTTCAAATGCTATCTTATCTCCTTTCTTCATTTCCCCTCCCCAACCTCCCCCCGCCACACTCACCAACCCTCCCACTCCCCCTTCTCTGTCCTGGCATTCCCCTACACTGGGGCATTGAGCCTTCACAGGACCAAGGGCCTCTCCTCCCATTGATGTCTGACAAAGTCATCCTCTGCTGCATATGCAGCTGGAGCCATGGGTCCCTCCATGTGTACTCTTTGGTTGGTGGTTTAGTCCCTGGGAGCTCTAGGTATACTGGGTGGCTCATATTGTTGTTCCTCCTATGGGGCTGCAAACCCCTCCAGCTCCTTGGGTCCTTTCACCAGCTCCTCCATTGGGGACCCTGTCAGTGCAATATTTTCACCACACCATTTAACATTGTTTAATTTGTCCACAGTCTTTAATTTGTGAAAATTTCCCTCTAGGATTTTTAGACAACCCCTACCAAGTCCACTGGCAGAAGAGACCACCAGACCCTCAGAGAAAACCCCAATAGCAGACTTATGGTACCAATGAACGGTGTTGTTGGTTTTTAACCACCTGTCATGGATATTCCTGGAACGCATGGGGTCAGAAATCTGGAGACTCTGTACCTGTAGAGGAGCGAGAGACAAAGAGAAAACTGTTCTGTCAATGGGTCCCCCATGCAGACTGAGAAAACTGGGGTCAAACACTGCTGCGCCTTGCTGTGAGAATTTTGGTTTCTTTGAAAACAGACATGTAAGGATGTTTTTTGTTTTAATCCCAGGTGTGGGATATGGGACTGCTTCAGAAAGTCCACAGCAGCTATGATTTGCCTCATGCTTTAGCAGGGGTGTGGTTTTGACAGCTACAGATAGTTTCTGTGAGTGTGTAAGATTTGGAGTTCTGGGGACTCTTCAGAGAGAATAGAAATGCTAGAGCCCCAATAGAAGGGGCTGGTTGGCTGGTTAGTGGTTGGTTGCCGTTAGCTGTGGTTGGCTGTGGTTTGTCAAGTAGTTGGATGTGAAGAGCCGATAAAAAGAAATTAGATATCCTGATAGCGAAGACCAAACTTGCCCTAAGGAAGTTGATGCCCCTAATCAGCAGGAAGTACTTTTTTTCTTTTTTTTTTCCTTTTCTATATTCTTTGTTTACATCCCGAATGCTTTCCCCTTTCCCAGTTTCCCCCCTCACCATATGTCCCCTAAGTCCCCTTCCCTCCGCCCTTTCCCCAATCACCCCTCTCCCATTTCTCTGTTCTGGTACTCCTCTACGATACTGGATCAAGTCTTTTCAGGACCTAGGCCCTTTCCTCCCTTCTTCTTGGGAATCATATGATTAGCTAATTGTGTCTCGAGTATTCAGAGCTTCTGGGCTGATCTCGACGCCCCTTTCCTCCTATCCCTTCATCTCTCTCACCTGGAGTTAGGACGGTGGAAGGGAAGAAGAGAGATGGAGAAGGTGGAAGAAGGAAAGAACCCAAAGTAGCCAAAATTCCAGCTACAGGGCCACATTGTGGTCCACAGCAACAGCCCACCCTGCTGTGATCGGGACCCTGGCACGGCAAGGCAGGAAGTCTAAAACCGCACCGCCTTCCGTGGGCAAGAAGCACTCAGCTAAGGCGGGAAGGTGGGAAGAACATGGAAGCTATTTTTCTGCCTCCTCGGTGGTTAATCACCAGAGAATGCAAAGACTATTCTGCATTTTCTGTGCTCTGGATAACGTCACTCCTTTCTTTCTGCTTGTGTTCCCCCAGCCCTTAAAAATCCCTTGGTGACCTAGTTCCTACACTCCCCTCCCTCTGCCTGAATACCTCCAGCAGTCTCTGCCTCCTGACTCACAACCCTGACTGATGCAAACTGTAGCTTCCATGTGTGGGCTGCTTCACGGTTCTTAAAACGCTTTTGAATTGTCTCATTTAAATTTTATAACAATTCTGTAGGGCTGACAAGGCAGAGACCATTAAGACCATTTTTTTTTTTTAAATATGGGAACAAAACCCAGACTAGAAGGAGCCTCAGAGCTGGTCTTGCATTTTCTACGAAACAGTGGGAATGTTTCTATGTTTTAGCTCCTCATCTGCCATGTGAAAAGAGTGAACCCAAATTACCAGTTTTCAAATAGTTTTTCATTTTTTCCACTGTAGTCTACAATAAGAAATATATTCTATATCATTTCCTAAGCACTTACATCTGCATGTCCATAAAACACCAAGGATGAATTTTCAAGAAAATTAAGAAATATAGCACTGTAGTTTTTTAAAATTATATACATATATATATGTGTGTGTGTGTGTATGTATATATATGTATATATTGTACTTATGTTTAAGTTGATCTTGGAGATCTGCCACACTGGTTCCACGGTCTAATTACTCCAGCAGGCAACATCAATCTCCCGAGTTTCAGTTTCCCCAGCTATCTGGCAGGAGCCACAGGGCCTGGTGAGGTGACTCAGCACACAGATGGCTTCTCTCTGGCTCCCTGGCATCTGATTTGCCAGCAGCACTCCTCTTGCAAGGTGGTGCCATTGTTAAATAAAAGAGGGGTTTCTTGATCATGAGCACTGTGCAGATACTATGCACTGTCTGGATTCACTAAATAATAATAATAGTAATAATAATAATAATAATAATAATAATAATAATAATAATAATAATAATAAATGGTGTCTCTCGTTCCAGTAGGAATGGAGTATCAGATTTCTTCACACTACTTTCAACAATATACAGTTTGAGATGTATGGGGTTTTCTTTTAATCTTTGAAATTTTTCCAATTAGCATTTTCAGGTTTCAGTTGACCAAAGATAAGTGAAACCTCAGAAAAATGAAGTTCCCTCCAAAGAGACACAGAGGCCAATTATATAAGGTTAGGAAAGAATTAAATCTAATTCTATGCCTGGGTTTAGCTCAGAGTTGATGCTAATTTTTTTTTTACCCCTGTGACCCAAGAGATGACTCTAGATCCTCCCTAGTACTAGATCACATTGAAAATGAAGAACAAGTTACAAAAATAGTGTAGAGGTGTTGAGGATTAAAGTGGGCATGATATCATAGCATGATATCATAGCTCTGCTAGACGCTTCAGCCTTCCTCCGTGGGCAAGAGACATATAATACAGGCAACGCTCACTTGGGAGGAGGAGAGGAAACAGCTCAGACTGGGAAAGGCTACCATACCTCAGTGTGGCAGCATATGTGTGAGGTATAAATGCTTGAAGTGGCTCCAAGCAGACACATACTAAATGTTCACTGGATTATCCTTGTGACAGATCTGTAATAGGTGCTATGATGAGAACTGGGTCAAGTATGTGACCATATAGGACACTGGCAAGGCTGGCAGAATGACGGGGTGCCCCTGATGAGGCCACTCTGGGACAAGCACATCTACCACTTAGGAAGTAGCCCTGTGCCCGCAGTGTGACTTAGCGCTAAGCCGGAGAGTAATAACCCATCACTGGGCCGATGGACACTGACAGGTATTCAGGCCATAACTGAGCTTTCATGCAAGTCATAGGAGGCCCCCAGGGCTAAAAGCTAGCCTGATCCATAGCAGTTATAAGACAAATGACTGTAGAACTTAGACGGTAAAATTACTGAGGCAGCAGGTGGGGGCTTAACTGATACGTCGTATGATGGGAGATGTCTGCCAGAATTTAATAAAGTTTAGATCATCTGAATCTAATTGTAAAGGCCATTTGCAAAATCAAGTTACTACATAACATCTTTGAAAATGACTCATGTTCCTAGGAAGTGCTATAGCACAAATGGTTATCCGAATTATCCCCGAGGGGTGTTCTGCTTGTCATGAAGAGAGGCTCGTGGAGGACCTGTCACATGTTATAAAGCCCAGGTTAGTGATAGCTGCCCGCAGCGGTGGAAAAAGGGACAGCAAACATGTTAGCCAAGCAGGCGGAGGAGGCTGCAACCTCTACCCTGGAATCTGACCATGACTGTCTAACCTGTCTCTGTTGAGAAAACCCAAACCAGAGGCCACTGTTTGGACATACCCTAAGGCCAACCACCTTCAGCCAAGATGACTCAAACTCAGGTCATGCTGATGTTACGCTCAAATCACAAACACAAAACATTGAGTTTACTTTCTTGTTGGCATGGTGTGTGGAAATTATACCAATTAGCTATAGTCAAGTTGGCACAAACACCTGCTTGTGCTAAAAATAATAGCACATCAGAGAGGGCCGTGAAATAGGTTGGCATGGTTCCTCTCTTAGACTTTACAGCACATGCTGTTGCTGCTTAAGAAAAACTTCTTCCAACCTGGTGTGAAGTCTTCCAGATTGCGATCCATCCATTGTATTGCATGGTAGTTAGAAATTATTTCATCTGATCTGATTTTACTCTTGTCATCTTATTTCTAGTCCCATAATGCATGCACACATGCATGTTCATGAATGTTTTATGCATGTACCCCAGCGTTTTAAGTCTAGCCCCAAAAGTTACTTTCCCCATCAGGTTTCTCCTATATTACCTGAA
Source organism: Apodemus speciosus (assembly GCA_002335545.1). Lineage (NCBI taxonomy): Eukaryota > Metazoa > Chordata > Mammalia > Rodentia > Muridae > Apodemus > Apodemus speciosus. The sequence continues at coordinate 793,742 of BDUI01000038.1, read as the reverse complement.
ATTACAATTCTTTGCTCCTCATTCCCTTAGTATGAATGAGTGTACCCACTTTTACATCCTGGGTCCTTCCTAATTAGCACAAGATCTAGTGCTTGTCCTTCTCATCTGCCACAATGTAAGCCACATAATCCTAAGGATTTTCATATGCTTTATCTGCAACACTGTGGTTTTCAATCTGTGGCTTGCAACCCCTTTAGGGTTCACATATCAGATATCCTGCATACCATATCATATGAACCATACGATTCTATCCTGCATATCATATATTTACACTAGGATTCATAACAGAAGCAAAATTACAGTGATGAAGTAGCAGCAAAAGACTTTTTATTTATAATTAGGGGGGGTCACCACAACATGAGGAACTGTATTAAAGGGTCACACGGTATTAGGAAGGCTGAGAACCACTGTTTTACCCTATCCTCCTAGCCTAAACTAGAAGTGAGCACTGATAAGTGAAATGTTGACCTGGTTGGTACCAGCTGCGAACTTGATAAACACAGAGAACTCTAATAAGAGGGAATTTCAGCCTCCATCAGCTTGGCACTTCTGTGGAACATTTTCTTACTTGCTAATTTATACAGAAGGGTCCAGGCCACTGTGGGCAATGCCATCCTTAGGCAGGTGGGCCTGTATAAGAAAGCAGACCGAACGAGCCACGGAGAGCAAGCCAGTAAGCAGCATTCTTTCGTGGGCTCAGCCTCAGTTCCTGCCTCCGGGTTCCTGCCTGAGTTCCTACTCTGGATTCCCTTAGTGATGAACTGTAACAGGGAAGCTGGAAGCTGAAATAAACCCTGTCCCCCCCCCCCAGTTGTTTTTGGTCAGTGTTTTATCATAGCAACAAAAAAAGCAAACTAGAAAAGGTGCTGGAAAACGTGCTGTAACTCTAAGTCTCCAGGCAACAGAAAGGATAAGTGTGGGCAAAACAGGAGAAATACGAAAGGGAGATCATTCATCCCCCTCCATCCCCATCACTCCCGCTGCCTCCATACTAGAAAAATATTGGCTGAGGGAATAAAAGAACGTGAGGATAGCAGAGAGTCTGGTAAGTTCTGAGGAGCAGGGTTCATGCTCATTGTCAGAGCCTCGAGACCCCGGCAGGGCATGCATGATGCTACAGTCTATGCACAGAGAACCGAAAGCAAGGTCTTTATCAAGTGTGTAGCCCAAGAAGGAGCAGAGCCCCAGAGAGAGACGCAGGATCCAATGCGGGTGCTCCTGAAGCCCTCATCCACCCACACACCTGACTGTCAGTGACTCAGTCTACTGCAGACCTGGTGTGCATCTCTACGCTTGTTGAGTTTGTGATGGCAGTGGCTGTGTCTCATGCGGTAGAAGACATTTCTAACCCTTCTAATATGTCTTTTGGCTCATATTCTTTCTGCAGGGGGCCTAGACACCGTTGGAAGGTTCTACTTTAACAGAAACACGGATGGCTCTAGTTAAGCTAAATGGATCATAAGACAAAACCAAAAGTCCTGAATATGGGAAAAAAGATGTAGGTGGATGGACATTGGTAAGATTAGGAGGGGGATCAGAGATGGTAGTGGTAGGGGGTAACCAGAATGCCAGAATATACAAATTCCAGAAAACTAACGCAATCAACATATTCCATGTTAAGGAAAAAAAAGAAAGATGGTTGCCTGACAGAAGAGAAGAGGTCTCAGGGGGTAATCTGTGTGAACAGGTTGCCTCCCTCTGAAACCTTGTGACTTTTCTCCACAGAGCTGTTGGAGAAAGATCAAATTAGGTTGAATTAGGTAAACATATAATTACGCCTCTCCTCTGCCAGACCCCAGACTTGCCTCATTTTATTCAATATTAAAGATAACCACTAATATTTTCTGGAATGAAATTAATTTAGAAGACATGCTGGTCATGCGCCTGGCTGAGAGTCCAGCTTTGCCCCTGGAGTCTGGGATAAGCATTCCGTGTCCTCTGCTGACCTTGCATCTGCTTCTGTAGGGAAATTAGAGATGCATTAAGTGGCTGCACACAGCAGAATAATTGCCATGGCAACCAAAGGCCCATCACCTGAGCTTTCTTCCAAACTGATTATCAAGAGTGAATTGCAGATGGTCTCGCAAAATGGAAGATGGAGAAAAATTCATATTCTCTCTCTCTCTCATTCCTCCCCTCTCRTGCCTTGATATCTGGGTTCTAAAAGTGTCTCACTCGTGTCTCCTCGTTCTAAAATTATTCTAAATATGTTTTTTTTCCTTCTCAGAGTTGCTGTCTGACTCATGGATCCGGTGCTTGATGAGGTGAGGGACGGATAAAATCAGCACACGGCAGTTCCCTTGGGGGTCAGCCCACATGTCTTATATTGGCAAGGCTGGCAGAAGGACTACATGCCCTTGATGAGACCACTTTGAGACAAACACATCTCTGCTCAGTTAAAGGGGACCCATGACCTTGTCAGTTCTCTGTCTCGGATCAACTATAGCCAAGATTAAAAGAGCTGTCATGTCAGACTGTTTCTGGACTTGGGGATGTGTGAATGAATAAATGGTGACTTTCTGACCTCATCTTTATAGAGGATTGTTTTCCCTCGAATCCATCATTTGATATAGAAAACAGTAAACATGAACTGACCTGAGATATGGTTCAGATGATGGGTTCTTTGGTTGCTATGGTGATTACTCAGCTATTAGTCAGTGGTTCTTCTGTAAACCGTTCCAACACATGAATAAACATAAAAGACCAACCATGTATGCAGAAAGAAAAATTTTATTCCTGAGACACACACTCTCTCTCTCTCTCTCTCTCTCTCTCTCTCTCTCTCTCTCTCTCTCTCTCTCTCTCTCTCTTTCTCTCCCTTATTTGTTTTGTTTCTGTTCTAAAACTGGGTCTCATTACATAGCTCAGACTAGCCTTGAACCCGAAATCTTGCCTTGTCCCCTCAAGTACTGAGATTGTAGCCAAGCACCACGATGCCTGGGTGGCAGCTGTGTCTTAGACAACGAGCCCTCCAAGGAAAGGTGCTCCAGAAGTCTCCATGCCGCACTACACACACCAAGGACTTCCCCATAAGTAAACGAAATGTCATAAGCTTTAGTGAAATGGGACAGGTTTGCTAAAATGTCAGTGAGTAACAGCTTACTCTGGGAAGGAGAACTGGGCAGCAGTGGGGTCTTCTACCTACGCAGGATTTGTCACCCCCACCCCCACCCCCACCCCCACCCCCAGGCTACTTCTATAATCTTGTTTTCCTAGCTTTCCCTATGTAAGAGACAGCTAGGAAGCCTGTAGGTAACGGATGTAAAACTATCAAACCTTGATTATCAAACAGACTCACTGGCAGGAAAAGGTTAATTCCAGACTCTTTCATTTTAAGAAAACTTGGGATAACAATTTTTAGGGAGACGACTTCCATTCCCCCATGAAAGTTAAGTACAGTCTCCTCCTAGCTCAGCCCTGAAATTGTATAAGAAACGATTTTTTTTTTTACAATTTCTAGTTTTTCATATAGGTTTTATGAATAGTTTGCCTGAAGGGTATATGCATACACATTTCAGGGTGGAAAACTTCAAATCATTAAATATATGGTTATATTGGGCTGTGGGAAAGTAGATGGGATTGAATTAACTCTTTGACTTGAATTAAATCTATTTCCAATTATTCCCTGAAAAAGAGCGTGCTCGCGGGTCAATTATGTCTTATAGACAAAATTACTGTTTCTAAAAGACACAGATATTAAGTCATGAAATTTGAGGCTGGAAGCCGCATCGCAGAGGCCCCGTTCCTACTGCTACGCTCATGGCTTCTGTACGGGTCTCAACCCCGCCAGGCTGCATCCTTCAGTGGGGTTCCATCTTGCTACCACACAGTGTGCTCACTGGGGTCGGCTGCCAGTCGTCTCCGCTGGACTCCACTCATGGCTTTCAGCATTTGGGCTTGACTTCCAAGTACACTGTAAGCTCGGTTTGGCTTTCTGTTTTATTGTGTTTGGGGAGGTGAGTTAGATGAAGGGCATGGTTTTAAATCATGGCAAGACATGCCCTCCACAGAAAGGTGTCTTTGAAAGAAATAATCACAGATGGTTATTATTGTGTCATCGAACTCAGGGTCGCCGTAATGACTGTCACCTATGATTGTTCTTGTCCCCCATTTGTGTGCCTTGCTCACAAATGTGTGGGTGCGAGGAGGGGAGGGGCGTGCACATAGGCACAATAGAAGTGAACTGCGGAGTTTCCATTTTGGTTCTTAGCACTACATCTAACATGAGGTTAGTGTAAGCGTAGCATCCCTCTGTCGCTGCCTCGTAATTCCGGACAACTCTCCCTACTGAACGCTTTACTCTTTCCATTGTTCCGGCTGCTTCCTGATTTATTATTATGCTCCTGCACAGCCCCAAACCAGGAGGCAAAGGGCCTTGCCTTGCCAAGGCTCCAAAGGGGTACAGTCCCGGTGTCCAGAGCCAGGATGTGATCGCTGCACTGAGGTGGAAGGTGGCTGTGCACAAGGGCATCTGGAATGGCTCAGAAACCTGTCTCCCCAGTTCAGTAAACGGTGCTGGGATGATTTCCTTGTATGAAAATAAAAAGAGGGCAGGACAAAATTCTTGGTTCAGGCTCTTCCAGTTCTAAACACTGACTCCACAATTAGCTGTGTCTACTCTTTAAATATGGACAAATGTATGGATTCTATCAGGTGTTCTGTGGAAAGAAAGAAACCCTTGGGGCTCTGTGGACTTCCCTGGCTTTGACCAAAGAATCTGTCTTGGATGGGAGTCATTACAGAGCTGGTCTTTTGCAGGCATCTCCCTCTGCTAATGTGCCTTCACTTCATAGCTATTGCTGCCCCCAAACCTTGAGCCTACATCATAATTGTCTGAAACCCTGGACCCCGGTTCTACACTAATTCCCACACACATATGACAGCCCCTATTCCTGCCAGCAGGTTTTGTTACTTCCACACAGATTGAAGAGAAAGTTGGTTTCCAGAGTACAGAACATACTTCATCTAGGTCAGTGGCTCTCGCCTTCCTAACAGTTCCTCACATTGTAGTGACCCTCAATTGTAAAATTATTTTTGGTGCTACTTCATAACTGTAACTTTGTTACTGTTATGAATCATAATGTAAATATCTGACATGTGACCACCCCCCCCCAGGGGTCGTGACTCACAGGTTGAGGACCACTGCTCTAAGGAGTTTTTTTTTTTTTTTTTCTTTCCTAAACCCTTCGGGGCTCACAGTCATGTAGAAGTTGGGCCTGGTTCTTCCTCCCAGCCTCATGCTCCCAGAAATAAGACTCATCCTCAAAATATATTTACAAAGACCTCGGCCATATAGCTAAGCACTTCTCTGACTAGATTGTAACAATATAGCCCATTGATTTTGATCTACACTCTGCCATGTGGCTGTGTACCTGTGTTCAGGTACCATGGGTCTGTCTTGTCACATCTTCCTGGAGGAATCTCCAGTGCCTGGCTCTATCCCAGAATTCTTTCTGCCTCCTGGATGTCCCGCCTTCTATTCCATCTTTCTCCTATAGGCCACAGGTTATTTTTTAATTGACAGATGATGCATCCATACACTACACATGATATTCTCTCTACACAACCATAATCTTGAGTCCCTAAATGATTCTTTGCCCATCAAGGCCTGCTCTGGGCAGAGCAGTATTTTTCCTATGCCCTATGCAAAGAAGCTTTTCTCTCAACAATACTTGAAAGTTCTCTTCCAGGCATTACTGACCCCAATAAAAGAGATGGGAGAGTCAGGCTTCCTTCAGATAGACAGGGCACGACTTCCCTGTTAGGGCACGTCATCCCCTGGACTGAGTGTCTAGGGTCCTCCAGTGTTCCTCTTTCCCTGAAATGTTAGCATGTGATGTTATTTGGACATAGGGTCCCTGAAGATGAAATTAATTAAGATGATATTATATCATACTAAGATGTACCCCATATAAGTGTTTATTTTCTATTCCTATAACCAAATATCTAAAACTAGGTAGTTTATAAAGAAAAAAGGCTCATTTATCTCATGATTTTGGAAGTCCCATTTGTTGGGCCTCTGGTGAGAACAACGCAGCTGTCTAACAGCATGGCAGATTGTATCATGGTGGGCACACATGGTAAATGCAAGGTCGAAAGGTCTCAAATAACATAGGGAAAGTGTATCAGTATTAAATATAGCCTTCTGCTGAGAACACCTCTTACATAATAAGCAAAGGTACTAATATGACACTGAAAGAGCTTATATGACTTCCAGGCAAGGAAGACCCTGATAGAAATGTTCTCTGACTCTTCTCCAGGGTCGCAGCTACTTAACTCTGTCTTGCAATCCTAGCACACATCATCCTGTGACAGAACAAGAATAGTACTGTGCAGCCAGTGACTTAGCTGTCCTGGTCCTATGAACCGTGGCCAGAAGGTAGGAACAGGGATATGTTGAGAAAGAATGAATTGGATTCATGGCCTATGTTACTTCCACATGCATGTCTGTTCCAGGAGGCAGAATGATACACATGTTCAACCACATGAATATCAATTGCCCTGTATTAAAGCAGAGAAAAGATTTTAATTTTCCCAGTGGTATTTACATAGCAACCTTCTCTATCTCTAGATAAATGCCTAATTTCAAAAGAAGGAGGAAAATGATCCTCTTCGTCATTCATACACCTACTCAAGGTGCACACACACACACACACACACACACACACACACCCTCCAAGGTGTCATCTGCCTGGCACCATGTGGGCAGCAATGGATTTAGGAGCCATGCCAGCGTAGAAAGTGTCTCCAAACACTTACCCATCCTCCCACTGCCTTCCAAAAACACACTGTTGAGTTTACTGCTTGAAAATGTAATTAACACTTTAACTAGGGGAGAGTAGACCTTGAAGAGTTTTAGGAGGACAAGCTAGAAACGGTCTCAAATCCCAATGAGCCATGGCCCTGCCCAAACGGTATTCCAAGTGCAGCCACACTCTTTCAGACCCCCAGGAGCCTGGAAACAAACACAGGCCTAGCCAACCTTTCGTTGTATTCATCCCCAGCCTGCCCCACTCCAAGACTTAAAAGTTATCTCCTGCTCCATACAGCACTAAACAGCCCCATAGAGAAAGTTTGGAAAAGCTATTTGAACAGTTAGGTTCTGTTTTTGTTTGGTTTCTATTGCTATGATAAAGACACCATGACCAAAAGCAAATGGAGGTGTGTGGAGGGAGAGATTATTTCAGTTTACAGTCCATCATGAAAGGAAGTCAGGGCAGGAGCTCAAAGAGGAGACCTGGAGACAGGAACTGAAGTAGTGACCATGGAGGACTGTTGCTTACTGCCTTGTTCCTCCGGGCCTGCACAGCCTGCTTTCTTATACAGCTTCTGCCAATTTGCCCACACATAGTGGGCGGGGCCTTCCCACATCAATCATTAATGAAGAAAGTGGCTACCAACTCACTTTCAGGCAATCTGAGGGAGGCATTTTCTCAATTGAGGTCTCTTTTCCCAAATATCTATACCTTGTATCAAGTTGACTAAAACAAAACAAAAACAAAACCACCAAGACTGGGTCCATAACTTTCTGCAATGACAACTTTGCTGTTGAGGCTCTAGATGTGTCTTGACAAGGCATGCAGTGCATTTAGGGGTGACATAACACATAGCCTATTCCCAGATCTCCTTCCTGTAAGTCTCTCTCCAAGAAACCTGTCACAACACCTTGGGTCTTATGTAAAAACACAAAAATCTTTTACTTGAAAGGAAGAAACAAAAGTACCATGATAGGTTGGTATGGTCACTGGGGAAAGAAACAGACCAGGCAAACTTCACTAAGGGAACAGAAGCTGCTGCTGGGTCGTGCTTGGGTAGGAAGCTGGGTCCTAGTGTTCAGTCAAAAGCTGATCCCATGTGAGAGAACCATCATGAGATGCAGCAAGGCCAAAGAAAGAGGCAGACAAACCCAGGGATGCATACTCTATTGGGCACATAGGTAAAGAAATGTGTCTTGAATAGCAAGACAGGTGAATGCTCATGAACTGGACCAGAGGGGAGAGATAGAATGGCCAGCATAGGACTTCATCCAAGCCAAAGGGAGCTGATTTATCTCCAGCTAATTAATACCAAGGACACTGGACTCATTCCTGGTGCTGATGGGTCTAGAATCTTGGTTATAAAACTCCACAGACCACACTACTTATAGATGCTGGGGAGCCATGAGGAGAAAGTTTGCCAGAGTCACTGGGTGTGGTCATGGTTCTTATGACAAGATGGCTGCAGTCAGGTCAAGTTGAAGCCTCACACCTGTGCGAGGGGAAAGGTGGGTAGGTAAGCCAATAGGGCAGAGGGAGATCAGAACTTGTTTCTTCTGCTTACAGCTGAAACATGGGGACACCATGGGGAAAAACACAAGCTAAAATATTGGCCCCTGTCCCAGAACAGCTGCTATATATGACTATGTGAGAAACTCATGTTTTATGTTAAAACAAATACAGATTTTTTTCCTTTGGGGTTAATTGCAAGATTCACACAGTTATTTTAAGTAGAAAAAGCAGAAGGCTCTAGCTTCAAATTTCATGCATATAGTGGAGTCTTTGAATGGTGACCTGGATGCCTCATATTTTTTTCAGTTGTCCTCACCTGCTCCTGCTAATAAAGATTGTTAGCAACCTGAGGGAGATGCTTTTTAATGAGCTTCCAGGATGTAACACTAGAAAGCCTTGTCACGATGATCAGAAAACAGTACTAAGAATATGAGGTCTTTGCACTCAAAGACCTTGAGGGTGTCTCTTGCCCCGTTTGGAATTCTGTCAGGGACTCTCAGGACTAGAATGACCCCACTCTAAGGGGAGGTGAGTCAGAATGTGGAACTGAGAACATAGACCATCCATGTCTACGGCAGACCACTAGCATCAGCCACTCCCTTTGCAAACTGACACATATGCTTAAGGCTCATTCTCTTACTCCATGTAATGTGCCTAAGGCATGGCCAGCATTACTGGATAAGGCTGATTCCAAGATTTCTTTCCTGGCTAGTTTAATAAGCACAGCTTCAACTTGGGAACCATCGAGATAACTAATAGCTTTGTGAAATTATATGCATCAGGTACATGGTACCTGCTAATCACTCACTATCATGATGCTCTCTTTCTGCAATTATCTTACAAAGGTGCCAAAAGATGGACTGGAGTCTTTAAAGCCCTCTTTTAAGGAATCCAAGGCATGTATTGGACTGTACAGGAACCATTGTGGTTGTATTGATATACCATCTTTTCAACAGTTGCAGGGACACTTAGGTTATCTCTACTTCTTCCTGAAGGAGCTTCAATAGTGTCTTTTAAGGGATTTGGAAGTGAAAGTGCTTTTAGAAACCATTTAGCAAAGTGGTTCTCAACTTCAACACCTGTCAGAATGTCTACAGCCCTCCATATTACTTTAAATATTATAATAAACACTGTAGGGGAGAAAGGGGCAGCCTGGGGTAAATATTAGTATTTTCTTCCTCCATGATTCCCAATGAAATATAAAAACACCGCACAACTAGCTGTCCTGCATGTGTAGACAGACAACAATCTTGTTGGGAAAACTATTTGTTGCAAGCCATAATTAATGAGGCACCATCTGTGAGAGGCAATGTTCCTTGCATAAGCTGTGACTATCCAAAGTTCTTATGCTTTTTAACCAGATGGGAGAAAAAATAGGGTGTAGCAAAGCAGAAATGTGGTGTGAATTATCTGATCAATAACATATGCAATGTGGTTAAATTTTTATTTTATTATCTGACATATAGATTAATTTCCCCACTCTTCTTAGAAAACTTGATTTAAAATTTATATCCAACTTTGAAGTCTTCCACTTGGTTTAATTGTTTTACATTTTTTAGTCTCTGTCTCTCCCCACCCTCTGTGTCTGTCTTTCTGTCTCTGTCTCTGTCTCTATCTCTGTCTCTGTCTCTGTCTCTCTCTCTCTCTCTCTCTCTCTCTCTCTCTNCTGTGTCTGTCTTTCTGTCTCTGTCTCTGTCTCTATCTCTGTCTCTGTCTCTGTCTCTCTCTCTCTCTCTCTCTCTCTCTCTCTCTCTGTATATGTGTGTGTGTGTGTGTGTGTGTGTGTGTGTGTGTGTGTGTTGTAAGTTTGTTCATCACTCGTTTGAGTGCATTTTTGTCAAAATATGAACCAGCTGGCATTTCGGGCATGTATTGGTTAAAAACCAGTAGTACATAATTTCAAGGAAACTTAAAATAGTGGTTTGAGTTATAAGGTTAATGGGCTTGTAAAACCAATGTACATCGTCAAAGACAAAGGAAATAAAAACTTGTGAGAAGTGGAAAAGTATTTTAGATACCGATTTATTTAAGTACAATATATAATACAAAGTTTCTGATAAAAAGTTTAAAATACAATTTTTAACATTCTAATTAAAGCACTTGTGATAAAAGCACACATTATTAGCCATAAAAATAAAATTTTAAAGCAGATTTATGGCCTCTTAATTTCTAATAATGGCTAATGCTTAAAGACTTTTTTTTTTGCTTAAAGAGTTTTACAATACATATTTATAAAAAAATTGAGGTTCATGAAAATGTTTAACAACTATATACAAATATATACCATGCATTGTGGGAGATATCATCTCCTTAGAAATGCTGAAGCCACCTGGGCATGAAGCCTGTCTGTAACCACAGCTCTCAGAAGGCTGAGGCAGGGGATTTTAATTCATGACCAGCCTATAGTAACTACTATAGTACACGTGTGCAGCTAATTGAGTTAGACTCAGAAAATCATATATCGTGTTTCCTCTCTAACCTGTGGCTTCTAGATCTTACTCAGATACCTAAAATCACGTCCATACAGGTGGCATCAAAGTGGACGAACAGGGGAGGGAGCATGGCAGAAGGACGCCCAACATGTATGACATACTTGTTTGAAAATGTCTGTATCTGATAAATTTTTAATTGATAAAGAAAAGCTAGGACATGCGTACATCCTGTGTTTATAGAATTACCTTATAAAACAGCAGAGTTCCTACGACAGGGCCTGGCTTAGCCCTGTAGGATGCCTGCCTTGTGAGGCCGCAGCACACTGTAGATGCACTTGCACTCAGTACGGCCTCTCCCCTGGGTGCTGGCCCTTCGCGGAGACATTTCTGGTCCGAGGACTGATCAGAGCATAGCAAAGTGCTGCTTTAGCTGCTTAATTAAGTGTTGCGTGTCCACGTGCTCAGGAAATGCGGCTTCAGACTTCTGAGCCGCAACGTAGCTTCTCTGAAGATCTCCAATCTGGAAGAAATACCAGGTCACAGACCCGAGTAAGATTTCTGTGTTAGAAAACTGTGAAGGGGTCTTAAAAATAAACTGCAGTTTAGAACCACCTCATCTAAATTAGAAATCCATCATGAAAAAAATGAGGAAAATGAAATTATGTAATGTATGCTCTGTTATAGTTGTTTAGTTATGAATCAGAAACCCTGTCACTGATAGTACTCTAAGTTATAAAAGAGAATTTGCACGCCTAAAGACCCAGCTTGATGTAACTAGAATAAATGCAACATCCAACAGATAGATTAACTTAAGATATAAGATATGCTCTGAGGGGTTCCAGATGATACTAAACACAATAATGCCAGGAAGATAGTTGATTCTGAAGTTTATAAAAGGATATCTCAAATGTTCAATTAACTCTGTTTAAGTCCAGTCCCAAAGAAAAATATCTACCTTCATTCATGTATATACTTCTGAAAAGAAAGAAAATTATTAGTGTACCAAAAAAAAAAAATCTAGTGATTCAACTCTGATGGATTTTCCATAACATTTATGTATTTCAGACTGAAATCGTTTCCTTTTAAAATCATAACATTTCAATGTCATCATTCTACAGTAGCTTGGTGACCTACCTTATATGAATCCTTTGAGGTGAGTCTTTAAAGTGCACTGGCCTTCCTGGAAGAGGTGCCTGTGCAGTTTAACTGCATGCCACACGGAAGGTGCCCTGGGAGCTCAGGGTGCCACGTGGCTCTGCGTGTGTCTTTGTTTTGTTTTGTTTTGTTTTTCAGACTGAATTTTTATTATTTTTCATTCTGTGTAGGTATGAGTGAGTGTATGTGACTGCAGGTGCTGTCAAAGTCAGAGATACCGAACCTCCTGGAGCTGGAGTTACAGGCCACTGGGAGCCTGACGTGGACGCTGGGAACCAAATTCCTGGACCTTTGGAAGAGCAGCAAGTGCTCTTAACCACTGAGCCATCACCTAAAGGCCCTGCTGTTTGGGTTGGGTTGAGATGGGTCCTTGCTGGTCTAGCTTTGAACTAGTGTCCCTGGCTTAGTCTCCAGTGTCGAGGGTTTTACAGACTCGTGTCTGCATTCCCAGCTTCTAGAGAGGCCTTGTGGCCTCTGCGAGTCTCTGGTTCCATAACAACGTGAGCATCATGAGGCACAAGTTTTTGTCTGTTTCACTCATTGCTACGTCTTCTATGCGGACCACGGGGCCTAGTCCAGAGAGGCTCGAGTGAAAACACCACTGGGGCTTTGGAAGAATTCCAGAAGACAGGTGCAGCACCTCCACCAGGAGCTGGTACTTAGCAACTTGCCCTAAAATTGTAAGACTAGTGAAAGCTTCTATTTTCAAAACAGATGTGTGTGGATAGTTTTGTATTCAGCTATTAAAATACCGTGTTTATGCCTTTAGTCAGTAAGAGCCTGTATTTCCATCACAAACATCTGAACTGTTTATTAATCCTCAAGACAGACTTGCTTTCGTGGTAAAGTGGAGACATGCCCTGGCTCGTTTGTTCACCTCTTACTAAAAACAGCTCACTCCCCAAACATGGCGCACACCTTTAATCCCAGCACTCAGGAGGCAGAGGCAGGAGGATCTCTGAGAGTGTGAGAGCACCAGCCTGGTCTACAGAAGGAGTTCTAGAATAGCTAAGGCTAGTCTTGAGAAAAACAAAACCAAAAACAGCTCAGCCTTCCTGTTGGCTCCTGGACATTAAATGATTGGAAACAGAATATGAACAGTTACCTTTCCCCCATACTATTCATAATTAAACAGTATTCATGATTGTTAATTCATAACCATCGTGAGGAAGGTGTGGTGGAAATACGATCTGCAGATAAGAAACAGGATTCCCTTGCTGTAGAAGTCAATTATAAATCCTTCCTGAACCAGGAATTATCAAACATGTGTTTCTTTAGTGATTAAATGTGGTATTTTAAAACACAGAGATTTCTTCTGCAAATTATACTGGTGTTTTAGTCAATACCCAGTGATAAAGTTTATTACATAATCTCCTGAGGTGAAGATATTTGCGATAAAGATTTTTAAAAAGTCATTTCTTTCAGATTAAAAAAAAAAAAAAACAACCTTCTGTTCAGAAAGATAAGGTTTAAAATGTTGTATTCAGTCTGTATTTTTTAAACCAAGAAAGATCAAGAATGTGTCAGCTGATAAATTAATAAAGGAAGAAAATACCTTATCAGAGACTGTTGCGAAATTAAAATGCGGCTCGTACATATGGGGTGCTAGAGACGATGCGGTTTGTAAGAGTGCCCGTGCCTGTGCGGAAGAAGAAGACAAGGCGGACGTGTGAGTGCCCAGCAGCACAGAATCTGTGATGTCTTTACGTTAAAACAGAAAACCTGGCCCGGGACCTTGAAATGATCCTGAGGAAGTATAGATGACATTCTCAGGAAACACAATGACGTAATGAACACAGCTTACTACAGACACACCAGCAAAATTAAAGTAGCAATGTACACATCAAGAGAGAATAAGAGAAGTGATATTTTAGAGTAGATATTAGTTGAGAACCAGTGTCTCGTAAAGTTTGCACTTCAGTATGATACACAATTTGAAATATAATCTTCTCAATGCTTAAAATAAGACTTATTATACTTCTGATCAGTTTGCTAAGTGAAATACCACCAGAAAGTGACAAGCTTTCTTTAAAGTACTGTCCTAGGCAGGGTTGCTATTGCTGGGATGAAATGCTATGACCAAAAGCAAATTGGGGAGGAAAGGGTTTATTTAGTTGACTCACACTTCCACATGCTAGTCCATTACTGAAGGAAGTCAGGACAGGAACTCAAGCAGGGCAGAAACCTGGAGGCAGGAGCTGATGCAGAAGCCATGGGGGGATTCTGCTTACTGGCCTGCTCCCCATGGCTTGCTCAGCCTGCTTTCTTATAGAACCCAGGACACCAGCTCAGGGACAGCACCACACAATCGTTAGTCAAGAGGATGGCCCACAGCCGATCTTATGGAGGCATTTCCTACGTGAGGCTCCTCCTTCCATTCCAGCTCTTGTCAAGTTGACATAAAACTAGCCAGCTCAGGTACTCAAAGTATAACAATTAAGATTACATTTCACAGGATCATGTTTTGCAGAGACTGTGCTCATGTGTGCACCACAATTCATATGAAGCCACTGGACAACCCTCCCCAAACTGTAAACTTGTACCCATGACCTTCGGGACTCATCAGATGGCTCAACAGGGAAGGACACTTGCTACTTGGTAAGCTGAGCCTGATCCCCAGAACCCAGAGGGTAGAAGGGGAGGAAGGGAGAACTAGCTCCTGTGTGTCCTCTGACCTCTACGTGTGTGCCATGAATATGTACATTCTTGAGCATGTCATATCACACACACACACACACACACACACACACACACACACACACACACTGCCTCACAGCATTATTACAGACGCATGCTGCAGCGGTATACTAGAGATCTCCACCTGGTTTCTCATGCTTCAATGCAAACGCTTTACTGACGGAGCCGTCTCTCCAGCCCCCCCTCCCCCGTCCCCTCCCCCTCCCTCCCGGGAACACCATCTTAGACTTCCCACACAACAGTACTGTTTCTGGTGCAGAGAATGCAGACGTTACATAACAAATGAGGTCTCTGCTTTCAAGCCGCCGACAGTCTGTGTTTTCCACACACCAGTATCTGGTAAAATGAGAAGAACACAGCAAGCAGTGTGCTGGACCATGAGAGCTTTTGTGCCACAGGGGATTTTGCTTAGACTGATATTTGGATGGTTTTTCTAAGGAGATGGCACTTAAGACCCAAGTGATGAAAACAAACTTGTCCTTGGAAGACCCAGGAGACACTGCACACGCCTGCAGGGAGAGAAGCCACTGTGTGTTTGTGGGGCGACGGGATAGCTTATGTACCTGAAGTCAGTACAGAAAGGGCACAGGGACGTGGTCTCAGAGATAGAGACCAGAATATAGGGGCACACAGGCCTCAGCAGGAAGCCTGGGCTTCAGTCCCGATGTAAACAGACGGAATTGGAGGATTTTAGCAAAGCAGTAATAAAATAATACTGCTTTATAACAAAATCCATTAGGCTATTCAGAGGAGGATGTGCTACTGTAAAAGTAACTTTTACTTGCTAGGTAACTGTCATCTCAGAGGCTCGCTGAATAAGCTCACCCTCTCCTAGTTCYTCCTGAACTCTGGCTGGCTGGTTCAACTCAGACGTTCTCAAACTCCTTTCTAAGCTGACCGATTCAATTGGGCTTCTCTCACTCAAGTGCTCTGCTTGGCCTCAACCTAACTCTGGCAATTTGTTCTAATCTTCTGGCTCCTTCTCAGTCTCTGGCTTCAGTTGCCTCTGCTGATCTGCTCTGAACTGCATGAACTCAGGAACAAGCTCACCTCTGCTCGCTGCAGTCACTGCGCTGACCCCAACGGACTGACCAAACTCACTGAACTCACTCTCCCCCTTCGCTGCTTAAATAGCTCTTCTCCTGAGAGTCGGGCATATCCTACCTCTGACTCATTCTGTTAAATCTTTCTCTGATAGGTTTGAACTAAAGGATTCCAGCCAGAGGGATTACTAGGGTGTGTACTAGTGCGTCTGCATTCTAGTCAGATCACACTGACCTAGAAGGTCTTTGGATGTGATCAGTGCATCCGTGTTGCTGGATTACAATTCCTCTACATGCTTCTGCTTTATTCATTCATTCATTCACTCGCTCACTCATTCATTCACTCATCAAGTCATTCAGTATCTCCCTGATCCTGGGGGGTGGGGCAGGGGACACAGCTCAGTTGGTAAAGTGTTCCCCACAGGGATGTGCGTGTAGAAGGTAGACCAGCTCTGAGGCACCTGGGAGAGTGCAGGAAAGAGATTAACATGGGGTAGAGAAGAGGGACCATGTTGAGTTAGGGCTGACAGGGCTTCTGAATACTATGGGTGCAGGGGTGGCAGAGAGGAAGGAAGGAAAGACTGGTTGGAAAGGTGGTCACTTGGGTGCTGACAGGAACAGCTACATTGGAGGTGGGAGCTGGTATGTTGCAGGCAGTGAAGCCACGGGGTGTGCATTATTCCCATTACGTCCAACGCCCAATTCTGGCCTCAGAGAGGTGAAGTGATTTGGCCGAGGCCACACAGCTAATACTCAACAGAGCTGGGATTCAGGCCCAGGCCTGTAAGACTCTAGAGCTAGTGGCAAAACACCTAAAACGACAGCTAAGCTTTCCTTTGAAGGAAGCCAACTGTCCTCTGCGACAGTGGCCGTTCTGACCTGCTCAATGTGACCCTTGCGCATCTCCAGCACAGCTAGGTTGTTGTAGGCCTCGGCGTGGTGGTTGTTGTGGACCAGGGCCAGCCTGAAGCACTGATGGGCCAAGTTTGTATCTCCTATCCCCTGCAAAGAAAAGCACGTGTTCATACACACGGAGCCACGCCCTTCCCACGGCCACTGCCTCCCTCATTTTGCATGTGACATCTCCTAGCTACTTAGAGAGAAGAAGCACCAGTCACGGCAGCCAAGTGTGGGGTCCGTGCATGGATTTAACTTGAGGAGATAAAATGACTCCCACAAACGTCTAAATTATCAGTTGGATTTATGGGATCTGAGAAGCCCTTCACAGGAGCTGATGGTGGCTTTACCCGTAACAGCAAGCGTACACACAGCATACCACAGCAATGTGGCCCAGGTTGTACCACACGTCAGCTGCCTCCTCTTCGTTTTCAGCCAGGGACAGGGCACGTTCAAAGGAGGTCAGAGTCATATCATACTGCTGGGCATAGAAGCAGCACAGCCCCAGGTTGTTGAAAAGCTGGCAGTTGTACACCCCCATCTGCAGGAGGCGCCTTTCAGGGAGGAACACAAAATTTGCTCTCAGACTAACTATAAACGGAAACATGTTTTTCAAAGTTAGAAGTGATTCATCTAAGAACTTTAGGACCTCTGAAGAACATTAACACAAACATATCAGGCACGTTCAAAGCAATGCTCACAACTGGTCATAGGGTGTGTGTCCAGGGACAAGATGGGAAAAGTATTTGATTGTTTGTACTCCAAAAGCTTTTTTAGAAAGCCGGGAGCAATGGTCACAGAGAGTAAAGTTCACACGTGTTACTTCAGAGGCCTCAGTGTCTGCAGGGAATTCCCTGAGGCCTGATCCAGCCTGAGGAGCGGGTTCCCCGTTTCCCACTAGGCCTGCAGTTGCACCCTGGAGTCTGCTGTCTGCTGCACGGTACAGATGAACCAAAGAGCCTCTGCCACAGGAGATGTCTGCAGGTGGCTCTCAGTGCTCTCCACTAGCTTTCCCACGGCGCTCAAGAGCCCCACATTGCTTGGACACGTCATTAATCCCAGAGTTCACACACACGGAAGAGAAGGCAGCCCGGCGGCTGTGAGAAGCCGGTGACCCACTTTGGGGACGGAGAGCACCGCCGGCGCATGAGCACTGGATGGCATGTCCTTATTTTATGTTCCCTGCATGTGTTTGGGAGGGGCTTGTCAGCTGCCAGTCTACTCCTGTGTGTTACAAAGGCTGAGACCACTGGGTAAAAGAACTTCAGGGTCCAGAGGGATGGCTTAGTAGGTAAAGCTGTCTGTCTCCAAGCCTGAGGGCCTGTGTTGCGTCCCTGGGACTCACATCTTTCAACCTTCACAGTATGGCATGGGGCACACACCTATCCAGGCCTTCACACAAATAAATAGTGGATGTTGGCAAATGCATTTTAGAAGCCACGTGCAGGATAAAAGAAGTATGTGCTTAAACAGAACCAGCGACCACAATTTTTCTTAGACTTGGAAAAAGCTGAAATACCTCACAAGGAGGTGACCCTGTTTTAAGTCCTCCTCGAGGTTCCGAACACAGAGAAACTGCTAATCCCTTCCTGCTTCAGCCTCGATGTCTTTAGGTTTTGTGGTATTCAGAGGCAGGGACGAGAAATAGTAGCTATTTAGCTTCTGTTGTTTCTTGATGACTGGTAGACACCCACCCTGAACTAAAATGTGAGCTTGGCCCTGCAGGCATGTTTCTCCAGGGCACCAGCCCCCACACCCCCAGAGTACCGAATACCACCTGAATCCTCAGAGAGCAGCTGAGAGATGCAGTTCCTAGATTTATACACACTTGTGGCCTGTGGAGAATGTATAATTTGTCTGTATTTTTTGTTCCACCCCCTCTAACCCCTGCTGTTTCAACAACTATTCCTGCGGATGCAGTGTAAGGCTCACCTGTAAAACCTGAGGGCAACCTCCGGCTGGTCAGAATAAAAGTGGTTGCTTCCAATGCAGGCGATAGCTTCCATGTGAGTATTGTCTTGTTTTAGAACTTCTTTGTAGTATTCCGCTGCAGATGAGCTATTGTTCATCTCCTGTTCCCCATCCAGAGAGAAGAGCGACACTTTAGTAACACCAAACAAGGACCCGCTTTTTTTTTTCTGACCAATTTAAGTTCATTCATTCAACAAATATTTATTTCCAGTCTGCCATATGTCGGACTCTGTTCTAGATGGCAGGGATAAAATACAAATGAGAGCATGGAGTCATCATCCCCAAGGAGGTGACAGCTGGTGGAGAAGACAAACAAATGAGTAGGTATGGGACGTAACGTCAGGGAAGGATGTGCAATGTAAAGAGGGTAGGGTGAGGGAGAGCAGGGGAGGCAGCGTTGCTTATTAATGGTCACCTTGAAAGAGGCAAGATGTCTGACAGAGATGCAAATGAAATGAGGTACTGGAGCCAGCATCTGTGGGGACAGTCTCACTTGGCAGAGAGACCAAACCACACAAGCCTAAAATGAAAACACTTACAAGAAGCATTCCCAAGTGAGCCCAGAAAGGAGACAGCGCCCAGGAGACCAGAGAGGCAGCCGGGGCCCTATAACCCGAGGAAAGGGACAGCGCCCGGAGGCACAGCATAATCAGACTGCATCGTGTTTAAGAAATCCCCTGGTGGCTGACTGTAGGGCATTCCAGATATGGAAGACAAGACATAAGAACCTAGTCTAGGAAAGAAACGAAAGCAACCCAGCCCAAGTTTAGAAACACATAATAGGTAAGAACCAAAGGAGCCTCTGTAGTTACTGTATACGTTTATAAAAATGGTAGTGATCACAGATAAAGGTCTCTAATTGCTCTACGAAAATCAGGTTTGCAGAAAGGAGCCAATGTGAATGACTCTTTAGATGACCTTTATTAGGGGGGAGGTCATGGTGATGAAGGACAGTTGAGGGAAAGCCACTACTGGGAGAGCATCAGGAGAGACTGCATTATCCAGAGCCAATGTCATGCAGTACTAAAGGGAAGTCTTCAGTTTCCCCCAGGGGGCCCCATTAGGAGAAATGCCCAAAGCAAACAGCATGCCCAGGGTCCTGGAGGAAAAGAGCCTTCAGTTTCCAAGGACAAAGGTGGTCCCTGACTCTTGCAGGTGCTTGGTGTGGGATAGGGTGGGTAAGCCCCACTGCTTGAGACCTGAGCTGGCCTGGCCTGCATTCCAGGAGACACAAGAAGGGAAGGCACTAGCTAAAAAGTACACGATTCATGGCTGTCCTAAGACTAGGAACTGGGGGTGCTGGGCTTGCTCACAGCAGCAAGTGGAAGGGAGGGGACTGAATTCACTGTCAGTGCTGCACAAGTCACGTTATCAGCTCTGTCCCAGAGCCGAGAGGGGTGTGGCCTGAGTTCTAGGGCAGGACACCCAGGCGGCCTGTGATCCAACACTAATTTTATTAAATATGAGGAATAATCTCACTGTGCTTCCCACTCTGGGCTTGACCCAGGGCTTGAGCTAGCCCCTCCCTCAGTTTCCTAAGTAGGCAGACTACAGCCAAATGTCAGCACATCTGGCTCAACAGATATTATTAATAAAGGTTACCGCCGCTTAAGTCTGTCTCATGGTCCAGTCCACCCTCGTGGAACTTTGCTTAGGTCTAACTTCAGACAGACCTCTCTCTTCTGCCTCTCAAGTCACATGGCATTCACCGTCACCCACACACTTGTTCTTTTCACAGGAGGACTCTTATTTATGTTTGGTTTGAACCACCACATAAACATAAACTTCTTTAAACATGGGACTTGTTTTAGATACAAGATTGACATAGACCAGGATGGTACCCCTAGACCACATTTGCATACTTTATACAGATAATATGTAAAATAAGTTCTTCCACATGTGGCACAGTCAAGTTCTTCCAAGTCCTCTTTTCACTTGGCCATCCCTGTCTTGATTTTTCAAAACAGCACTGTCTGTGCACTTGGGGCTTCGCTTTTCAAATTTTATTAATGATTCTATATGTTTGCGGGACACTATGTGCGGCCTTGACAGGCACATAGTGTAGAATGAGCATCTCAGGCCTTATTGACTTCTCATCTCTTAGTGATATAGAGAGTTGAAGATCTTCTGCAGTGCTCCTTAAAAGTGCTCCCCATCACTGCTCAGGATTAGCTTCTAAGCTCCTGACAGTTTTTGCAAGGCTGATGCCTGTGCTTTCTGGCTCTAACCAGCAGGTGTCAACAAAAGCTTTCAGGCAACAGTCAGAGATAATTATCATGTTCACCTTGTTGGCTAATTAGAATAATTGTCAGGTTCTCCCAAGAGCTGTAGATGAGAAAAACTACACAACAGTTGCTATTTGGCTACAGGGTTCGAAAGAAACTGTGGTATATATAAATGCAATGGAGTAGTATTCAGCTGTTAAGAAGACAAAATTATTCCATTTGCAGGAAAATAGGCAGAAGTGGAGACCATCATGCTAAGGAAAAGAAGTCAGGCCCAGAAAGACAGGCACGTTTTTGTTTTTGTTTTCATACAATTAGCAGGAAGGAGGAGGGAAGACATACGTGAACGACGGGGTGGTAAATAAGATCAAAGTTCATGACACAGATGCATGAGCATGTCATGATGAAACCCATTACTCTGTGCAGTGACTATATGGTAATGAAAGGAAATATTCAGTGTAATGTAGGATGCACTCCAATGTCAGAGATGTTCAAATGTGAAACTGGGTTTTCTGTGTCTCTGTGTGTATGTGTATGCATGTATATTATTGTGTGTATTATGTGTAGAGATGCACTCATGTGCACATGTATGGGCATGCACTTGGGGGCTGCAAGTCAACTTTAGCTGTCACTCTTCAAGCACCAGCCACTTTGGTTTTTGAGACAGGGCAGCTCATTGGCCTGGGAGTCCTGGTTAAGCTGTGCCGCAGGTACTTAAAAACCAAGGTCACTGATGCACTGTTCTTTCTCAGTGAAGTGGTCACTGCCAACCAGAGCACATTTTCTTTCTTGTGTGTGGCGTATTTATATACACATTTGTCTGCGCATGTGTGCACAGGTGGAGTTAGATGTCAATGCTGGCTGACTTCCTCTATTGCTCTTTACCTGGTTTTTATGCTAAGAAAAGGTCTCTAGGAAGCTGGAGCTCACTGGTTTGGCTAGATGGGCTGGCTATCAAGGTCCAGAAATCTTCTGTCACTACCTCCCTGGTCCTGGAACTGTATGTATACACCGTGTTTCAGCACTAAAACAGGCATTTGCATCATTGTTTTATTTCTACACAGCCATGTTTCATTGTCACCTAGATCACAAATTACCCAGGCCCTTTTGATGAATGTTAGTTTCTTTACATTTTTAACCAAAAGAACAGGGTATAAAATCTGCACACCATGGAGGGATATTCCCAGAAGTAAAACTGGCCAGAGAAGAACCAGGTTTGCAACCAGGTGTGCAGTGTCCTTGGTAACTGCAAACAGCTTCCAGGTGGGCAGCAGAAAGACACACTCTCGCCAACAGTGTGCAGACATTGAATCTGTTTCCTCACACCCTTGACAGCCACACCCTGGGTTCTGTGGAACTTTGTCACCTCTGCCAATCCACTCAAGTGGGAAGTGGCATATGGCTGGCTTAGTGTTTAATTCTGACAGAGACCAGGCATTTAATGCATGAAACATCATACGTGCCTCTGTGAGCTGCCAACTTGTGACCTTTGTCTATTTTCTGAGCCAGCCTGCCTTGTGCCCATTTGTTACTGGTGTTGTGTGCTGCTATAATAGAACAGCACATGCAGGGTAGCTTATAATGAACAGAAAAGTATTCAGATCTTTTTGGGAAGCTACGGAGCTCAAGATTAAGAGGTGATATCTTGTGAGGACCACCATACCTACCTGACAGTCACATGTCACCTGTCATCTGTCCCAGGCGTGACAGGCATTTCACTGGTTGATGTTTTAACCTTTTAATTTGATCTTACTTAAATTTTAATTTTTGTTATATAGGATTTTTCTTTCAGGATCACAGAGTTCCGCCTACCTCTGGCTTCCCAGCACTGGGATTAAAGGCCTGAGCCACTGTGCTTGGCTTTGCTATATCAGTCTTTGCTGTTGTGGCTTTATGAATTGGTATTATTTTAAAAAGATTCTCCTCATGTAAGAAAGAGCACTGATGCTTTTCCAAAGGGCATGAGCTCCATTCCCAGTACCCAGATGGTGGCTCACAAGAGGATCTGAATCCCTTTTCTGGCCACAGGCATGGATCATGAACTGTGATGCATGGCATTATACGCAGGTAAAAACACCCATACACAAAAAATAACTAAGTCAATTTTTTTAGAAAATGTGTCCAGTTTTTTTTTTTTTTTTCTGAAATTTTCACAGTTCCTTTGCTGGATGGTTTTAACTATCTATTTGACAGAACCAGGGAAATCACCTGGGAAGAGAATTCTTAATAAAGAATGATCTAGATCAGGTTATCCCATGGGATGTCTGTGGGGACTGTGCTGACTATTGCTACAGGGCTAGTGCAGTCCACTGTGGGAAGCACCACCCCCTAGGCACGCGGCCCTAAGCAGTATAAAGGGAGAAAGCTGCGTCAGAGCAAGTGAAGGCAGGCTCATTCCCACTGCTTCTGCCTATGCTTGACTTCCTGCCTTGACTTCCCCTCAGAGATGAGTTAACCTGGGGTTGTAAACTGAATAAACTTCTTCCCTAAGTTGTTTCTGTCAGGATATTTTATCACAGCAATGAGAATGAAACTAGAATAGTTTCATGTTTTGAGGTTTTAACTTTTTAAAGATTTAAATCTAAGACTAGAGAGATGGCTCGCTCAGTAAAATTCTTGTTGCAGAACACTGAGATCCCGAGTTCAATCCCCAGAAACCACACAGAAAAGTCAGACATGGTGGCAAATGTGTGCAATCCAAGCACTAGGAGGGCTGGGGTTGGGGGGCGGGGAATTCCTGGGGCTTGTTAGCCAGTCAGGCTAGCAATTACCCAAGCTAGACTAATTCAAGAGGCTGAGTCTAGATCAATTCAAGAGGCTGAGTCTTCAAAGACAAGTTTATGGTTCCTAAGGATTGACAGTAAGGTTGACCACTGGCTTCACACACATGTGTATATACACATATACAAATGGATACACAATTTAAATCTGGCTGAAATAATTCTTCCACTACAAGAAATATTTGCTCATTCACTCTATTTTGGAACTATTTAATTAATAATCTAATAACCCAACTGACTTAACAGCCAGTTTTTGTCACATCCTAAATTTTCATATGGACTCTCTTTTGGTCCTTAAGTTTTTTTCCTGTATCAGAAATGGTTAAATCATAATAGTTCTAGAGAAGACTTTAATAACAGAGACTGAAAATAACACTTCCATGTATATAAATATCACCCTAAGAGTGTAATAAGCTTATTATTAGTGACGTTTAAAGTGGTTGTTTTTGAGCCAAGTCATGAAACATGAACTACACTTACGGTTGGATTATTTGAAGTAAAATTGCAAATTGCTTAAGAACATGAACACTGGAGTGGTTCTGTTCCGAACAGCAAGTGTGTGTTCAAATACAAAAGCCTGTGTCCTACTTTCCAGGACTTAAACTACCACAGGAAAAAGGCCTGTCCTACACCTCTTATATATATGCCCGAGGCGATTTTTCACACACAATAAAGTTGAAAGGGCACAAGAATAACATTTCCAGCAAAGAACAGTTGAAATGAGAGCCTTTCTATTAAAATGCCTCAAGAAAAAAAAAAGTCAAAAGCATCAAAAAGTTCAACAAAAATACATGATTTAAGCAAGTGCCTGTAAGAAACACAAGAAAGCCGAGGCAGTTCAACATGTCAGTGCAAAACGGAGCGCCCAGGCCCACGGCAGAATGACCATAGCCACAGGAAACAAACATGAGAAATGGAAGAGACGCCCAGGGAAAAGCAAAGTCCTCAGAGGCAAACATAGTGTCGCTGCAAACTAAGGACTTGGCTAATTGTCTCTGAAATCACTGTTACACAGAGAAAAGGAATCCTCTAGGAACCTGGCTTTGGTGTGGTAAGCTTTGGCAGAATTAACTGTAACATCAGCGGGGAGATACCATGTGTTACCATTTCTATGCTGTTGCCTCTGGCGGGCTGCTTTCCTCTCTAAATCTTTCTCCCACTGCTACAGACTCCACTCTGAGGAATGAAGGGCAGAATGTAGCCGCTGAAAGACTCCAATCTATAGGACCACTGGGTGTGGTGGTACACAATGGCAATCCCAGCACTCTAGAGATGGAGGCAGGAGGATGGAGAATTGAAGGCCAGTCAGGGAGCCTGACACATGGGGTGGGGGGAACCAATCTTCCAGAGCCATGGCCCATCCCAGCCTTAGCAACGGTGTCTGCAACAGACAGGTACAGATGGAATTCTTCTGAACAGCACCATACATTGAAGATGTTAGCAGTTTCCTAGCTCTTTCTGCCAGCACCTTCTGCCAAAAAGAGAAGGATGAAGGGTCTGGAGATGCAAAAAGCAGGTCCAGCCATCTAATCACCACCCAAAGGTCACCACCACTGGCAGCAGCAAGAATTCCCCTGGCTTCAGAAGGTGACTCTATTTTATTTTCTTTCTAAGCATCTTGGTCAAAGGTCTGTTCATATTCCATTTATTTAAAGTCACAACAAGAAAAGATAAAAAATATTGCCAGTGTTTGTTTAGATGGGTCATTGTCTTCTTTGTATGTACATATTAAAGTTATCTTTCAAAAAGAAAACGTTTTTTCTAGACAATCTGAAAAGGGTTTATTTCCATTCAAACTGTAATTCCCTGGTGGGGTACGGTAGCCTGTCCCTGTGCCCCAGAACTAGAGAGTCACCCCATGTTCAAAGGCAACCTGTTCGACATTATAAGAACCTGTTTCAAGAAATAAAATCAAACAAACAAAACASAGAATTCATGTTCCTCATACAAAATTTGGAAAATATAGAAAATATAAGAAAACAGAAAATTCACATGCTATTGCCTAGCTATAGCAACGCTCAATCTCTTCCACTTGTTTTAACCAATACTCCAGGTTAGTGTCTTCCAATGAATTTAAAGAAAATAGGAATGTGTTTGTTCAATATCATATTAAAAGTCCTAAGAAACCTGTAAAATAAAATATCAAAACTACATAAATAGATGATTATTTTATTTATAAAAAGATATTTAAGAGAATCTATGGACAAGGTCTTAAAACTTAAAGAGTGGCTACTATCAAACTAGCTTTTAAAAAGTAATACATTCCTATTCACTGCTATCAAACAGAAATTATGTTCCATTCATAGTAGTACAGCCACTCATAGTAATTCATCCACCCATAGATATACTAGGAATCCACGTATGCAGGAAAGAGCTAACAGAAGGCCTGAGACTGCTATTCTCAGAAAGGTTTGCACTGGGGAACTCAGCTGATTTCTGCTCTCATATACACTTTCCCCAGATGACAAGAGTAGCTTGCTAATGTGACACTGTTTGTACCATGGGGTTTGTACTGATACCTGGTAACTGTACAAGAGTCTGGAAAACTTGGTACATGATAGGCATGTGGTGTCCACACACAGTCTCTAATGAGATTCCTGCAGACCACAGTCTGCAGGAGCCGTCACGACTTGTTGCTGGGAGAATCAAGTGTGCTCCTTGTGTTGTGACTCTACCCTGAGGGGAAGCTCATTAAGACACAGGATGTTCTCAACAGAGGTGAAACTTTCCATCCTGCAGGGAAGCTTATTAGGCTCAAGAAGGAAACAATTCAAAGGCTTCAGGAAGTCCCTGAAACTGACCAGATGCATTAGGTTCCTCCTTCCTGGAGCACACATACACCGTAAAGGCTGCTGAGTAGCTGAGCTGCCTAGGAGAGGCTCAGGCAATGAGTCGGCCAAGCCACCTTGAGGAGCAGACATCAGCTGAGCTTTCTTGGAAGAGCCCAACCACTGGAGCTGCCTGGCTGAAGACTGGCGGCGTGCTCTCAGTTTCCTCTGTGAGATGACACCCATGCGGCTGTGGACCTTGGTCATGCAGCCATCTTTGAGTCATTCCTGTCCCTGTAAGTAAGTAACCCTTCATTTATACTTCTGTAGGTAACTCCAATAAAACTCATTAGTTCCCCAATATGGACATTGATGTTATCCGTCCTTTTGTCTGTCATTGATGCCCTAGCTAGGATAAATAGGTGTTTATTCCCATCTCTGCCAACAGGGACACATAACACCATCAACAGAGGAGGTCTTTTGGAAGCTCATCCCTTGCTGCTTCTGAACTTTGTCCATGAGACTTTTCCCTTTGCTGACTTTGTTTTGAATCTGTTTTGCACTAACAAAGGCTCCTTGTGAGCCCACTACGTGCTGTGTTTTGAGAGTCTTACTACGAAAGCACTGAATTTTAGCATGGCTTGGTGACTACCAACACAATCCCTTTCTGGAAATAATCACAAAATATTCACTAGAGAACAAAGAGGAGTGAAAAAAAAAAAACCTGAAGAGTTGTATCATACCTGAGAATGGAAAGAAAGGCAGCCTACCTGCCCACCCCATCAATCAAATACTAATTAAAAACCTAGTCATTATGCCAGCGGGGATTATAAAAAGAAAACAGTTCTTGAGGCATCAGTCTTAAAATCAATACGGAAGAGCAGAGAGAAAATTTTTCAGCTGTAAAAGGAAAAGCCAGGTGGAGGACTGGCTAACCTTGTCTTGGGATCAATGTGATGCAACAGGAATTAGGGAGGAGAACACGATGGAAACTTTCTATGGTATTTGAGAACATGAATCTAAAACTGTATAAGAATAAGTAAGAGTTCAAACTCTGAAGGCAATCCTGAGAAGGCACATCTACCAGGCACCATTAGAAAACTATAGAGATGTAGCCAGTATGAGGTTGGCAGGAGGCTGGACAATAAGCTAATGAAAGCTCAAACCACATGAAATGGGAAAAACTGATGTTTGACATTACAGCTCTTGGGAAAGAATTGCTAAGTATGCTGAGATAACAGGCTACCCACACAGGAGAAACAAGTTAAACTCCTGTCCTGTATCATTGACCTCTGGGTCTCTAAAATACTTCATTATAAGAACCTAGCTGAATTAGACACATACAGCAAAACCTCTCCTTGTACTGCTGAGTCATGGCCAACAATCTTAATATTATAAACTGTGCTCCCTACTAGCACCCCAAGGGCCTATGAGCTTTTTAAAGCTCATATAACCTCAATTTTATACCAACTTTTAAAATAATATGAACCTTACCTCGTAGATCCTGGCAATTCCACAAAGCAGGGTCACCTCTCCTGGAAACTTATCTAAGCCTTGTTTGAATAGATTTAAAGCAGTCACAGGTTGATCCAATATGATATAAACCTAAAATCAAGATGTATTTCAATAAGATTATGGGTTCTTAAAATAATAGCATTTGCATGACAAATTTTAATTATTGATTAGAAACAAATTATCTCCCAGAAATTACAGTAAGAATTTTCCATGGATATAATTAGATTCTAATGACTTTACAGTTTATCTGTGAATGTTGTACAGAAAATTTATCATCCCAAGAAATGTTTACTGTGGGGTTATTATTGTCACACAGACTGGGTGATAAGAAAAAAGGGTCAGGGGAGTGTCTCACCCCTGTCCACACCGACCCTCCACTCCCTGTAAATCCTTTTCTGATATTCATTTCTTTTTGTTTTGTTTCTTGGCCCACTGTGTTCATCTGGGGTAATGGACTTGCTAAGGGTTTCGAGCTACCCGCTGGAGCCTGCTGGGCACACCAGTGGATATGCAACTGAAGACAAAGACTGTCTCTCCCCTAGAACATACCAGTAGCCAAAGTTCAGCAGGATGGGGGTCCCCTCTTCAGCCCGTGATTGGCGGATTTTAAGTTTAGTCTTATACAGGTAACCCTGACTGCTGTGAGATGCTGATTGCGATGGCCGTGGTACACCCAGAGGGCAGCAGCTCAGATGCCGCCCCTCCCTTCCAGCCCTTACACTCCAGCTCAAAGCTCATTTCTTCCTTGTTGTTGTTGCTTTATTCAATTTATTTATTCACTTTACAACCCGGTATCAGCCCTTCTTCTCCCAGTACCCCCTCACACTAGTCCAACCCCATTCCCCTTAGAAGGGGAAGCCCCAATGGGGTGTCCCCCCTCCCACTCCTCCTTCCCCACCCCACAGCCCACACATCAAATTGCAAAGCACATGTTTTAACTTGGAAATCTTTTGCAGATAAGCCAAGATAACTGCCACTTCATCAAGCCTTTTCTTTCCAAGTGTCCTTGAGGAGACTCAGGAAGTGTCTTTATTCCAATAGGGTAGGATAAGGTAGGACTTCTCTGAAATGTTTTACCCCAGAAGTGCTCTTAATTTCTGATTTTGGTGTATGAACCACCAGATTCCTTGGGGATGGAACCCGTCTAAACATGAAATTCATTGGGGGTTTTTTGTCTGTTTCTATTTTTATTTTATGTGTATGTCTGCATCATGTGTGTGCTTGGTAACTTTGGAGATGAGAAGAGGGTGTCAGATTTCTTAGAACTGGAGTTCAGATGGTTGTGAGCCACCACGTGGGTGTTGGGCCTCGGGCCTGGGACCTCAGGAAGAGAGACAAGTGCTTTAACTGCTGAGCCACCTCTCCAGACCTCTTGCTAATTTTCATCTACCTATAAGGCAGTTTTACACAATATAACTTTAGTGCACTTGTGTTTTAAGTGTGACGCACCAGATGATATCAGGTATGGAATTTAAATCAGATGTGTAACAACAAATGTGTATCATCACATTGGCGTTCAATGAGTTCAGATTCAGGAACATTTCAGATTTCAGATATTCAGCTTAGAAATGTGCAATCTGTACCGAAAAACTCTAGGTGGCCCTTGCACTGGAGCTACAGGCAACACTGTGCGGTACAATGGACTCGAACTCTTAGCAGCCCAGTGGTGATGAAAACATGACCCCTTGCAGTCTCATCTCCCTTAGCAGCACAAAGGAAAGTATAAAATGTATCCTGTAGAATTACTGCGTAGATTAAATTAATCTGTCTTTACCAACAGACCTGCTACAATGTCCTATACTGAATCCTGCTCAATAAAAAAAAGAGATAAGACATGCATTAATTACTACAGCAGGACCGAGTAACTAATGTCCTACAAATTGCCCCGTTCTTAGAACAGGGTTTGACAGCAAAGGCCTGGAATCTCAGCTACTGGAGTCTGAGGCAGGAGGATGCTGAGCTGACGTCTGGATTATAGAGAGAGATCCTGTTTTGAAGACAAAGGTGTCCTGTTCTCTACCACCTGCTCAGGTTTGGGATAAAATAGATTGTAGAAAATGCCTCTCTGGTGCCTGTAGGGCAAAGAGTCTGTGGTGCTTTCTTTTGTCCTGCTAAGCAATCTGTCAAAGGGATTTTCTCTGTTTCCACAGCCATCAACTCCTTGTTCCGTGGGTTCTCTCCATATGTTATTTTTCACTTGTTATAAAAAAATAACTCTGAACATATTAACTTGCCAAAATATTCTAGAAGGAACTGGCAACGTTTCCCCCATGCAATGGCCAGCACCTTAAGACAGTTTTCACTCAAATTAAGATTATTTACTTACTTTTGCCAGATAGAGAAATGTATCTACCATTTCCTGCTGCTTCAGGGCTGATTTAAATTGTTTCTCTGCTTCACGGTACATTCCTAACCTAGAAATAGCCATTTAAAAAAATTAGCCATTTGACTGAAAAATCAACACTCCATCATTTGTTTGACACGCTGAGGTCATGAACAGACACGTCTCATCCTAGAGCAAGCAGAGACCAAAGCAGGTGATAGTAACATGTATGTCAGCAAAAGCTAGCAAAAGCCATCTGTCTCCCAGTGTCATGAGCTATCTACGCTTCAAATGGTGTGTAAAGACTGCAGCCTCGTTGCAGTAGGACCAAGAGCTGTCTGTAAGCGAGGTCACATCAGTTCGCCATCGTGAGAGCTTACGACCAGCTGCACACATGGCAAGTGACCTGAATAAACGTGGAGCCACCACTTCACGGAAGGAACTGAAAGAAGACATCTCCTTGAAAACATCTCCTTCCCCAAGACACCCCAGCCCCCTTCAGTTATCCCTACACTATTCTGATGGAAACAACGGCTACTTGCATACTACAGCTATACCATCATTCTTCTACAAATCTTGTTTTCCTTTGCCCTTAGTGGATTGCCTCCTCTGTGAATCTGAAATTTGCTCCTTGCATAAGTGACGGCCCCGATGTCAGTGTCCGCCTCTGGTCCAGGGGGCTTTGTCACCACTAGGACGGTCGCTGAAGCAACACGGCTTTCACCCAGCTTGTCCTCAGTAGACCTGTTACCCTTTTTTTCTCAGCAATCTAAGAGCTACTTAGATATTATACTTTGCATAATAGACTGAGAAATATTTACAGCACGCTTCGTTGTTCTAATCTCAGGTAAAGCCTGGGAAGAGTAGCTTTGATCACTTTCCAAGATGCAGACCTCAAGCACTGGTGTAGCTGACAGACTGGCAGCTGCTGGAAAGCGGGCTTAAAGGGAACAAGGTGGCTTCAACACATTACGGTAAAGCTGGCGGGCATGTGATGAGGAAGAAGTCCCTTCCTCTTCAAGGTCCCATCCACTTCACAGACTATGTATAAAATACCACCAGAGAACCCCAAAGTTCTGAGAAACAGAAATAATAAAAAACAAGATGCGTTTGCCACATGAATTATTGAACAAAAGAATGGAGTGGGCCACATTCAAAGAACTCTAGGAGACAGGGAAATAGCTCAGTTGGTAGAGTGCATAAGGACCTGAGTTCTATGTCCCCAAAACCACATAGAAGCTGGACCTGGTGACTTGCACATGCAATTCCAATGCTGGAAGCTGGAGACAAGTGGGTGGATAGCCAGACCTTACTGGACAATCAGGCTAGACCAATAGGACAACCTCAGACCGAGAGAACCTATGGGGGAAAAAGGGTGAATGGCACCTAAGAAATGACACCTGAAGTTGACCTCTGCTTCCAAATATGCACACATTCATTCATTCATTCATCTCTCTCTGTGTCTCTCTCTGCCTCTCTGTCTCTCTGTCTGTCTGTCTCTCTGTCTGTCTGTCTGTCTCTCTCTCTCTCTCTCTCTCTCTCTCTCTCTCNTCTGTCTGTCTGTCTCTCTCTCTCTCTCTCTCTCTCTCTCTCTCTCACACACACACACACACACACACACACACACACACAAAGTTCATACACATTCATACAACATTCTTAGGCATAGTACCACCACCACCAAGTTAATCAACGCAGATCAGTCTCAGAGAGGCCAGAGAGTCAGTGCCTGCCACTTCCCACCTTTTCTCTGCACCCGAATTCAACAGAACAGGGCAGCATCACTGTGCACACACTTGACGATGTTAAAGAGCTATGAAAGTGAAGAGGATAATAAGCATCCTTAAGGTAAGGACGAGTGAAGCCTAGATGAGTTCACTGAGAGAAGAATTACTTAGAGAAACGTGAGCGAACCAAGAAAGTCACGGATGGGAATTTGGCAGGCAGATAAGGCATGTGCTGTGATGCATTTCCAGGACTCTAGGAGTGATGATGTCATCAGCACACGGGCAGGCAGGTGGATAGCATGTGAGGCTAAGTTATCTAGTTTAACTAAAAAGGACCTAACAATGAGAATAGTGAGATGTGGGAAAGCAGGTAAACCTGGACAACAGCATGAGACTACACTAATCCTAACAATCCATGCAGAGAACCATCAAGGATCTAACAGTGGCTGTCTGTGACATTTCCACTCGCTACACTCAGGAAGAGTTGATGAGACAAGAGCCTGGAGGCAGAAAACCCAGGGAAGAAGTCACTGTGAGAACCCAACAACAGATACTAAAATGCCTAGAAATGAATCAGTGGTTCTCAACCTGTGGGTCCTGACCCCATTGTGGGCAAAATGACCCTTTAACAGGGGTCACAGATCAGATATCCTGCATATCAGATATTTACATTGCAACTCATAACAGTGGCAAAGTTACAGTTATAAAGTAGCAATGGAAGTCATTTTATGGCCAGGGGTCACCACAACGTGACGGACTGGATTAAAGGGTCTCAGCATGAGGAAGGTTGAGAACCACTGCAGTAAATGACAATAAAATGCCCAGAATTAGGGTACTGGAGGTGGGGAGGGTGCAGAGGTAGGGTCAGTAGAACTTAGGTGAGGAACTGGAAGAGGAGGAAGCGAACTTCGATCGAGCTGCATCCCTAATGAGGTATCTTTGCTCTCTCCAGGTCACTGGTCATCCTCTGGGTTCTCAGTATGCTGCAAGGCTCTTGCTTTCATAATAATGGCAGTCATCACCATAATACTTATTTGTCGTTTGGCTCAGCACTTGAAAGTTAGGACAATCTAATCAGTCTTTGTAATCCCATTTGAGAGTAGTTGCTCATCAAATATTGGCTAAGTGGATGAATGTACAAAAGAGAGAACAGAATTCATAGTGAAGATGTCCTGAGCTGCAGAACATAACTTTAACATGATAAAATGCACTCATTTGAAGGAAGGCACAAATAAATGGCATCATATATGGGCAGTAGAAAGAGTCTGAGTTATGTTTCCCTTAATTATTAACCATGTCTGAAAGTTTTTCATGGAAGCTCAAGATGCTAAAACCGTCTTTAAGAATTAAACTCATAAGATTTTAATGTTATAATGATCTCATGCTGTCTTCTAGTACAAAACACTTTTCAATTTGTCAGCAAGAAAAAAAAATAATTCAGAGTTCTATGTGAGCTGTCTAAATGGAAAGTAATCTTAATTTCCACGGCAGCAAGAAGCATGCTTTTAGTCCATTTGCTTCCTTTTCCTCACAGAGCTGGTCTAGAGATGTTGATGGTTGCTCGTGACAATCAAAGCCAAGCTTGATTCTTAATAATAAAACCAATTTGCCATTATAAAATATGAATGCTCATCCTTTCCATTTTTCCAAAGGTTCTAAATTATCTGAATATCAGCAGCAAGTTTCAGATTACACTTGTTGCTAAATAGTCATAAAATTAGTTACAACTTTGCTGATCTGTTTTCTTTCTGATCTATTTAAACATTAAGCACATTTAAAAATATTCAGGTCCTAGAAAAACAATAAGGATTATGGAAACAGGAACTGACTGTGGGAGACTGCTGGTAATCCTGGCACTCCAAAGACTGAGGTAGGAGGATCATGAGAGTAAGGCCAGCCTGGGCTACAGGGTTTTTTGTTTTTGTTTTTGTTTTTGTTTTTGTTTTTGTTTTCATTCTCACATTTGATGACAAAAATATTTCCCCTTTTAAAACTTTCACAGAAGTTTTAATAAAGACTTTACCTGTAGTAACATTTTCCAATCTGTACCTTCCACCACCAGTCCTTGTACTGAGAATACTCCGTGGAAAGGGACGCCAAATCCAAAGCCTTTGAAAACAATTCATTTTCAATTATGATTTGCTTCTCTAACAGCAAACAGGCAGGAGGAGAAATAATGAAATAAACCAGATAATTAGCATCCATCAAAACATATATTGGAAATTAGATAGAAACTCAAACTACCCAAGGTTCCAGATGGCCCCACCAATTTCCCCGAAATAATCAGTTCCAGGCCAGAGGGCTGACGGCACACAGATTGGAGACATTGATCCAAGGCAAACAGACACATAACATATCAGAATATAATTTTTAATATACAAGGCACAAAGCTGAAATTTTAAAACGCTAGGATTTTACTCTCTTCCTTTGTATCTACTCTCTAAAGATTGATAATGCCTCAAAATTCAGTGGTGTCAAACTTTCTGTACATAAGATGGATCCACTCAAAGTCCCCATTTACAAACAAAGATGTAGAGAAAGGGAGGGAGCAGGTACGGAGACAGAAAGGGGGTTTGGAAGGGCAGGAGCCATTGCTTAGGGTGGAGTGTTTGCCTCACATGCATGGCCAACCCTAGGTTCAGCTTCTAGTCACACTGGAGGAGTACTAGATGCCACCAGCTTGCTTTAAGGCATGCAGGCATGAAGGCGTGAATTCGGATCTCCAGCCCCTAGGGAAAGCTGGGCGTGGCACCATGTACCTGTTACCTCCATGCTAAGGAGCCCAGATGTGAATTCAGAACAAGGAAAAAAAAAAAAAAGGAACTCTGGCGCTCTGGCAAATGGGCTGACAGAGAAGAGGCAAAGAAGATTCGGGTGTTTGGGTAACTGCTGTCTTCAAGGAGCACAGCTCAATGGCTCTGACATTGCTTTACCTCCTAGCAATTAAAAGGTTTCTTTATATGGGTGTGTGTGGGTGTGTGTGTGTGTGTGTG
>BDUI01000038.1:732604-758728 GCA_002335545.1 Apodemus speciosus | reverse complement strand
AGGGAGAGGGAGAGGGAGAGGGAGAGGGAGAGGGAGAGGGAGAGAGTGCATGCTCGCAAGTGCCCGCAGGGGTCAGAGACATCAGATTTCTGGCCTTGAAGTTACAAGTGGTTGGACATTTCCAGGTGTGGGCACTGGGACAGACACTAAACTCAGGCCATCAGCAAGGGCATCATGCCCTTAACCGCTGCGCCATCTCTCCACCACAAGCCCATATGTTTTTATCTTTTTCCTTCCAGTGTTTTCACATGGTCACAGAAGAGATGACCAGTCAAGAATTGGGATTCTTATGGAGAGGAAGTGTAAAACCTTTTGACAAAGGAGAAAGAGAACAATTTGAAGTTTACAGAAATCCAAAAGTTCTATAAAGACTCAGAGAACAGAATTATTAGTTAATGTAAATAAAGCATATATCCAATAAAAAAAAGAAAAAAAAGAAAAATTAAAAAAAAAGAATTATTAGTTAGACATTAGTTAAACGAGAATTCTGATTTTTGACTCTTGTCTTCTCGCTGTTGGAACTCCTTTATTCTGGAGTCAGTGATGATGTAACCACGCCAGCTTCCAGCTCCATTAATGGAACACTTGGATGCTGCGGTCCTATCATCTCAAGAATGCATCCCTATCCTGTCCTATTGTCTCAAGAATGCATCCTTATCCTGTCCTATTGTCTCAAGAATGCATCCCTATCCTGTCCTCCTTATCGTTGGCTCTTTTCTGAAATGAACGCCAGAAAAGTCCCCTCAACCTCTCTCGCAAAATTAATTACTTTTGCTGTGTTCTCCATCTCTCCTGCTCCAGGGGAGACCTCTAAACACACAAACTACTTTTCTAGGAATGGTGCCACCATGCTGAGCCTCTAATGGACCAAAAAAAATCAGCATCTCTACTTGAATGCTATGGAAATGAAAAATAAGCCACCATCGATTATATTTTCATGTGCTTATTTCTCTTTTCCCCCCTCTAGCCAGAATAAAAGACAAAAAAAATGAGAGAAGTATGACTTCCAGCGGCATTGTCTCTGGAAACACGGGACCTGTGTTTTCAGAGGGTTCCGTTCAGGCTTGCATTGTAAACATCTATAAATGTTAACTTTGACTTAATCTTTATTAAGACCTTTCCGAGCAAATAGATCACATTCACCACCGTGTTTAATATAAACAGACCTCTTACATTTTTAGAAGAAGCTTTTCTTTGACTGTTTTTTTGTTTGTTTTTGTTTTTGTTTTTTTTGGTTTTTTGAGACAGGGCTTCTCTGTGCAGCCCTGGCTGTCCTGGAATTCACTCTGTAGACCACGCTGGCCTTGAACTCAGAAATCTGCCTGCCTCTGCCTCCCAAGTGCTGGGATTAAAGGCATGTACCACCTCGGCCTGGCTCTTAGACTGTTTCTTATGTACCCTGACTTCCTAAGGTTGGATTCAGTGCTTGTGATAGGTAAATAGTTGAGTTTTCCTTCAGATCTAATCCTGAATCAAGTCTAGCATAGAGGAACCAGATGTTACTGTTAACCCCATTCGGGAACACACGCACTGCGAGGCAATAACAATGGGAGGAAAAAGTCACATCTTAGCAATTCTCATCACATGAGACTTGGCTGAAGTAGACAGATACACTTTCCATGACTCCTGAAGGCCCCTGCGATCAGACCTGTTGTGGTTGTGTGGATGAGACTGTTCCCAAAGGCTCCTGTTCTTCAACACTAGGTCCCCAGTTGGTGGCACTGTTTGAGGAGGTTTGGAGGATGTGGCCTTGTTGGAGGAAGTGAGCTTTGAGAATGTAAAGATTCATGCTATTTCCAGCTGCTCTCTCTGCTCTGCGCTGGGAGTTCGGATGAGAGTTCTCAGTATCCCCTTCTGGCTGCCATGGCTGCCTCCTACTGCCCATCAGCCATTAAGAGCTCCGCCCCTCTGGAACCACAGGTCAAAACAAACTCTGGGTTGCCATGGTGTTTTGTCACAGCAACAGAAAAGTAACTAATACACTGTCTTTCCATCTCCACTGTTCTGGAATGTCACTGCGCTCACCAGAGCCACTCAAGGATGACTTGCTCAGATTATTAACTAGAGCCCTTGCTTCTGACTGGGGTGGAAATAGTTTAAGAACCAAATAATTCCTATTCATAGTCCAGAACTACTAGCATTTAAAGTATTTTATGTAGTGGCATGAGATCTGTATTTCTTTAAAATTCTAATTTCTCTGTGTGTGTGTGTCTCTCTCTGTCTCTCTCTCTTTCCGTGTGTGTGTGTGGGTGTGTGTGTCTACATCTGTGTATAAGTACCTGTGGAAGCCAGAGGACAGGCTTGGTTGTCGTTCCTCAGGTGCCATCTACCTCATTTTCTTGAGACAGAGTAGCTCATTGAAACTTTCCAAGTTCTGATTGGAACTTGGGCCATCAAGAACCCAGGGACTCCCCAGCATGTGTCTCCGTGCCTAGCTTTCTGTATGTGGGTTCTGGGGCTGCAGGATTCCCCAGCACTGGACTCCCCAGCATGTGTCTCCGTGCCTAGCTTTCTGTACATGGGCTCTGGGGCTGCGCTCAGATACTCATGTTTGCACGGCAAGCACTTTATGGACTGAACCATCGCAAATTCTTGACCGTGTACACTTACATTTAAGAACCTTTGCAGCTCCAAGGCAGCAACTCCCTGGAACCTGCCCCAATCATGCCTCTGAGCACACCGCACATGCTGCAGGTCCCAGAAGAAGGACTGCTACCCTCTCCGGGCAGCCCACAGCCATGTCTCAGGACACTCTTCATCTACCCAAGATAAATGCTACTCTCAGCCTTAGTCAGGGAAGCTGCTTTTTCCAGGAAGAGTGGTAAATATAGAACCTGATAGCTATAAATAGTACTGAGAAATGTGATGTACAAGTGATGGCCCTTAACAAAACAAAAAACTTATCCTTTCTAAGGCTCAGAAAACACTGTGGAAAGGATAGGGGAAAAAACTGTAAGACAGGGGAACGGGCTGCAAATGCCACGTCCTGGGTTCTTGCAATCACAGACTCACAGAAGCTGCAGACGCCTGTGCTCTGTCTGCACAAGAATACAAACATCGACAGCCAGGTATGGATGAACATATTTCAGGGGACCCTACTCCTCATTGCTGGACTATTTATAGATGGAGGGAGAGAGAGTCATGGTCTCATCTGTATACCCACTGGTAACCCCCATCAGACTCCAATGGGGAGTCTGACCCCAGTGATTACAAAGAGTGTCTTGGGCAAAAGAAAAATATCGCAAAAAAAGTCATCAATCTAGGAAAGGGACTGGTAGAGATGAGAGAAGGCTGACAGATGAGAGGGAGAGAAGGGGGAATAATCAGAATACGTCGTGCACATATGAAAACAAGTGGTTGGAACACAGATGCCCCCACAGCATCTGCTTTGATTTGAATGTTTGATCATCAGGGAGTGGAACTACTTGAGGAGGGCTAGGAGGTGTGGCCTTGCTGAAGGATATGTGTCATGGGGGTAGGGTTTGGGGTTTCAAGGGTTCAAGCCAGGCCTATTGTCTCTCTCTTCTTGCTGCTGACTGATCCAAATGTAAAACTCATAGCTACTTCTCCAGCACAATGTCTGCCTGCACGCGGCCACACTTCCTGCCATGATGATAATGGACTGAACCTCTGAAACTGTAAGCCAGCTCCAACTAAATGCTGCCTTTTATGAGAGTTGCCAGGGTCACGGTGTCTCTTCACAGCAATAGAAATTAATAATTATATTAAAATAATATTATAATTAATAGCTATATTAAATACTATTTATTATTAATAATATGTATTTAATATAAAACCCTCAAGTGTCACTTTTTAAAGCCACTGGTTTGATGAAGTCTAACTGTAGAACGAATTTTGGCAAAGCTGAACAATGTAGTCTGTGGACATGTCCAAACACTAAAAACTTTTGAAACTCTGGTTACAGTTATGACAATCTCAAGACGCTGAAATTAAAGAGCATATGGAAATAAAGATTTCAGACCATCAACCCACATGTATTACTGCCAAATACCATCCACACAGAGAGAATGTCACTAAAAACTCAAATCTATACATATAGGCAACAACGATAAAAGAATAAATACAGTTCTCTTCAGATCAACTTCCCTGCACCCATGCTTGTCCTGTGTATGTGAACATGCCACAGTGCACAGGCAGAGGTCAGGAGTGGCTCGCAGGCCTCAGTTCTCCACCTCTGCCATGCAGGGCTTAGGGACTGAATCCTGGATCCTGGGCTTGGAAGCAGGTGACTTTACCTACTGAACCATCTCCCATGACTGATGTTACTTATTCTTAACATTGAAAACAGCAGCTTCATAGTATTCTTAATTGCTCTAGCATTCTCCCTATTAACAGAAAGAAAAAGTGACCTGCATGTCACTTTAGGTTTGTCAATAATGCTTCCAAAGTAGGAGCACAGAGACAGAAATATAGTTATCACATCAAAGATCAATTTCAGTTTCTTAATGTTTAAATGCCATTTTGCAGTTCTTGATATTTACCTATAATATCCCCTGTATTTATGCAAAATACTTTCTTTTGAAAAATTTGAAGGTCATCCAAAGTAGTGCATATAAAAGCAGCTCTGATATCATTAGTATGGTAAAAAACTGAAACACAGCCCCCCTCCCCATTCACTTTACAGTTAAAGTTGCAAACTATATAAAAGTTTATTTTTTTAATGCCCAGTTTGTGCTCATTATCTAAATCCTTTTGGAAAATAACATTTGTGGATAAAATCTAAAATGACATTTTAATGTTAGCGTCTGATCCACAGAGCACCGTGTGTGTGTGTGTGTGTGTGTGTGTGTGTGTGTGAGAGAGAGAGAGAGAGAGAGAGAGAGAGAGAGAGAGAGAGAGAGGGAGAGAGGGAGGGAGAGAGGGAGAATGCGAGCTGGCGAGTGGAGAGCAGGAGCAAGCATCTGCCTCGGCATTTCTCCAGTCAATCGCAGGATCGATGCAAGAGCTTCGGTAATTATTAGTTTAAGGAATAAGCCTGTCATCTCATGAGTGTGAACAGGAAATGAAAGTTCTTATTTTTTCAGTGAGTAAAAAACAAAACAAGCTACCTCCTCGAGTGTTCTACACTAGAGTGACTAGCAGTGAATATAATGAGGGCCCAATTGCAAGCATTTAATTTTACCGGGATACTTAATTTATAGCTAATATAAACCCAAAGTTGCTACTAAACCAGGGAACGTATGAAAAGCTTGAGAGAACAACAGGAAAGGGGACCTCCTCTCCGCCAGTGCCGTGAGGCCAAGCTGCTATCTGAACTGCTGTGACCCAAGTGGCTGATGATCGTGAGCGCTCAACAGTACGAATGAGATGAAGAAATCTTAAAGCTATTCTCCAGAAATACATCCAAGTATGTCTTAAGTACCTGTGCGCACGTATTTACCTACAATTCTATTTGCCATTATGAATGGAGACTTTTTGACTTAGATTACATAAAAACAAACATTGGCAACTTTTATGACTTTGGAAATTATTATTTTAATGGATACATGAAAAGTCCACCTGCCGTTTGTTATAATTTATCAAATTTGTTCTCTAGCATTGAGCATTTATATTGTTTTTCAATTATTTTTGCTACTATGTCTAATACTGTAATAATCATGTCAAACACAGCTACATTTCCTGAATTTTTGCCAGTTGAAAGGAAAGAACAAATCAAGCTAATGTGTTTGTGGCTATCTGCTTCCTGTCATCATACCATTTTCTAAATTGCAGCCTTTGCAATGTTATCTATGATTTGTAATAATTTATGACACTCTCCCTAAACATTCTAAAGTCTTTTACATTTCTTGTCGGCAAGAAAATACATGTCTACTGCACCTGCTTCCTGCTATTCCCCAAATTGCCTGTCACCAGGTCATTTCTATGTTCATAAGAAGCCCTCTGTCCTGGCAGGTTTTGTGTGTCAACTTGACACAGGCTGGAGTTATCACAGAGAAGGGAGCTTCAGTTGGGGAAGTGCCTCCATGCGATCCAGCTATAAAGCATTTTCTCAATTAGTGATCAAGGGAGGAGGGCCCCTTGTGGGTGGTGCCATCTCTAGGCTGGTATTCTTGGGTTCTATAAGAGAGCAGGCTGAGCAAGCCAGGAGAAGCAAGCCAGTAAGGAACATCCCTCCATGGCCTCTGCATCAGCTCCTGCTTCCTGACCTGCTTGAGTTCCAGTCCTGACTTCCTTTGGTGATGCACAGCAATGTGGAAAGTGCAAGCTGAATAAACCCTTTCCTCCCCAACTTGCTTCTGGTCATGATGTTTGTGCAGAAATAGAAACCCTAAGACACCCCATTAGGGCTGGAGAGATGACTGTGGATATGTAAGTCTCTTCTGACCAAGCATCTCAGAATCCACAGTGTGTGTGTGTGTGTGTGTGTGTGTGTGTGTGTGTGTGTGTGTGTGGTAAGTTGCCTATAAGCCCAGAGAACAGGGCAGGGGAGCAGAGTAGGGAACCCTCTTAGTACCGTAGACTAGCTGGACTGGCAAGCTCCAGGTTCAGGGAGAGTCTGCCTCATCTAAGGTACACTGTGATTGAGGAAGATACTTGACAGCAATGGCAGGCCTCCATGTGTATGTGTGCACATAGATACATGCATGTGTGCCCATATACATATGAATGTACACAAAAGTAAGAAATTCCCTGGTTCTTATATACAATTTCTATATAGTGGGCAGAAGGGGAAAATATACCTATAGGGTGATTCTAAATATGGTTTGTCATATTTTAAAAAGACTACCTGAATTTTTAGAAAGCTTTTTTTCTGGCATATATGTGGTATGTATATGCACGTTCATATGTATATGGGCGCACATACATGTATCCATGTTAGGTTAGACTGGATATCAAGCCCCCAGTAATCTGCTCATCTCCACTTCCCCAGCACAGGGATTATAAGAGCATGCCACCATAACCAACAACTGCATGTGAGTTCTGAGGATTAAACCCAGGTTATCATGCTTGTCAGACAAGCACTTTACTGAGCCATCCCCCTAGCTCTAATTTAAACTTTAATAACTAGGCAACCCAGTGTCTAAAAGAACAAACAAGCTCTAAACAAACTTCCGCAGTTATCATTTAATGAATCAAAAAGATCTTGTGAAATCTTCCTACCTGTTGAGCATTGCTTGTTTGGAATCTAGTGAGACATTATTATAAAATTTATAAATAGAACCTCTGGTTCCCAGTAAGATTTTGCACCATTTTCTGTTCCTGAGATGTATTTAAAGGTCATTTTGTTATTTTTTTCCTCTTAAATCACTGAGTTCTAATGAACCACCTTCCCTGGTGAGGTTGTTACATGGAACTCAAGCTTTCAAATGTTGCCAAGAGTCCTTCAACTCTATTTCCTA
The DNA here is from genome assembly GCA_002335545.1 of Apodemus speciosus. NCBI lineage: Eukaryota > Metazoa > Chordata > Mammalia > Rodentia > Muridae > Apodemus > Apodemus speciosus. Next base: position 751,367 of record BDUI01000038.1, on the reverse strand, counting down.
CATTTGAATGAACATTTTCTGGTGTTTCTATAATTTCAGAATATATTCTATAGCAGTAGTTCCCAATCACCACTGCACACCGGCATTGCCTGTGGAGTTCTTAATAGCAGCGGAGTCATAGCCTCCCCTGGAGATTCTGATTTTGGAAGCGTAGCACAGACCCACACATCCATTGCTATTAAATAACACAGGTAATTAGGAAAGAGAGGCCCTTTTGAATTTCTATTTCTAGGCCGATGTGAATGTAATCTGCTGATATAAATATAAAGAGTAAAGACTTGGGTTGGCCTGCCTTCCTCTGCCCTTGATCTCAGGACTGGAACAGTGGTTGGCATGCTCAGTTAAAAACAAAAACCAAAAACCAAAAAACACTAGAGTATAAAGCCAGATGTGATGGCTTGCACGGGTAACCCTAGTGCTTGGCAGGAGAGGCAGGAGGAATGAGGGTCTAAGGCCAGTCTGGACTATATAGTGAGATCCTGTTTCATAAAACAAAAACAAAGAAAACCTTTTAAAAACAGCTTTGTGACAATTTAGTGACTAGAGATTTGCTCGTCTGTAAAATGGAGTAGGATTCAAGCAGTGTTACATAGCATCCCATGGAAAGCCTCTATGAGCCGTATAGTAAGTGAGACCTCTGGGTTCCGTTACGGAAGCACCATGGTTTCTTCTGTAGGCAGGCTGACTTTAGGCTCTCCGGGCCCTGTGTGACCACACAGCGGACTTCTCCATCACAGGTGAGCCCCGCATGCTCCATACCCGGCCCAGGCTCTTGGATGCATACACACACCCAACCTCTCAGAGCAGGCAATGACGTCTCCACATAGAGAGCCTTCCGTCACTTAGAACACAAACCTCTTTGAGTTCGTTATGCAGCTTTATAAAGCGATGAGCTGCCCTCACATCCTGTGCCTGCAAGCAAAGCTATGGTCCTTGCGGCAGCTCGGATGGCAGCTTTGACATCTGTCTCCTTCCTTTGCCCACAACGTCAAGCCTATCATCGAGTTCTGTCGTTTCTTTACACTCTTTGGTGCTCTCATTTTTAAAGGTAAGTCTTATTCAGCACTCGCCCCATCCTCTGTTCAGGGTCTCTCCATTTCGTTTGCCTCGCTTCCATGAAGCCCTGCTCACTTACTTGGTGGATATCTGCCGGCATGGACCACCCTGTAAGCACTCGTTCCCTTGGCTACCTTCAGTTTGGCAACAACTCTTGTTTTTGTCTTTCACGTGTGACCTTCCTCTGTAACTAGGACTAGTGTCAAGCTCATGATTCTCCGGCCTCGGCCTCTGGAGTGCTGCAGTCGGTCATGGATGTCCGCCTCCACACCCAGGGGTGGTCCCCACCCGGTTTATTTCCCCAGTTCGAATGGGCAGCTTCCGGAAGCGGGTGCAGTAGCACACTTTCATTAGCTCTCTGTGTACACTGAATTGTGCCTGACACGCAGAAAAAAACAACTGAGGAAAGTGTCTTCCTGAATACCCAGCATGTGTTCTTCCTGGACTATTAAGAAAATGGGGGTGGGAGAGTGGGAGGGCGGCTGAGCATGGTGGGGCACACCTTTCATCCCAGCACTCTGGAGGCAGAGCCAGGGACATCTGAGTTTGAAGCCAGCCTGGTCTACAGAGCAAGTTCCAGGACAGCCAGGGCTTGAGAAGCCAAAAAAAAAAAAAAAAAGTATAGGATTGACTTCATTGGACTTAAACAATGTTGTAAGATCTCTTCTCATTTACATAGCAGCTTATATAAACTGAAACAAATTTGGAAAGCCATATGCATATAACCTTAAAATTCATTACTGAGAGGTTACCATGAAAACTGGCTATTGGTAAAGCTAGGTGGTGAGTACTGTGGCTCTTTATATTATTCTTTCTACTTCTGCGTATTTAGAACCTTTGTGGGCAAGGGGAGCAGAAGAAGGCAGAAGTGCATGCTCGGGCGCTATGGTCTGAAGAAGGATGGACCAGTAACACTATTAGCATAAAGAATGCATTTAACAGCCATTTGCTATTCTCAGTTATCTTACCCTCTGACAAGAGCTGCATAATCTATAAACCAGGCATAATAACTCTTATCATTTCTATATTTATACAAATGTCTTCACTGAAGCTGAAACTTTCAGTTCCTCCAATTTTTAATAATTCCATTTGTTTTTAAAGAAAGAAAGAGAACATTCCAAAATCTGCAACCCTGAAGTCTAGAGAATAACAATGAGAGAAAACAACATGAAGTCATCGCTTACCGTCTTAACATCATTTTCATGGTGGAAAATATATTCAAATAAAGCCTGGGAAGGGAAAATGTCAAAGTGCACTCAGTTTTATCTGAACAGTTATGGTTATATGAAAACTCAAAACTTAGTTGACTCAAAAACCCAGGATATTCTAAAGTGGTAGAAACTGGTAAGTAATAAATGTGACAGCCATTTGTCATAATAACGCATTGTAAAATTCTCCAACTTATAATGGACTCTTATTTTTACAGATAATAAACTGGGAAGTTCAAAGCGATGAACATTTTTTCTTCATGTTATATATATCATTTTATTAGAACAAGACAGAATAAATTACTTTATTTCCTAAAAAAAAATATATATATATATCACCAATGTTTCGCCAAATTTGCATACTCTATATTATAAAGATTACTACTTAATTTTGACATGAGAAATTGGGTATTCCTTTTGAAATGAGATGGAATATAAATGTTAAGTAGAATTTTCTGCTTAATTTTTTTTGTTTGTTTGGCTTTGGTTTTTTTCAAGACAAGGTTTCTCTGTGTGACCCTGGCTGTCCTAGAACTCACTCTGTAGACCAGGCCAGCCTTGAACCCAGAAATCTGCCTGCCTCTGCCTCCCCAGTTCTGGCATGAACCACCATTGCCCAGATTACAGGTTAATTTTTAAAGTCATCCCCTCAGGTTTCTGTTTGTTTGTTTGTTTTTATTCTCTTTACATCCTGATCACAGCTCCCATCTCCTCCTTCCTGTGTGACTTATTCCAAGCTATTCCCCCAAGGGACTGGGGGTTTTGTTTTACTTCATTTTTCTTTTAGGGGCTTGCGTATAAACACGTGGAAGCCAGTCAGAGGACAACGTCAGCTGCTGTTTCTAATCAAGCATACTCACCTTCATTTCTTTTTCAAAGACCTATTTGTATGTGTGTTTGTGCATGGCATGGATGGGATGGGTGGGATGGGGGTGGGATAAGGGTGGGATGGGGAGGGAACCCCTGTTTGCACATGGAGAGCTCCAATATCACCTGTCTGTTCCTCTGAGCAGAGCCTCCTCCCCTTGAACTTGGGGCTCAGGCTTTTCTTGACTAAGATGGAAGCCAACAAGCCCTAGCCTTCCTCCTGTCCCCATGCACCTCAGAGCAGCAGTTATATAGTTACACCTAGCTTATTATGCAGGTGCTGGATCCAAACTCCAGTTGTCATGGCTTACAGCAAGTGGTCTTAGCCACTGTGCCATCTCTCCAGCCCACCTTGTTTTTTTAGGACAGAGTCTCACTGACCTGGGGCTCACTGACTGATTGGGTTTGGCTGACTGGCCAGCAAGCCACATAGCCTAGTTTCATTTCTGTTGACGTGATAATATACCCTGACAAAAAGCAAGTTAAGAAAGAAAGGCATTTATTTGACTTACATTTTCAGGTTAAGAGCATTATTGTGGGAAAGTGGGAACACGAACTAAAAACATTGGAATCAAGAGTGGAGAAAAAAAATAAAACACATGGATCCTTGCTTACTCTCAGTGAGCTATCACCTCTCTTAAGATTGTTGTAGACCCTATGCCTAAGGAATGGTGCTGCCCATAATGGACTGGTTGGGTCTTCCTATATGAATTAACAAGCCAAACGATCGCATAAAGATATGGCCACAAGTCAACCTGATCTAAATAATTCTTCACTAAGACTCTCTTCTACGACATTCTAAATTGTACCTAGCTGATAATTAAAACTAACCATCATACCGCCATACCCAGTTTTTTAAAAACATTATTTATTTACTTACTTATGTGTGCATCAACGCATGCATGTACACATACATACACATGCATGTCACAGCACACATGAAAAGGTCAGAGGATAACCTTGAGAAGTCCTCTCCTTCAACCATGTGTGTCCAGGGAATTGAGTCCGGGCCATCAGTGTTGCTGGCATGCAGCCGTTCCCACTGAGCCATCTGGCCTTATCCCTGGGAGCAAACTAGACCGTCCTCCTCGCGAGGCAAGCGCTTTGCCACCTGGACGGTGTCTCCAAAGGCCTCCCACGCCCTAGTTCTTCAGACTGGAAAAGACCTGAACATCTTCCCTTACAGCTTTTTAAATTTCTCCAGTTTCCTTTTCTTCTTTCCACTCTCCTTTGTTCTGCTTCTTTATCCACCTGCTGTCTCTGTCCCTAATTTTCTCTTCAATTTAAAGGCATACACTGAGTGATAAGATTATTAAGGCAGTTGCTATGTTGGCTGCTGTCTGGTTGAGCAATATTGAGAGCCTACTTAATTACTAACTAAGCAGACATATATTTTCCATCTTTTTGACAGTCCTTAAATCATATAAGAGTTGAAAATTATTTTTCTAGAAATAGTCCAAGCCGAAAAACAAACATATACACATACAGACAATATCGAGCTTCGTTCTACAAAGACGATACTGCCTCTCTGCTTTCTCTGTTGTACAACTATTGTTATCCAGGGGGAAAGATTTTCCTATAATAAGTATGTATGTACTTACTTCTGATCAATTGTACTTAATTCAAGACAAAGAGAATTTTTACATGTTACACTAACTAAAATCTTTTTATGTTACACTAACTAAAATCTCTATTTACATGTCACACTTATTAAAACCTCTACACATCACACTAATTAAAATCTCTATTTACATGTCACACTAAAATCTCTTTTTATATGTCACACTAACTAAAATCTATTTACATGTCACACTAAAATTTCTTTTTATATGTCACACTAACTAAAATCTCTCTTTACATGTTACACTAACTAAAATCAACACATTGTTTTGACATCTACCATTACTTCTATCATTACTTCACAACTTAGAATCTTTTGAAGCACATACCTTTGCCAACTTAGGTTTCTGGGAATATTTTGTTAAATTCAGTCTAGATAAATTTATAAATGGTCCATCGGGACTCGTAAGCATGGAAGCCTGTAAGAGAAAAGAAAGAACAAGAAATTGAAAACCTTCTCTTGAAACAGAGTTTCATATGCATAAAGATTATAATGGGTTACAGAAATTATAAAACAACAAGAATTACTTCAAAATTTCCAGCTAATTGTCCACCACAATACTAGTGAAGCCTAACATTACTTGGGCAATACAAGGTTCTGGGAAAATTGACAGGACTTACAGTCCCCAGTCTGACGAATCTCCCAGATGAGCTAGTGATAGGTCGTGCTGTGTAGGCAGTTCTGGGTGTTCTGATGGCCTGTTCCATTGTACCTGGCCTTCCACTCTGTGTGCTGGGCCTAAGGAAACCTGTTATGGGTCTTCCAGCTTGAGTGATTGGCCTGTGGAGATCAACAGTTGTTATAACACAAACAAGATCACTTAAGGATATGGTCTGGTCAGGATTTGAAAACAGGAATGACATTAAACTACAGACCTGACAGCTTGAGTCGGTCCTCCTGTCTGGTTAGTGCCAGGGAGCTTCAAAGATGTGCCAGGGCCTACAAGATGAGACAATAATCAACTTATGTATTACTTATGAATCTTTAGAAATGCTTAGTGATCTAATTTTCAGACTTGTACTGGCCTGGGAAAGAAGGCATCACTAATAGGAAATGCATTGAGGAAATGTGTCTGAGACTCGTCTGCAGTGAGGTTTTACTGCTCTACTGGTGGCAGGAACCTGGGAGAGTGGGTAGACTAAAGTCTCATGCACTAGCCAACTTTATTCAGAGCATCAGACAGTTTATACTCTGAGGATAAGAAGAACCACATGAGTAAGATGTTCAATCACCAGGACAAGCGACATTGTGCTTTTCCTTAGAGGCATATAAATAACTTATGAAGTAGACTCACTCCTATCCTCTATCCCTGGGAGGAGCATGAAAACACATTCAAACAACAATTCTGTGTTTGAAGAAATTGAGGTCACAAGATTCTTGTTTTCTTGGTGTTCTCTCACAAGCACTTGGAATTCTAACATGACTCCATTCTCGACTGTGATCCAACAAGTGAGCACATCTGCTTCAGGACCCCGACTTCCAGGAAGTCCTCCCAGGTCTCCTACCCCCAGGCATCCTCTCGCCTTCCTTACAGTCTTCCCTGTATGCTTCTGATCTTCTACACTTAACCATATTTAACTCCTTGATATCACAGAGTCTATAAGGCACGTTTAGTATAGTACAAGCCATTTATCAGAGGCTCAAGGGATTAAGTTAACAGGTCATCCTACTAGCAGAGCATGCATTAATATTCAAAACTAGCATGTCTTAAAGCTTAAGTCAATGGTTCTAGACCCAAAAGTTAATTAGTTTTCATACAGCTGTCTTCAAGTAAAAGGTTAGTTATGTCTAGATTTTTATATTTTCGCAAGCCAACATGGAAAAGAAGATCTTAACAACTAATACATTACCAGCAAACCACCATATACGATGGCCATTCTCTAATACCATTCATATCATGACCCTGACCTGGACTCTAAGGCAATCTCATATGTGCTTATAAAGAATATAAAAAGACACGTGCACACATACTCCTCTTCCACGGTATATTCCTCCTTTAACTGACTTACGTGGAACCTGGGCAATAGCATTTTCATCCAGAATCATCTCGGCAATTCCTTCCTGATCCACATCAATTTCATCTATGTACACCATCTCTGTCAGCGCTCGTGCTTTCAAGATCCAAGCCGCCTAGAAAGCACGGAAAAGGCAGGCACTCGGTCAAACAACATCAGCATCTTACACGGCTTACCGAAGCCAGGCATGCTTGCTGCTATGCTCTGCACTCTACCCCAGGACCCTGACTTCCCGGAAGTCCTCCCAGGTCTCCAACCCCACCCCACCCCACCCCACCCGGCATCCTCTCACCTTCCTCACGGTCTTCTCTGTATGCTTTGGATCTTCTACACTTACCGTATTCGACAAATACTGTGATCATCTTGGTATGTGTTAGCCCCTATTCCCCAGAATACGAGCACTTCAACCTTGTGCGCTCCTGAAATGTCTAGACCTTTAGTTTTTTATACATAATTAGGTGTTCGGGAAATGTTGGTTGACTTAAGCTAAGATCCATTAGCTAAGATTTCTCTGGAGTTTGAGTCCCTACTCAAGCCCTGTAATTTTGTGATGCAGTCAGGAAAGAGAACCTGCTGAAGAGAACAAGAGACAGGAAAGGGAATTAAAGGATCTAATCCAAAAGCCAGCTTTGCTAGAGCCCGAGAAGGGCATTGCGAAGGTGTACGTTTTTAACTTTCTTGTCAAACACATGAGTTTGCTTTACTGAAAAACTTGATCTCTCTGCTTTTTTTTTCCAGAACAGAAGCCAAGAGTGATGAGGTTCAATGTCCCTTGCACAGTCTGAGAATCATGTAGGTCTGGAAGTGGCAGCACAGACCTAACTCTACAGCCTACAAGGAATAAAGGCAGGGAAGCCCAGGGGCGGGGCAGAGGCTCTGTATACCAGGTATCTGGGTATAATGGAGGCTGAATGAAGCCAAGGGAGTCAAAGCAGAAAAAGATGAGAGCGAAAGAAAGTCCGCAAAGTCCTGACGCCTACAGAGCTTTCTCCAGTTGGTCTTTTTGTTGAAGACCTCAGGCTAGCTATGAGCTGGAAACAAGATCACAGCGTGGATCCTAACATCCCTGAACACATCATCAGCTAAGGGATTAAATCAGGAGCACAGTGGTGTGTGACAGAGAAAACAGGCTTTATAGGACACTGTTGACAGAAGGGAAAAGAAATGAGGAGGGAGGGAGGGAGGGAGGGCAGGAGGGAGGGAAGCAGAAAGAGAGGCCAGGACAGTGGTGGGTCTACAGTCCCAGCACTTGTGAGTTCCCCAGGCTACACAGCAGGTTCAAGCCTATAATACGAAACACTGTCTCAAAACAATGGTTATAGTAGCAGTGATAATAGAGGCTTTGGCTCTGTGGCCACAGAAAGCTGGCTCACAGTGTGTCTGGAAGCTCACAGTAGTTGTTGAAACATTGGAGAATTTGTCTAGACCAAGAGGCCAGTCAGTCTGAGGGCACATGTGCCCAGTGAGATTTGGGAATTTTGATTGTGATACTGAGGAGCCAATGAAACTTATGGACCAGGATTCAGAATAACTCAAATCTTTCTCAGTCAATCTGTCTCCTTCCCTTTCCCCACCCCCTCCAGCRTATGTAGCCCAGGATGACCTTGAACTCTAGACTCCCTTATTTAGCCTTCTGAGTGCTGGAATTACAGGCATGTACACCATATTCATATTAAAATCAAACCTTTTAAAAGCCAAGTTTTTTATAATAGACATCATTTACAGACTTAGCCATTAAACAACCATGAACATATTTTAACTAGTTTTTAGTTGTTACTATTTTATAATCCAATCTGTTATGCTAGATATCTAGTCTCCTATTAACCTCTTAAGTGTTCAGAGGAGGTAAATTTTCTATGCTGAGCTAATCAAACCTAGGGAAGAGAATCCATCATTCTCCCCTGGCCCCAATAAATAGGTAAGTACATCAGAAGTCCGGTAGAAACATCTACTTTTTTATTCTCTATGAATTTAGTCGTTATAAAAGATCTGACCATGTTGATTTTATGCCTCAGATTGTTTTTCAGGTAGGACTGTGAAAGTTTTTGGAAGTTTGAGCCAGAAAAACCACTGAGTTCTCAGAGGTTAACAGGCTGTTCTGACGAAGGCTGGATGAAATGCAGATAATGAAGGCCTGGCTCGTGAAATTTAAAGTGAAGTTTAAGTCAGTTCAAATACTCTTATCAGGGCTGTTTGTGTGATACATTTGGATTCAGAATCTGAGGAAAACCTCATTTTAGTGGGACAATATATGCTGGTTGTCTGAGGCTGAAAAATCAATTGTGGTTAATATGAGAACAGCATCATGGCGATAAAATCTTCTGCAAAACGTTTCTTCAGGGTCAGACCCAGAAGCTGTGGTCTATGGAAGGCAAAAGCTGCATCTCAAGTTAAACTTGGTAATGTGGAGTCTTCCTCATTGTCCTGGTTTTAAAGGCATGAAGGGATCATGGAGAGGATATGAGGTCAGCACTGTATGGCAGGACTCAGGTCTCCCTGAGGAGAGGCCAGGAGATGCTTTGTGAAGACGCAGCCTCAGTCTGCAGTGGAGGCCCCAGCATATTGGAGCCCTCGGGACCTTAGAGCAGAGCCAACCTGGGCCTATGAGAAAAACCATGTGTGCTAGTTAGCGGTGGCTGAAGACCTCTGCAGCCTGAAGATCCTGAGTGAGTTCTGGATGATGCGTGCTGAGTGATTCACACTGTTGGAGCTTGCTTTACTTTAATCTGGTTGTTACTGTGTCCTGGTTCCTTCCTCCCTCTTAGAATAAGTAAGCATATGTTATAGTCGATAGACTGTAGACTTTGAAAGTGTTGAAATACTGTGGTCTTTTTAAAGTTAAACTACATTTTATATTGTGATATTAACATGAGATCTTAGGATAAACAAGAAAGAAAGGTATGATTGGACATTGATATGTTTGTGATTCAAGCTGATAAAGGGTCAACTGACGATTACTGGCCTGTGGGTATGGGCATGTCTGTGGAGTCATTTTCTTGATTAAGAATTAATATGGCCACCCTAGTACCCTATAGGCAGTGCCTTCCTTAGGCAGGTAGCCCTGGGCTATATAAGAAAACAATTGAGCAAACCATGGAGAGCAAGCCAGTGAGTAGGATCCCTCCATGGTTTCTGCTTTAGATCCTCCTGCAGGTTTCTGTCCTGAGTTCCTGCTTTGGCTTCCATCAATGATGAACTGTGACCCGGAAGTATAAGATGAAATAAACCCTTTCCTCCCCAAGTTGCTTTTGGTTATGATGTTTATCACAGCATCAGATACTAAACTAGAATACATCTTCAAACCATTATTGGATTTAAAATTTCAGAAAAATTAATCTTCCTGATTTTTTTATGTCCTAACCAAAAATGACCTTGAAAATCACATATCACTGCTTGATTATACAGCAGAGTGTGTTCCAAACACCACTCCTAGCAATGTGAACAGTTCTTGAGATTTTAATAAAAACAGCAGATGGAGCTTTGGCTTAAAAATAATTTTTTTGGAAATAAGCCGAATATGTTTTATAGTCCTAAAATCCTCTGTATATTAAAAAAAAAAAGAAGCATGATCAAGCACACACAGTAATCTCTAATTTTCCCTTAAATATGAATAAAACTACAAATTTGTTTTATATGCTATGTCCAGCTTTTTAAAAGTTGATTATACACGTGAATAATTTGTATTACAAGTTCTATGAACAGTTTCTCCCCATCTGAACGAGTGGTCGCCATGCTGGCTTATTTCGCTGCATATCTTTTCTGCGATTCTTGGATAACTTCATACAGTGCATGCTGACCACAGTCACTTTCTCTCAGACCCGCCCCCTCCTGACCTTATGTTCTATTCTCATCTCTTTTCCTCATTCATTCCCTCCAGTGGAGCACAGCCAGCCTACCAGGGGCCACCTATTCCACTCCTCTACTGAGATAAGTCTCAAAAGCACTGTCACTCAGGCACAGACCTGCCAGCGGACATCAAGAAAGTACTGATGTATGTGGTCTACCTTTTATAAGGTGAATCCAATTTCACTTATGAAATAAAAACTCAACTCACTGAGAAAAAAATGTGTTTTTACTATTCTGTTCTTAATGTAATAAGAATAGGTAATGCAAGGCCAACAGGTCAAGGCATGTGAGAAATAATTTTTGATTAATACAGTAAGTCAACTGAGAGAATAATCTTTCCGATATAGTTTTGGTTATCATAAACACTGGTAGTGTTACTTGACAGTCTGCCTGTAAAATGAAATTTTAGGCTCAATATATTATGTTGTTATTGTGAGGCCTTTTTAGAGTTTGGTTATGAGATATCTCCAAATGTTTGTGTATAGAAATCTTATCCCCAGCTAGTGGCACTATTGAGAGATGACCCCATCACAAGGGTACTAATCTCATCAATAGATTACTCCACAATAGCTTCAGGGCTGGACTATTATGAGGTGGGGGACGGATCTAGCTCATAGGTACCTTGAGTGAAGATCAAATCACTCATTTACACACTGCTGCTAGCACTGCATCTCGTTTAGCAGGGCGAATGTGCGAAGCACTATCTAAGCTCTGATTTGCTACTATCTGTTCCTCATCTTTCCCTGGACTCAATAGGAACCTTCTGGACTAAAAACTTCTCTGGATAGTTATTATCCTCTACAGCTAGGTCCTAACCAAACCTCCTCTGTTCCAGGGGTTCCGTCTGACTTAGTCTCTTGTTTTTTATCTAGTTGGCTGCCGTCTGTGTCATCTCTAACCAATTAGTCATGGCAATCTGGCCACTGTCCCTCCCTCCCTCCCTCCCTCTCTCCCTTCCTTTCTTCCTTCCTTCCCTGGCATAGCTTTGCCCTCCCTGTTTGTCTCTTCCAGTTAGAAAGCAAGCAGAACAGGACCAATGTAGTCAAACTTGCTGCTGTCCAGCACATTCTGTAGATACCTGTGGCTCTGCTGACAGCCCGGCTCCCTGTTTCTTCTTCTTGTCATCCTAACCAATCTTGGCAATTGTTACTGAAGCCTCAAGCCTTAATAAGCAGTTCACATTAGTTCTACAAGGCTAGTCATGTAAATAAAAACTTTAGGAATATGAAAGTTTATTTATACAATAAATAACAGAATAGCTAGTAGATGCAGCTAAGTTTCTAATACTATGAGCAGACATATAGCATATTTTCTAATCTTCAGTAGCAAATAAGCAACAGCAACTAAGCTACTCTCTAAGCCACAGTTTGCAGCTAACTTTTTACCTGAGACACTGGCAAATCGGGAGCTGGTTCCTGGAATGCATTAAGAAGGTTGCAGACATTTTTAAGACATGCAATTTCTGAAGTCAAAAGTCTTAGCGTGTATTATTCAATAAAAATCCAAATATTAAATGTATGTGTGCACACGTGTACCGAATGCATGGGTGTGCACAGGGCGGGTTCACGTGCCTGTGCACAGGGCAGGAGGAGAAAGGTCGACTTTGAGCATCTTCCTTAATCTCTCTTCATGTACTTTCTGAGACAAGGTCTCTCTTGCAAGTCAGCTAGAGTGGCTGGTCACCGAGCCCTGACATCCTCCTGTGCCTGTGCCTGTGCCTGTGCCTGTGCCTGTGCCTGTGCCTGTGCCTGTGCCTGCACCCCGACCCTAGTGCTGGGGTTACCCAAACTACCTGCCCGGTTATCCAAATGCAGGTCTTCATGCTTGCATGCGAACTACTCTACCCACGTCCCCAGACCTGCAGAGAGTAACTCGAATCTTCTTCCAGAAGTGCCCTCAAAGGTTCATGAAATGTAATATACACAGAAAAATACTATTTTCTGTTGTCAGAAAATTCTGAGTACAAAGAAAGGGTCTCTCAATTACTTATTTAAAGAAGTCAATGCAAAGCCCATGAGATGGCTCAGTGTGTGAAGGCATTTGCCAACAAGCCATTTGGGATGGGGTCCAAGACTAAATACAAGAGGAAAAGGAGAAAGCCAGCTGCACATGGCCGTTGTCCTTTCTCTGATTCTTTAGTGCCACAGACCGAATAACTCCTGCCAGCATATCTTCTCGGCCATGGTGGACTGCCTTCCTCTGAACCATGAGCCAAAATAAACCGTTGCCCCATTTAGTTGCTTCTGGTGAGTTCTTGGTACCAGCAATGAAAGAAGTGACCAACACAGTTGTACAAATGTTTCAGTGACCCAAGAGCACTTTCTTGTCAGCTTATTGGGAATTTAAATTTTCCTAAATGCTAGAAATAACAAAGCAGGCTGAAGAGTAACGTGGTACAGTGGTACAGTGGTACAGTGGTACAGTGAGGCTAACTGTGCACCAGCACCTGGATTCAAGAAGTAAAGTAAAAGAACAGCTTTAGGGCAGGATCGATAAAGCACTGAGTGGCAATGGCCAACCACAGCAGTGGCGGGCAGCGTTTGATGAGGAGGAGCAAGCAGCTGAAGGAAACAGAAGCCGGAACACAAAGCAGAGGCTGGAGGGTTGTTATTCTCCCAAGAGCAGGCAGATTCCTCCAGTGGCCCAAAGAGAAGCCACCGAGTCAAGCCTCACGGGGTTCTGCTCACTGACGAAGTACTCTGTGATCTGTCTTAGCCCTCCAACCCCTGGGAATGTACATGTGACTGTGCAGGTGGCCAACAGATAGGAAAACAGTAAGAAGCCGGGCGGTGGTGGCGCACGCCTGTAATCCCAGCCCTTGGGAGGCAGAGGCAGGCGGATTTCTGATTTAGAGGCCAGCCTGGTCTCCAGAGTAAGTTCCAGGACAGCCAGGACTACACAGAGAAACCCTGTCCCAAAAAAAAAAAAAAAAGAAGAAGAAGAAGAAGAAGAAGAAGAAGAAGAAGAAGAAGAAGAAGAAGAAGAAGAAGAAGAAGAAGAAGAAGAAGAAGAAGAAGGTCAGAGAAGAAAATGAGAGGCCTAGAGAGAAGGGTGAGAGAGTGGGAGCTGGTTATGTGGGTGGGAAATGTGGGTTAAAAACAGAGGTGAGGCCTACAATGGTGTGACACAGAGGACACGTTCATTCCACAGTCTGTTCCTGGCAATCCTGGGACTCGACAAGATGCCACAAACACTATACAGGGGAATCTACAAAATTAAATAAATCACGACATAATGTGTTACATGCTGTATGTGTGGACTTAGGTGACGGGGAGAGGGTCAAGCAGGAGACATGGGTATAAGAAGGGGGTCTGAGAAAAGGGAGGCTATTCTGGCACGTGTGAGTGACACTGATTCATGAACTGTTTTCAACGCCAACCCATTTCCCTGGACACTGTCCTCACAAATGCTTTCTAGATTATCCACAATCCTTTCAGGAAAATACTCGGTAATGGGATCTCACATGCAAATATCTCTGGGACAAAAGCAGTCAGAATCAAAATGAAGTTGCTTGTGTCCAGGAGCGATGGAAATCAGGCGGGGTGGGGGATCTCATGGGTGTACTCCTCATAAGAAGAACAGTCGAAAAGACTGCCAGAAGTACACCCGCAGCCAATGGCCACTGAAATCCCACACAGAAAGCTTCTGCCCGAAATTCTCCATTCAACCTTGGACTGATAAAACGTTTGTTACAGATCCTTGAATACCCTTGTTATTAATCCTGTGGCCAAGGATTACTGTTTCAAAATAACTTACATAATATTTCTCATTTTGCCTTTTTACCCCATCCCACAGTTTCAATGTCACATGTGCTCCCACTGCAATTCCCCTCACTTATTCCCAAATAAATACTTTATTTCTCTGAAGACATCTGTCTGTGTATTTGGTTTGATTTCAGCTATATAGAAACAAGAGCTAATATTTTAGTCTATTAACCACATATCAGTGGTTATATAGGTATAACCATTTCTAGGTATATGGGCATATAGGTATATTACCATTTTCACTAAATAAATATCATATTCATTAATTCTGTGGAGGCAGCATCTGAACCTGGACACCCTGAGCCGAGAGTGTGCACTATGCCAAGTACGTGAGGCTACAGCAAGGGAGGAAATCAGAGGATGCAGAGAGACAGGCGTGGTTCATCTGGAGGCCTGTCAGGAGCATAGCCATTAATTTTAATTAAATATTTTAATTTAAAATTAGGGTAATACTTTAAAAAGAAAAACAAAAAACAAAAAACAAATCACTGCAAGCTTTGACTTGGCGTCTCTCTACGTTACATTTTTGTGTGTGTAAATTAATTCCTCTAGATAGGGAACTACACGTTAGACTCAGTCTACTGATGGATAGAAAATACCAGACCTTGCTCTAGAATCAGAAGCCCTGGACTTTACTCCTAAAGAAATGATTCATGCACGAAATCCTGAGCAAACAGGTCATGCAGCCTTTCCTACTGTCTCAGAGTAAAGTGATAACGCTCCTTTCAGGGGCAGTTTTGGGGCTAATCATAAGATCTTGCCCTCTCTGGAGCTCTGTGAGATATAAGGTCACCAAAGGATAAGCTTAGCACACAAGCACCAACTGACCTCCAGGTCCCTTTTAGGATTCAGTACTGGCTCCAGGCTCTAAAAGATCAAACGCACACTCTCTTCTGTGCCTCCCTTCAAAGCACATAAGAGGACTCAGATATGGGGAGCCACTGTCCAGGCCCAGCAGTGCTCTTCAGAGTCAACTCCAACTCTAGCAGTTTGCTGCTGTGAGAGTCTAAACTGGTGGTCAACTTGACAGGATCACCTTGGAGACATATTCTCTGGACATGTCTGTGAGCAATTTTCAGAATTAGGTAAATTGAGGTGGGGAAGTCCCTTCTTACATATCGTTGGCTCCATGGGCTGGGGGCCCAGACTGCACACAAAGAAGAAGGCTGTCTGACAATGAGTGGGCAGTATTACTTTCTGCTTTCTCACTTAAGAAGCAATGTGAGGGCTGGAGAGATGGCTCAGCGGTTAAGAGCACTGCCTCTTCTTCTAGAAGTTCTGAGTTCAATTCCTGGCATCAACATGGTGGCTCACAACCATCTGTAATGGGATCTGATGCCCTCTTCTGGTGTGTCTGAAGACAGCAACAGTGTACTCACATAAATAAAATAAATCTTAAAAAAAAAATAGAAGCAATGTGATTAGTCAGCCTCCTTCTCCAGCTGCCATGCTCTTCTGACCCCCGCCAACTGTGTTCCCTGCAACTGTAAGCCAAGATAAACACTTCCTCCTTTAAAATTGCTTGTCAGGCACTTTAGTCACAGCAACAAGAAGAGTATCTAACACAGCCTCTTTCCTTCCTCCCAGGGGGATAAGGTTCTCACAAGCTGCTGCTATTACTTCAGGGAACCCATTCTCCAGATACTTTGGAACACAACTTCCTAATTATCACCAACACTTAACTCTAGCTAATGAGTCTCCCTAGATCTAAAACTGCAGCATTGGTATTTGGAATTTAGTCATCGCAGGAAGGAGAAGCCTGTGGGAGGACCAAGGTGGGTGGGTTTCAAAAGGTTAGGAGGTCAAGAGACCAAGCAGCCATACAACAATACAATCTGTATAATTTGGCGGGACAGAAATCCACGCAACAAAGTGCCTGACGGTGTACAAACAGAACCAAAGGATGAAGCCTTGCTAAGTCTCCGTGGCCCCAAAGAGGAAACAAATTAGGTAATGGGACAGAAAGACATATTTGGGGGTGGGGTGTGTATCATCAAATCCTTGCCTGAAGCAACCGCTCACACTCCAGTAAGGACAACTTACTG
The DNA here is from genome assembly GCA_002335545.1 of Apodemus speciosus. Classification (NCBI taxonomy): domain Eukaryota; kingdom Metazoa; phylum Chordata; class Mammalia; order Rodentia; family Muridae; genus Apodemus; species Apodemus speciosus. The sequence goes on along the minus strand of BDUI01000038.1, from coordinate 734,945 downwards.
GATATTTCATCTAAGCCTGTGGCTTCCAGCCTGATCTCCACCTTCAAACCAATCACCTTCCCCCTGTAACATCAGGGCAGGAGAGGAGACGGTGAAGTAGAAAACCCTCTTCCCTCCTAACAACACACGGAAATGCAACCACCCTCAGAACCCTACGCTGTTCATGAAGACAGACACAATGTCTTCTTTAAAAGCCCCGTGTTGTATGAAATGTGAGCTACACATTCAACACTGTTTTGAAAGCCATTAATCTGACATATGGACTGCAAAGAATAGTAATCAGATTGAGCAACTAATCAGGATAATCAGCATGAGCCAGGGAAGCCAGCCCTCCCTCTAGGTCACAGGCCTCTGTGGAGGGTGGCTTTGTGTCTCCTCTCTTTACCTCGAGTTGTTTCTTGTCACCTTTTTAGTCACAATTAAAATTTAAAAAAGAAAAAGGAGGACAATGTTTCTCTCTGTATTGGTCTTTTTTTTTTTTTTTTTTAAGGAAGGAAAGTATAATAAATGATTCTGTTGTTTCTCTGCCTTTACTCTTAATAGATTCAACCTCAATATCCTCCAAGCTTAGGAACCCTGCCTTCTGTCTGTATCTGACGGTTAATCACACAGAGTCTGGGAAAACAACTTCCAAGTCCCAGGAGGTAGTGGTGCAAGCCTTTAATCCTAGCATTTGGGAAGCAACATTGTGAGTTCGAAGCCAGCCTAGTGAGTTCTAGGACAACTAAGTGATACAGAGAAACCTTATCTTGGGGGTGGGGGAAAAATATCAAATCACTTTAACAAAGTATTTGATATTTTTTATTCCCTTATTTATCAGGAGGGAAAAAATAAACAGAATCAAAGTAAAAAAAAAATACTTTAAAAAACAAAACTTCTGGCTTGTGTTTGAGGAGAGAGTCAGGCAGGAGCCAGAATGAACCTATGTGCCACACAGAAGAAACATTTGTATTTCTTTGTCCCACTATGCATCAGTCCGGCACTGCTCCAAAGAAACTCATTCACGGAAAGGATTCTGAAATGGGGAAGTTCAAAAAAATACCAGGGTCTGTCAACTTAACCCAAGCTAGAGTCATTTAAGAAGAGGGAACCATAACTTAGAGCATGGCTTGTGGGCAAGCCTGTGGCTCTTTCATTATGATGATGATGATGATGATGATGATGATGATGATGATGATGATGATGATTAATGATTGATGTGGGAGGTGAAGATCACTGTGGGCATCGCTAACTTTGGGCAGTGGTTCTGGGGTGTTATAAGAAAGCAGGCTAAGAAAGCCGCTTCAAGGAGGAGCAAGCCAGTGGGCAGCACTTCTCCACAGCCTCTGCGTCAGTTCCTGCCTTGAGTTCCTGCCTTGGCTTCTCTTCATGATGGACTACAAATGTGAACCGAGTTAACCCGTTCCACCCCAGGCTTTTTTGTTTTTGTTTTGTTTGGTCACAGTGTTTTTTTTTTTTTTTTAATCATAGCCATAAAAACCCTAACTAAGGCATATCTACTCAAACTGAATATAACCCCTGCCTTATCAATAAACAAGTAATAAGGACAACCCTTCCCGGTATGAAAAAGCACAGAGCACATTGTGAATTTTATCACAAACTCACAAGAAACAGAGTGATGAAACCAGCTAGACCCAGTAAGATCTCTCTTTCCATGACGCCTTTAAGCACGCTAGTTCCTCTGCAGTGCCAACAGCAGTAGTCCCCGGGGGATCCCTGACTGCTTTATGTATCCTTATTATCCAAACCACACAGTCTCTCTCTCTCTCTCTCTCTCTCTCTCTCTCTCTCTCTCTCTCTCTCTCTCTCTCACACACACACACACACACACACACACACACACACCTAGAAAAAAAAGTCTAAGTCTTCCAAGAGGACCAGAGGTAAGGCATAATAATGGGAATCAATGGGATCAATACACGAGACCACAGTAAAGACCTATCTATCTTATTAAGCTGAAAATATGTAGCTACAAACAAAACACTTAAATTGTTTTCTCGATTTTCCTGGGGTTGGGGGGGTGGGAAATCTACTTAACAGTAATAAAAGCACTGCTTCTTTTCCCAGTAGTTTTCCAAAATGGAATCTTCACCAAATAATGGAGGAAATTTTTCCTCCTGTTTTCCTTCCAGGTCAAACAAGTTTTATTAGTTGGCTAAATAAGAATTTGAGGCCAAGCAGTGGTGGCTCGTGCCTTTAATCTCAGCACGTGGGAGGCAGAGGCAGGTGGATTTCTGAGTTCAAGGCCAGCCTGGTCTACAGAGTGAGTTCCAGGACAGCCAGGACTACACAGAGAAACCCTGTCCCAAAAAAAAAAAAAAAAAAAAGAAGAAGAAGAAGA
>BDUI01000038.1:633063-723035 GCA_002335545.1 Apodemus speciosus | reverse complement strand
AGAGAAGAGAAGAGAAGAGAAGAGAAGAGGCTGGCCAGGAACACTTGGAGAGAGAGGGAGAGGGAAAGGGGGGATGGGAAGAGAGGGAGAAGAGGCAGGGAGAGAAGGGAGGGGGGGCAGAGAGTAAGAGAATAAGAGTGGGGGTGGAGGGCAAATGGCCCTTTTTATAGTGAGTCAGGCATACCTGGCTGTTGCCAGGTAACTATGGGGTGGAGCCTAGAAGGAATGCTAACACTGGTCTTTCAAAATACAAGTTCCAAAATACTTTAGCACCACAATCCAAACTCCCTATCTGGACTACCAGGGTCTAGCTAGGACTATTTCTCTGAATGTATGGAACCCCATACTTACAGCCTCCTTGCTGCACGTTACTGGACTTAGCAAGAGCATTGGACAGTTGTCTTTGCCATACTTTTGTCCAGACTTCCTCCTGTCTTGCTTTATAAAGCTCTCACATTAAAATGTCACTTCATTGACCAGGTCCCTTTTGAAACCAGCCGCACTTCATTTCCATGCCACATTTTAATTGGAGGTCCTAATTTTTCATTAAAGATTCTTTCCATTACCACTTTTTTTTTTTTTAAACAGGGCCCTAGCTATCTCCAGCTGGCCTTGAGCTATGGAGCCAACTTTGGTCTTGAAGCTCCTGAGGTGCCTGCCTGTTTCCCACGTGCTGGGATTACAGGTAGTGAAACTGGGCCTGCCTTTCTTTTACCAAACTTTAACTAGGTACCTCTAAGTCTTCTCACTACTTGGTCCTTACCTTGGGTTTCTGTGTTCATCCCTACAGAGTGCAATTACACTGCTAACTTGGTTTATAGGGAATCCTCATTATTAGATTTGACTACCCTCTATATCTTATCGATTCTTCATTTTCCACCATCTTCCAGGTAGTCTGATCATCCTGCCTCACCTTCATTAAGAATCCTGTTAAATGAATTTAGCAAGAATTCCTCCTAGCTCCAATGTCACCTCAGAGATTTTTCTGTTCATGATGGTGGTAAAACCTCATCCTCTTGACACAAACTAGACAAAACATTTGGGGAAAAGGATCCTTAATTGAGAAGGTGCCTCCATCACACAGCCCATAGACAAATCAGTGGGGATACTTTCTGGATTAATGCTTGATGTAAGAAGGCCCAGCTCGCTGTGGGTGCGTTCACCCACAATTTAAGCAGGGTGCTGCAAGAAATCAGGCTGAGCAAACAAACCTTAAGGAACAAGCAGTAGGCAGCACTTTTCCGAGGTCTGGATTCAGTGGTCTGGGATCAGTTGCCGCTTTGAGTTAAGGTTTGGTCTATTGCTATGAATTGTAATGCTAAGTTCTATACAGGAAGTAGACTGACCAGTGACTTCTCGTGTTTACAAGCTTTTTGTTGTTGTTGTGCAAACCTTGTTCCTTGACTTAAAACTATTAATTAAATAAAATTGACTATAGCCAATTACCAGAGGGATGAGAGGCAGGTGGGTTAGGAGTGACCTGATTGGGAGGAGAAGAGACCAAGGGGAGAAGAAGAAAGAAGGAGAGGGGCAAGTTGCCTTGGAGATGGACTGTGAGCACATGGCCAGGAACACAGCAAGTATCTGAGGCACACCGCTGGGGAGGGGCCAGGCCAGCAGTTAGGAGAGTAGATTAGGGCTTACCTCCAGGAATTGTCAAAGTCGAATAAAAAAACCATAGTCTGAGCCTCATTTATTTGTAAACTAGTCAGGGATAAGCTCAAATTGGTTGTACTACAGTCCTGAGTTCCTGCTGTAGCTTCCCTCAATAGACCTGGAATCTAGACGCCAGATTAACCCTCTCCTCTTCAAGTCAAACTAGGACAACAGCCCTCTACTTCTGTATTAGTCAGGGTTCTCTAGAGTCACCGAACTTATAGAATGTCTCTATATATTGAATGTCTGTATATATTGTATATCTAAAAATCACTGAAGGAAGACCCCAGACTCCATAGTATGCAAAAATAAATCCAGTTTATTCTGCAGAAACAACCAGCATACGGGACTCAACCATTCTTTGAAATGGCGACCCCAGACAAAGGCACTCAGGCCTATCTTAGAAGGATTATATAATCTAAAATTTCATTGGTGGGTGCTAGGTGGTCCCAAGTTGTCAATGGTCTGCATTCCTATGTCATGAACGTCAACGATGTGATGAAATAGGGTAACCCATTGCAGATGGCCCATTCTGAGATAAGATATTTTCTCATTTTTGTGGTTATCCCCAGGCTGTTCTTTGGGAGGGGGATCCATGATCTTGTTCTGGATGTTGTGGTCTGTTCCTAGAGCTGGTGTCTGATGGCCTAGTTTCTGGGACTAATGGTCTATTCCTGAAGCTGGTGCCTTACGACCTTTTTTGAAATCAGGCCTGGTCCTTAAACGGAGACAAATAGTTTATGTTGCCCTTTCAATATTGGAGTTTATTGGAATGACTTAGAGTCTGCAGCCCAACTAACCCAACAGTGGTCAGCTGTGAATGGGAAGTCCAAGGATCTAGTAGTTGCTTAGTCCCATGAGGTTAGTTGTTTCAATGGACCTTCAGTATAAGCTGGAATCCTGAAAAGGTAGGTTCTAACAGACGTGCTGGCAAGTGTAAGCAGGTGAGGAGGAGGAGGGGGAAGAGGAGGAGGAGGAGGAGGAAGAGGAGGAGGAGAGGAGGAGGAAGAGGAGGTGGAAAGGGGGGGAGGATAGTCTTCCTTCTTCTATGTCCTTATGTGGACCTCCAGTAGAAGGTATAGCCCAGATCAAAGGTGTGTATTACCACACCTGGGTTTCCTCTTTCCCAGACTGGCCTTGAACTCAAAGATCTGCTTGCCTCATCTCCTGCAATTAAAGGACTTCCTTCCTTGGAAGGGCCTAAGCTTTTCATGGCTACCATGCCTCAAGATCTGGACATGTTATCTCATGTCAAGGTCCGGGTCAGAAGCCCATTTCTTCCAGCTTCAAGACCTGGATCACAGGTGAGCCCTCCATTTCTGGATTGTAGTTCATTCCAGACGTAGTCAACTGACAACCAGGAATCGCCTTCCCAATCCCCATAATCTGAACTCTTTCCTTGACACTGAATCTCCATGTTTTTTCCCTTCTATATTTGAAGTTGGCATAGGTCCTTTGTCCCTTACTACAGTAGTATTCAAATGGAAACTTATCAGCTTCAGGTTTGCTTTCATGTTATCCTCTATATTATATATGGATTTTTGAACCTATTTCCATCTATTTCTAAGTCCTTGTCTTCTCTTCCTCAGAATGTAAACACAAGAATAGACACTTTGTTGCATCTCCAGTGCCTGGTGTTTGACATGCAGTAGGTACTCAATAACTTCTTGTTGAATAAATGGTTTTCTGTCCAGTAATCAACTTCATACCAGTTCTGGGTCACTTATAATGTTAGCTCTGGAAAGATGAAGACAGGCGCATCCCTGGGGACTTGCTGCCAGACAGCCTAGCCTAGTGAGCCCCAGGTCCCAGTGGGAAAATCTGTCTTAACAAAACAAATAGGATGATTCCTGAGGAATCACGTTTAAAAGTATCCTCTGGCCTGTGCACATGTGTGTAAAGACAAGCACACACTTGTACCTATACAACACACACACACACACACACACACACACACACACACACACACTCCTTTTCCTGCACAAGTTGCTATTTTCTTTCACTGTGAACCTGGCTAAGAGTAACGAGTGGTGACTATACCATAACCTCAATGCTATGCTGCCTTGAAATTTCTTCCACCCAATCAGTCTGTTGCTTTTAAACTGTGCATTGCTCTTCTTTGCATGGACAAAAGCCAGATCCTCTGCCACGCTGTAACATGAATGGTCCTAGTCTAATTCCCAGTGGGTTTTGTGCCCTTTGAAACCCTATGACCCAAGTCCACCACTGTCCTCACTTCTCTCAGAATTCTATTCTTCTAAATTCTTATGAGGTCAGCCCATCAATCTCTGCTTATGGCATCCTGAGGTCTCTGGAAGCCATAGCTCTGAACCCTTCTAAATTCCTCTTACAAACCAGTTCCAAAAGCCTAAGAACCACATGGTCACAATAACACTCCTACTCCTCTGTACAATATTTCCACTTTCCTCGTTAGTTTCCTTGTTAGTCTGACAAAAGCTATTTAACAAAGGCAGTCTTTATTTGGGCTCATGGTTTGAGAGGATACAGTCCAGCAAGATATGGAAGGCATAGTAGCTGATCACAATGCATCTGTGGTTTAGGTGAATGTATGCCTTCAACTTGCGCTCTCTCTCTCTCTCTCTCTCTCTCTCTCTCTCTCTCTCTCTCTCTCTCTCTCTCTCTCTCTAATGAACTCCCAGATTGCAGTGGTTTTGGTACCACCCATATTCAGGTAAACCTCTCTCAAAATAAATTCACAAACATACTTAGTGGTTTATCTCCAAAGTGACTCCAAACCCTGTCCCATTGGAAATCAAGATTAATAATGGCAGTGATCATTGCCACTCTGTGACACAGATTACCTTTGTGACATGCAAAGTTCCTTACCCCGAGAAATAACAATACAATCCTCAAAACACTCCAGTGGAATGCTGGCTTTCCTTCCTTCCTGCTGCTCTCTCACTACTGGTGGCCTGGGGTTTGCTAGAGTGATCGAGCTTATAGGAGGTTGAACTTTGAATGAAGGCAGAGCCTCAGTGAGTGAGTCCCCCTGAGACCTCACTCATGCCAGGGTGGGAACCTTCTGTGACGTGATGTGGCTGCTTCTGAGTCGTCAATGCTGCTCTAAGTAACCTTTCATGTTTCTGGAAGCCATGCCAACAAGCTCATTGGTTCACTAAGTGATGATTTGAGTAGAATGGCCCCTATAGACCCACGTATTTGATCATCAGGGAGTGGAACTCTGATAGGATTAGAAGGATTAGGAGGTGTGGTCTTGTTGGAGGAGTGTCTCCCTGGGGTGGGGGGTAAGCTTTGAGGGTTCAAAAGTCCATGCCAGCCAGATCTACTCTCTCTCTCTCTCTCTCTCTCTCTCTCTCTCTCTCTCTCTCTCTCTCTCTCTCTCTCCTTCCTTAGCACTGCTGCCTACCAAGATGCAAATGAACTAAACCTCTGAGACTATAAGCAAGCCCCCAATTAAATGTTTTCCTTTATTAAAGTTGCCTTGGTCATGTGGGCTCTCCACAGCAATAGAAGAATGAGAGTGACTAAGACATCTGGACTTCATTGGAATCTTTTTTTTTTTTTTTAAGGTGTGCTTGTGTCCTATCTGGGGTAAGTAAATGTCTCTGCATATCTTCCCAGGATAACACATTGCATATGATTCCTTTTCCTTCAGGATGTCAGTGAATTGTACTGTTGTCTCCAACTATATGTGTGTTTCTTCCCTACATGAAGATCAAAAATCCTTACCTACGTGCAGTACAACCTGTATATGCATTGCCCTCCCCGGAGCGTACTGTTATTCTTTCCTGATTGCATTGACATCGGATGTGGACATAAGACTTGCTGTTGTCAGTGACTTAAGAACAGGACAAATGTGCTCTTTAGCCCCATTGATGGAACGAGAAGTGGAGCAAGACACAGCCAAGCCATAGTACAATTGCCAATTGCAGTGTGCAGAAGAAAGAAATAGATGTTATTAGCTTTTGAGATATGTGGCTTCATGCTCATTTCTCACCCACCATGCAAATTCTAATATTTCTACACTACTCAGCTCCTTCTCTGTTTTTCTTCACAGACGTGTATGTCTACATATCTATTATCTGTTTTGTACCCCGGAACGTAACTTTCACAAAATAAGGATTTTTTGTCTGTTTGGTCACTACTGTGTCCCCTGTCTTTAGAGGAAAGCTTCATAAGTAGCTTATCACCCAGTGCATATTTATTGAATTCATTAACTCTGGAGAATGTTATTCTAAGCATCCTTAAGAAATTAGGGAGTTTTTCTTTGAAGCTTTGAAGACTGAATCTAGGGCTCATGTATGCAAGGTAGTTTTTCTGCTAAATGAGTTATATCATTAGTCCAAGGCTTCCAATTGAATTTAGACAGAGTTATAGCATGCCAGCTGCTGTTAGGACAAAACACAAGATGGAGTCACTGGAGAGAAGGGAGTCTCAATTGAGAAAATGCCTCAATAAGATAAGACTATAGGTAGGCCTGTGGGTATTTTATTAATTAGTGATTAATGGGGGACGGTCCTGCCCAATATGGATGTGTCCACCCCTAGGATAGTGAGCCTGGGTTCTACAAGAAAGCTGGCTGAGCAAGCCATGTGGAGCAAGCCAGTAAGCAGCACCCCTCCATGGCTTCTCCATCAGTTTCTGTCTCCAGGTTCCAGCCCTTCTTGAGTTCCTATCCTGTCTTCTTTTAGTGATGGGACTATGATATTGAAAGTATAAGCCAAATAATCCTTTCTTCTATGCTGGGCTGTGGTGGCACATGCCTGTAATTCCAGCACTTGGAAGGCAGAGGCAGGCAGATTTCTGAGTTCAAGGCCAGTCTGGACTACAGAGTGAGTTCCAGGACAGCCAGGGCTACACAGAGAAACTCTGTCTCRAAAAAACAAACAAACAAAAACAACAACAAAAAATCCTTTCTTCTTCAACTTGCTTTGTGGTCATGATGTTTCATTGTAGCAATATAGACCATAACTAAAACACATGGGTAGATACAAAGTATTGACATATGCATTTTATAATTCAATCAGAAAACAAAATAATGATGTTATAAATCAGTAGATTGTAATCTTTGTATTACACTTTAAGTACTCTTTATGGCTATCATCTGTGGAAAGATTACAGTCTGTAATTAGTATCAATGAGTACTCATCCAAATATTAAAAAGGAATTGATATTAAAATTTGATTAATTCTTCCACATGATACTAATTAATTATAGTTTTACAGTGGAGAAACCTGGCAGACAGTTTTAACCAAGTGAACAAAGCCAATAAGGCCAATATTAGAACAAATATTTATGATTCTCTTGATACACTTCACTGAGGACACACAATGTGTCTTGTATTACTGTCAGAAATATTTGCCCTGAGTCTAGTAATGAGAAAGATGAAGTGAGGAACAAGGTGCAAAAAGATGGTCTGGTGTCAAGGTGATGGAAGATAAAGACAGAAACAGTTACAGATCAAAAGGGGCATAAAAACTAAGTGCAAGGTGTTAAGAGCTAGATCAAAATTTAAGTTTTCTCCTATATGAAGCATTAATTGGAAAAAAAATTACGTGAGATTCCTAGACTAAATATTGCTACTGTGATAATGTTGAATTTATCACTTTGGTAATTGTGGGATATAGATATGAGTATTAAACAAAGATGAATACAAAAATGGCCAAATGTAGGAATACATACACATGCACACATTCATGGATATTCTCTCACATACATATACACACATACATATGTGTGTGTGTGTGAAAGAGAGAAAGAGAGAGAGAGAGAGAGAGAGAGAGAGAGAGAGAGAGAGAGGAGAACAAGTAAATGTGATAATGTCAATATTGAGGAACCAAGAGATATGGGTAAAAAATTTAAAATATGGTCATTTTTTGTATCATATTTGCTAATCTGATGTCTTAAAAGTAAAAGGGGGAGCTGGAAAGATGGTTCAGTGGCTAAAAGCACTTGTTGCTCTTACAGATAACCCAGGTTTGGTTCCCAACACCCACATGGTTGTTCACTAACATCTGTAACTCCAGTTCTGAGTAATCCAATGCCCTCTTCCAGCTTTTGTGAAATTTTACGATCTTTGTTCTTATAAATGTAACTGTTATCCTTCAAAACTTTTTCAATGGAATGGCCATGATATGCCATTCTCTCTATCCATCTCTCCCTCCATCTCTATCTGTCTCTATCTCTATCTATCTATCTATCTATCTATCTATCTATCTATCTATCTATCTATCTATCTATCCATCCATACCTATCTATCTATCTATCTATCTATCTATCTATCTATCTATCTATCTATCTATCTATCTCATATCCTTCTTGAGATTTTCTGAGTTTCTTGAATCTGTGGTTAACTTTATAAAATGATCAGCCCTTAAATCTTTTTAAATATGTCTTTATCTCTGTTTTCTCTTTTCCCTGAGACTTCAGTACACATCTAGTAGTATGTTAGAGTTCTCACACAGCTTTTAAATGCTCTGTCTTTCTCTTCCACTCCCTTTTACATTGTCTTTTAAGTTTGAACCATTTCATTGCTATAGTTTAAAGTCACTGATCATTTCCACAGTGGTGTCTGTCTGCTGATGTGATATGCTAAAGAAATTCCTGGGCTAGGGTGCTAATGCAGCAGGAAAAGTCTAGTGACATGCAGAACGTGACATCAAGCATGATAACCTGAGTTCCCAGACAGACATACACACATAGTAAAAATGTAAAACATTAAAGGAATTATTCATCTCCGATGTTGCATCTTTTATTTCTAAAAGTGTTTTTATAGCTTGTACTTCCACAGAAATCTCTTATTACTTGTGCGTGTTCTCCAAGTTTTCTGCCAGATTCTTTTACACATTAGTCATAGTTATTTTAAGGTCCTCAATAGGTTTCCCCTGGAGAAAGAGAACCGCCAGTGTATATATAGAAAGAGAATTGTAGTGGTTTATTATGTGCCCTTATGAAGATGAATGTCCTAGTCTGTTGTCTTCAAGGAGGCCCAGTGGCATGATTCCAGCCTTAACCCAAAGTACTGAGAACACAGGAACCAATGTGCAATTATCAGGCCAACTACTGGGAGCACAAATACCTAATCCAGAACAAGAACACATTAGCTGACGTCAAGCTCCAGCTTGCCCGCCCCTCACGTGGGGTCTTGATTTGAAGCCTTGAGAAGATTGACAATGCCCATTTGTATCGGTAAGGGTGCCCTTTACCCCAGCTTACCAATTCATGTACTTATCTCTTCCAAAACATCCTCCCAGATACATTAAGATAAATTCCATCAGCCAGGCGGTGGTGGCACACGCCTGTAATCCCAGCACTCTGGGAGGCAGAGGAAGGCAGATTTCTGAGTTCAAGGCCAGCCTGGTTTACAGAATGAGTTCCAGGACAGCCAGGGCTATACAGAGAAACCCTGTCTGGAAAAAACCAAATCTGAAAAACCAAAAAAAAAAAATTTCCATCAGTCATTTGAGCAACTCTTATCCAGCTAAGCTGAAACATAAAGTTAACCATTAGTGTCTGCATTCTGATTTTCTTCATTGCTTTAGTTATTGACGACATTTTCCTCCTTTGCTTTGTGTACCTTATAATATTTAGCCTGTAGCAGAAAAAGAAGGCAGAGGAATAGTAGAGAATGAGGAATATAACTTTCACTGTGAAAACGGGCGCTTTCCCTGGGGCTCCTTTTCCCCCAGGGCTTCAGTGACTTTAGGAGTCATGAAAGTGACTTTGAGCATGATTGCTGGTATTGTCACTGTCAGTGTGTCATGAGTACATTCTCCCAATGATGAACCACAGTTACTTTGTGCAGAGAATTGTGCCTGGCCTGCTATAGGCTTATTTCTAGAATAATCCTCATGTTTCTGCTGAATGCTACCTTAAAAAAAAAAAAAAACTTGTAGGCATACTTTTTTGTGCTACTTTATTGGGTTCCATTATTTAACCATATTTCAACTCTTATTCCACTCCAATCCCTTTCAATGCCCCCAACACTTGGTAGGAGAGAAAGAAGTTTAGAGGGGAAAGGAGGTGTAGACCTCTTTAGACTACTTCCTGCTGATTGGAGCAAGTCTAATCTGCATCATTAGGACATCTCCAACCAACAATCCTCCAGCAACTGCGAACACAGCCGCAGGGACCTGCAGCAGTGCTGGGCACCACGGGGAGTGGGGGGCAGCAGCCCCCATAGACACTCTAGAGGCTCTTATGTTTATACCCTCTCAAGAGTCCCTAGAAGTCCAATCAGAGATTATCCATAGCTGGCAAAAAAGCATGTCCCTCCTAGAGCACAAGACAATCACAGTTAGTGGCTGAGGACAATCTGAAGCAGCCCCATATCCCACACCTCAGAGCAAACCAAAAACATATTCACATAATGTAGCTGGGTTCTTTTTTTTTTTTTAAGAAAGCAAAATTCTCACTATAGTTATTCTCTATAGAGACTTTATCGTACTGGGGCAGGGGGTCTTCTCTAGATACTTCCTGATCTTCTGCAGTGGGCTTGGTGATTGCTGCTTATTTCAAGCTTATTTGTGGTAGGGATGGGAGGAGGTGCTGGGTTCTTTTGGTTCAATCTTTAAGGCTTTTGGGTGTGTGGGGGGGTTCTTCCCACAATGGCTCTGTCATTAGAATAAATACTATCTCTTCTTCCTAGACTGGTAGTATCTAGAGWATCTGCAGTTGCCTTTGCAGAAAATATCTTCCTGCATCAAAATTAGCTTAAAAATTAGCTTAAGGTTTACATTCATTCACTTGGTACAGCTTATGGGAAATCTATTTTGGTATCTTTTGTGTATCCCTTTCTTTAATGTAGTAAATAATAATAAGGCTTAATAAAAAAATAAGGTTTAATGAATACAGAGCAGAAAAAAATCTCTTTTTAATAAAAGCAAGTTCAAAGCTGGGTGTGGAAGCCAGTTTCTGTAATCCTAGGAGACAGAAGTAGAGGGATCAAGAGTTCAAGGCGGGGCTGGAGAGATGGCTCAGCGGTTAAGCGCACTGACTGCTCTTCCAGAGGTCCTGAGTTCAATTCCTAGGTGGCTCACGACCATCTGTAATGGGATCTGATGCACTCTTCTGGTGTGTCTGAAGACAGAGACAGTGTATTCACATACAAAAAATAAACAAATCTTAAAAAAAAAGTTCAAGGCCAACCTCATTTACACAGTGAGGCTGGAGGCCAGCCTGAGCTACCTGAGACTCAGTCTCAGAAATAAAAAAGAACACAAACTCAATCCATAATCTTATTTGTGGTGTATTGCTTGTTTATATTCTTCTTTGTTTTGTTCTTCTAAAGAGCCGTGTGTGTGTGTGTGTGTGTGTGTGTGTGTGTGTGTGTGTGTGTGCGCGCGCGCGCTTTATTTTTCTGAACATAAATCGTTTAAAACATAGTGTGTATGTTAGAATCTAGATTACTCCCCCACAGCCCCAGACCTCATGATTCTCCCCTGAGCACTCAATTGCTGTGATGATTATGGTGGAAGTTCTTAGCCTTCTTCTTTCTGTAAACTGCTCTTTGAGGATAGAATTTTTGGGGATGTTCTTGAAGGGATTAGAAATGTAAAGCAACTGGAAATAATTCAGCAATGATGACAGAAAACCACTTCAACAAGATGTGAAAACTTTCTGAGTCTATTCAAGTATTCACAGAGACTGCATCTTCCAACCCTACAGCATAGTCGTTTGAGTGTAACTGTTTATGGATCTGAAAATGTACTGTTAATTCACTGAGCAAAGAGTTCTCATGTGTTATAGGATTGATGTCAAGGTACGCTGTTTAGTATGTGTGCTAACACTTCTGTCTGGGAGATAGGAGAGCAGAGATCAAGCTGCCAGAACAGCCAGTTCCTTCTGCGGAATGTGATGAAAGAAATGGGTTGATTCCTTCCACGCCTTTCCGCTAGCTTCTGATGGGTGTAGGAATCCCTTGGCATTCTTCAGCCCATCTCTGCCTTCATCTTTACATTCTCCATCTGTGAGTCTCTACGTTCCAATTTCCCTTTGTGTGGGGACGCCAGTTGTGTTGGACTCACCCTATTCTGGGGTGAACCTTTATATCTACAATAAAATCTTTTTCAAATAAGGTCAGATTCTAGAGAACTAAGGGTTAGCGGTTCAACTTGTGATTACTGGGTACTGGAAAACACTGTTTCACACCCCCACACACACACACACACCAACAGGATGGCATACAGACCACATCAGGAGTAGGCTTCAAATCCAATAGGGGTTTACCAGGTTGGTGGTAGATAGTTGAGATTATAAACCAGCATACAACTGTACCAGGAGTGTGTCTGAAGCCCTGGAAAGGCCTGGTAATTTTAGGGATGATCATTAATGTAGGATGACTAGACATCAGGGTTAGTTCAGAACAAGGTTCAGAACAAGCTGGGGCTGAGTCTGCTAAAACAGGTTGGAAGTCTGGGGTAGCACAAAGTTGATCCTTTATTTTGTAAACAACTTAGATCTGCCTAGTTTGTTTTATATAACATTTGTTATTATTTCCTAATTAGAGCCGCAACATTGTGATTGGATATCCGAGGAGTTGATTCAATCAGTAAAATGTTTGTCTTGTAGGCATTAGGACCTAAGTTCAGAGTTCAATTCCTAGGATCCATGTTGAAACCAAAGCAAACCAACAACAATAGCAACAACAACCGCTGAGTGTGACAGTTGGGTGCTGGTAATCCCAGTACTGCGGAGGCAGAGACAGGCAGATCCCTGGGACTTTCTGAGCAGCCACCCAGACCTACTCAGGGGTGAACTTCAAAGAGTGAGCCTATCTCAGAAAAGGCAGATGAAGCCTGAGGAATGAGTCCCAAAGTTGCCTTCTGACATCTGCAGCTGCACGCACATATTCCTGGGCATCACATAAATATGAACACCCGCCACATATGTACACACCCACACGCTTATACCTGTGCATGCACATGGATACAAGCACCTGCCACATATGTACACACTCGCATAAGCTGTAACTGTCATGTTGAATTGGAGATGGAGAGATGGAAGAGACATGGCTGTGCTTCCAGAGGACCAGGATTCAATTCCCGGTACCCACATGTCAACTATTAACCACGAGGTTCCATGGGATCCTATACCCATGTCGGGCTAATCCACACAATGCATGGATTTGGAACACAGACATACATGCTGGGAAACACACACATACACATAAAAATACAACTAAATAAAATATCTAAAAGTTTTTTTTTTTAAATAAGCTTTTGGCCTTTGTGGTCATCTTTCAGCCACTCACTAAAAGGATAAACACAAGAGGCAAATGCAGAAACATCCGCAATATGTTCTCCAGGCCTTTTAGGAAACACGAGCTGTTCCTTTGTCCACATACATGCAGATCCACAAAAAAGGTGATATGGTAGACAGCCAAGGAGTTAGCACTGTCCAAAATGGAAACAAGCAAAACAGAAGGTGCCTACAACGTCCTGGGGCATGTTGTGGGCAGCATCGTAAACAAGCCAGTTCAGGGCAAGAGAACCTGCCAAGAGAATTAATGTGCAGATTGAGTCTATTAAACACCCGGAGATCTATGACAGGCACCTAAAATCAGTGAAGGAAAAACCATCAGGAGAAAGGAAGCCAAAGAGATAGGCACCTGGGTTCAGCTGAAGTGCCAGCCCACTCCCCTCTGGGAAGTACAGTGTGTGGAGAGTGACCGCAAGGAGCCCGAGCTGTTGAGCTGCTGGAGTCTCGTCCCTCTGAATTCAGCTCTTACTGCGCAAAAAGACCTAGACTGCTCAGAATATTTTTAAAATAAAATAAGATGTTGCATGGCAATTCCCTATGAATTAGCAAGTTTAACTTGGCTTGAACTCCAAGTTTATTTTCTCAATAGAGTCCTTGGTTTCCTCTGGTCCCTTTCTGACAAGTTAAGGATCTTTTCATGTGACATTGCTTCCCACACAACAGCTCGGAGGAGAAGCTGCCTTTCTTCCGTTAAAGAAAAGGGAAGAAAGAAATCTACCGAGCAGCTGATGCGTGAGTAGTGAATTTGTCATCTCTCTGCCTTCATCAACTCTCATCTTCCTGGAGGTACCAGTTCACCCTCATCCTTCACGCAGAGGTTTTCTGCCCATATCTGGCTCCTTTAGCATTTCCTTTTCTGGGCCAAACACCCATTCAGGTCTTTCTTTCCCCAAACAAACAGAATTCTCTTCTCATGAAAACTTCTGAAAAGTTCTCTTGTTACATATATTTTTTAAGGCTCTCACAAAACGTACCCAGAATAGGTTTTAAAATTACCCACATCACACATCTTAACACGTCCAGTATCTTTTGTTCCAGTTGTCATTATATTATATAACCGGGCTCATTTTATATATATACACATATATGCATATTTCTGCTTAAAATTTTTATGCGTTCTATTATTAAAAGTTGTCAATACTGCCAGAATGTATTAGATTTTTTCCAGTGATTTTTTTAATAATATTTTTGCCATATTGGCTAGGTGAATTTGCTTAAAATTCTCCTTCTGGTTAGGCATTTTGGGTTCTACATAGTTATTTTCTAATATGTGTTATTAGTAAATACTTTTATTCTTTTTGGGAGGTGGAGTGCTGCACTTAGTAAGTGCTAAGCAAGTACTACAATAAATATTTATTTTTATTTGTTTGTCGAGACAGGGATTCTCTGTGTAACAGTCCCGGCTGTCCTGCACTCACTTTGCAAACCAGGCTAGCCTCAAACTCACAGAGATCTGCCTGCCTCTGCCGCCTAAGTGCTGCGCTACCAGTGTTCACCACCACACCAGGCTTCTCCACTTTTTGCTATTATATTGGGATGAATTCTCCTTGGGGGGATTGATGAGCTGAAGAAGGGCGTCATAAGTTTCCAGACACAGAATTTCCTTTCTACAGATAATTGAAGCACTAAAGAATCCAGACTCTAAAGAAGAGGTAATTGGAATTTGAACTGAACTATAGCGTGAGTGTTGATGTAGAGACAGGGACCGGAGTCAGTGAGGACTTGGCAGCCATGTTTGGGAAGCGGAAGCATTGGGGATCCAAAGGAGACTCACCCTGCCAATCTGCATAACTAAGGTAATACTGGTTGGTTGTTTTTTCTTTAAATTTACTATAAATAGAGGTGATGGTTAAGGTGTGCAGATGTGCAGGAAAAGATAACTTGGCGTGGGACTTATTTTATTTGGATTGTATGCCAGTTTTTAAAAGCTTTGAGTGGAATCTAATAGGCTTGTGGAATCGTTGTTCTCAGGCAGGGGACATCTGTTGTTTTTTGCCAGTCTGACATCTGGCTCTCCTTCACAGGAGGAGTTTCGGGTGCCAGTCTGGTTTAGAAGGAGACTTGTCCCAGAGCTGCATTTATTTACACCTGTTTTTAAGTAAATTGCAGGTGTCTTTGGTTTGGTAGATGAAGACGAGGGGTGATAGAGCACCCAAGTCATCCCTGAGGATTGCTAGTGGCATCCATCCCTTCTTAAATGGCACATACCACTGGAAGGCAGGGCCTTTCCCATTCTCCCTTCCGGGGGCGTTGACCCAGCTGGCACTTCTCTGAGGCTTCTAAGGGAGATCCACAACTCAAGTCAGCTAATTAGAGACCATGAAGTTGAAGTTTACTACTTTCCAGGGGACAGCCAAAAGAAATTAAAGCGGATTTCCACAGGAATTCCAAGCTAAGGGGGGTTGGTCTATAGATGGAGCTGTTGGCAGTTATTTTGCTTGTCTGGCAACTGACCCAACACCAGGTAAATCTGGGTTAAGTCTAATGACCTGGTTCTGATTATAATGATTGGCATATTAGCTTTCAAGTATATTGATGATACTTTTCAGTCTTTTGATATAATTCTCTTTAATCTTAAGGCAGTTGGGATGGATTTCAACCACATACAACCAAATAAATTCTGACTAATACAATAATATAGTACAGGTATCAGAAAATGATTGCTTTCAGATAAAAACAAGAGGTGTCCTATTGTACATACATAATACTTTGTTTTATATTTAATGGTTGAGATAGAAATAAGGAACATCTGTGTTAGGTTCTGTACACAAATAAGAGTGACCAAAGGCATGGGGGTAGAAATTAAAACATTATTATAATTTATAACTGCCTGAAGTCAATAGCTATAATATCACAAAATTCAGCAATGCATGTTTCACTCGCTTTACCTCATATGTGAATATGTGTTTATGTATGTACACATGATGTGGACATGCCTTTGCATGTATGATTACAGACCAGAAGTCAATGTTGAGTGTCTTGCTCTATGTTTCTTATTAATATTTTAAAATCGCATTTATTTTTTTGTGTCTATCAGGGGCAGATGTGTAAGTGGGAATCAGAGGACAGCTTGCGTGGGTTGCTTCTTCATAATATACACGGTTCTCAGGGATCAAACTTTGGTTGTCAGACATGGTGACAAGCTCCTTTATCTACTGAGCCATTGTGCTAGCCCAGTCTTTCACTGAACCTGGGCCTCAGTCGTTTCAGCTGGGCTTTACAGTCAGTGAACCCCTCCCCCCCCCCCCCCCCCGTGATACGTCTATCTCTGCCTCCCTAGCATTCAGCTTTTTATGTGGGGCCTGGAGATCCGGAGCTCAGTTCTTACACATGTGCAACAAGCACCTTACCTTCTAAGCCATCAGCCCGTGGCTGACCTCATCTTTCTTTTATAGGCCGGAGGATACACATCACGGTGCCGACACATGAATAGAAACCACAAATAACTCCATTTGCTTGAATTTTTTTTTCTTTTTTTAGATTTGTTTTTTTTCGAGACAGGTTTTCTCTGTATAGCCCTGGCTGTCCTGGAACTCACTCTGTAGACCAGGCTGGCCTCGAACTCAGAAATCCACCTGCCTCTGCCTCCCAGAGTGCTGGGATTACAGTCGTGCGCCACCACTGCCTGGCCATTTGCTTGAATTTTAGAATATACTTCACATATCTGAACTATATAGCTTCCGACTGGACTAGGACGCAAAAGACAGGTTACCAAAGGATTATCGTTCTTTCACTTAAACGGTCCACCAGATGTTTACTTGTTGATCCACATCCGGGGTCTGGTTGCCACATTATAGCTGCATGACTTTCAGAAAATGATAACACCTCATCCAGGGTAAAGGCTTGACTGACCTCTCTGCCGGTGACAGTGCTAACAGGTCGCCTAGAGAACTGATCAGATTGGCTTTCCTCTCTTGAGTATTCATGAGTGGTTCATTTTCTAGCCACCGCAGTGCTTCAGTCATCTCTTTTGGTCTTAAGTTGTCATTTGAGGATGGCTTAATTAAGAATGTTTTTGCTTCAAACTCTACCCTTGGGTCATTAAAAATCGCAATGGAAAATATGATAATGGGAAAATAAATTATTTAAATCTATTATTAATCTGAAGTTCTTAAATATGTATCATGGGATCTGTAAAACATTGTGTTGAAAAAACTCTGTACAGAAACCCTGCCTCATAAAAATTATATGTAGCTCATGATTAATATTTCACGATGCACCGCAACAAATATTTAATTTTTTCTAAGCGTATTGCTTGGATTTACATAGTCAACACCTCTTTCAGGCACTGTCTACCTGATGACAATTATTTAGACCATCTGATTTCACAATTACCCTACAATATGCCCTTCTTCATTTTAATTAAGAGATAATTACTGCTATTCAAAGCAGCAACTGAAAGATCGGCCGGCCAAGGGGGGGGAGGGGCAGTGTTGGGGGTTTTGGTGGAGTCAGTGATGCCCATTTGTAATCTCAGCATTCAAGAGGCAAAAACAGGAGGATCATGAGATTGAGGCCTGGCCAGCAACAGTAGTAACAAATCCAGGACTATATATTAGGACAATGTATCTAATGTGTCAAAAGTACATTTGCGAGGTTAGGTTTTATTCTTGCCAAATTTCTGGACCAGAGAGCACCATGAGAAGCAAACACACACGCATAAGCTATGGAGGAGGCGATTGAAGAATGAAGTTAACATTCTGGGTGTTAATTCACAGGCATATGAAATAGCTGAGGTCACTGTAAAAGGGCATACGGGATTCCCCAGTGATTCCTGAGCAAGAAATCCTAACAACCGGAATCCAAATCTGAGGGGCTTTGGTGGGGTAATCCAGGTCTCGCGAGGGTGGGAACGCGTGATTAGATCTTGGAAGGGAGGCCTGCGGGTTAGCCTCAACCCGGTGGTGGGGGCTCGCAGATTCTGCACAACTCCGCGAAGGGGGGGGCCCACCTGAGAGGCGGAGCTAGCGCACGGGGAGGGGCGGGACTCGTGCGTTCGAGGGCGGGGCCGTGCGTCTCCGCCCTCCCGCCACTCAGCTGGGCTCGGGAGCGCGCGGCGCGGCTCCGCCGGGCGGTGGAGGCGAGGTAGCGGCTGGATAGGACCGCCGCAGGTGACCCGGGGCAGGGAGTCCGGTGCGCGGGGCCGGCTGAGAAGAAGCGGGCTGGAGGTGCGCCCCGGTCCCCCCTTCTTAGCTTGGTTGTCTCCCAGCCTCGGCACTGGGCTGAGGGAACGCGGCGAGCATCCGGACGCGCGAGGCTCCCGGCCGGCCGGCGGCGCTCGCGGCCCTCATCATGTTCGGTGAGGCGAGGCTTTTCCTCCCGCCCGTGGGCTGAGGCGGCGGCGGCGACGGCCACGCAAGCGAGATGCACCTGCCGGGCTCGGCTTAGAGGAGCGTCCGGGCCGCCAGCGGGAGAGCTTTCGTCACCCAGCCCCGGCGGCGCCCGCGGGCCCGAGCCGCAGCGACGGGTGGGCGCACCGACATGGCGGCTCGGAGCGCCCCGAGCTGCCACCTGCGGCTCGAGTGGGTGTACGGCTACCGGGGCCACCAGTGCCGCAACAACCTCTACTACACCGCGGCCAAGGAGATCGTGTACTTCGTGGCGGGGGTCGGCGTGGTGTATAGCCCGCGGGAGCATCGGCAGAAGTTCTACCGCGGCCACAGCGACGACATCATCAGGTACGGGCTCGGGGAGGCGGGGGTGGGGGGGACACCGCTGTCACCCCTGCCGAGCGCTCTCGGAGTTTGCAGCTGCCTGTCCTTCTGGAAGTCGTGAGCGTTCCGGCAAAGGAGCATCCCCCAGGAACGCAGTGTGCATCTGTCTAGTTCGGAGCCCACCCACTTACCACTCCGCTTCTCCGCATCTCCCTGTTCTAGGGGAGCCTCCTTGGGATCCTAAGGACGCTCCGCAGGCCGTTCGCTTTCATGGATTTGTGACCTTTTCCGTTCCACCAACATCAGGGTTTTAGACTCCGTGATTGGTTCCATGTTAAAAGGAAATCTTATTTAGCCAGGGAAAGGAAATACTTAACAGAAGACGAACCAAGCTCTGCAGTACGCAACTCTTGGCCGTAGTTATTAGTTCAGATTTCACTATCAGCGATTATCAGTAGATAGCAAAGAAACTCTGGTGCTCCTCTCAAGGCGAATCACTGGAGGTTAAAATTTGCACGCTGGAAGGCACTTTGAGGGTATGCCTTTCGTGAGAAATAACCCCACACTGATTTCCAATTCTGTTTATTTTCATCAAAGCAATCTTAAGTTTCCTTTCTCCTGTTAGTAATTTCAATCACAGGGTGTGTGCATCTTGCACTGACTCTTAACGTTGGCCGCGGTGTTTGGTAAGCTGTACGTATAACGGGTGATTTTCAACATTTCAGCAGAACTTTTCATGTTAAAGTTAGGAGCGTTTGAATTGATTGTTGCCTCAAGCACATTTCTGTCTTCTATCAAAGAGAATGTATTACAGAAAAATCTGAGAGTGTGTTTGTGTTGTTGCTTCTGAGTTCTTGACACAGGTTATTTATGTCTTCATGGATGTTTCAAATTAGGCACTTCAAAATCAGTATATTGGTTTGATGCAGCGTAAGCAAGCCGCTCTGGCGCTGAGACTCCATGCAGTGGTGTTATTTTAGCTCTCTGTGTATGTATAAGGGGGAGGGGCCTCAGGCAAGCAGAAGAAGGTCAGATAGGAATGGAGGAGCTAAGGGAAAGTTAACAGAATTTAAGATTGCAGAGAAGGGAAGGCGGGCCGGGGGCTCTTATCATTCACTTGTTTATTAAGGCACTGCAGTGAAGGCTTTCCAGATTTCCAGTTTTTGGAAAGGAATCTGACAAGCAGTTTTATTTTTCTCAATTTAGGAATTTTCTGTTGTGGTGGTAGGGCTTGAGACCTAGTGAAAGTCCAAAATCACTAATTTGAACAGAAGTTATAGTAGTTGCCAATCTTATTATTCACCCCAAGAAGAGAGTTACCTCATTTTCTTTCTTTTTTTTCCCCCTCTGTCCTGCCACGTCTGTCCTACTCTATGGATTGATTGGGTCTCTAGCTTTACAAAACTACATGAATAGCTTTAAGCGACCTCCCACCAGATATTACCAGGTTAAATTAAGTGAGTGGTGAGGGTGTGAGGCTATGGAGGGCCTGATCGTGAGTGCTGTCGCCTGTTTGCATGGAAGTTTTCCAAAACTTGATGGGTGTATTTGAGGGGAGATGAAGTTATGTCTTCATTCTCCTAGCAGGAGTTTGAGGCTGTGTAATATGTCACACTGCTTGGTTGATTATTTATGTATTTATTTATTTATTTATTTATTTATTTATTTATTGGTAGTACTGCAGCTTAAAGTCATGGGTCTCACAAATAGTTAAGCTCTGGATCACTGACAGAACTACACTGACTGTGATTTTTATATTTTCTTTGAGTAAACTGTAAGGAAGGTTGTACTTTTGCCTTCTGCAAAAGTTGTGCAACCCATACATGCATCTTAAAACACTTCAAATTGCAAGCATACTCTACATGGCTGTAAATTTGATGCAAATGATACATTATTATATAATTTATGGCAATTTAAAAAGATCTGAAAAGTTGTCGTGGGCAGTAAAATCTAAACCATGCAGTGTATTAAAGATTGTGGCACAAATTTAATACACTACTAAGAATATAATTGAGAAATCAAAGTACTTTGGAAATTGTATTTCAGATAATAATGACAATATTATTATAATGATAATATTCTTGTGAAATAAAATAGTCAAAGATTAAAACCTGTTTTTTTCAATTCAGTGCTTAACCTGTAAGCATAGAAACCATTCCAGTAATTTCTCAGTTATTTCATAGCAGAAGATACAGCATTCATACATGTAATAGATGGTATGATATGTTACCATATCAAAACTGTGATATGATACTAGCCTTAATGAAAATATTTCCATCAGTTTTATTTCTGTATCTACTTAAAATTTACTTGTGTTTTTTTTTTTTTTTTTTTGGTGAAATAAACTTTAGGCTAAGACTGTTCTAAAGTGGTAATTATCATTTGGTTTTAAAACTGTAAGTGCTCTGTTGGTTTTAAAGTTAGAATAGTCTGTTATTTGATGCTTCTATATAATCTTACTCTCATCTATAGGTTGACTCAAGGCGGTTCCATATGATATCACATTTTATTACATTCTTATATTTGTCTGCCTTCTTTTGCCCTTATCTATGTGTACTGAACTTCTCTAGTCATTATTCTTTTACTGCTAATTATTCCAGTAACTTGTTTATACTTAGAAGTGAACTTCAATGCCAAAATAATACAGGATGTTTTCCTTGTGTGCTCTCGCCTGTGTGTGTGTTTCAGTTTCTCTATTAGGTATTTGCAACAGTTTTTAGACTGTTATACTATATTGTTGCAAGTTCTATATTTATGGTCAGGTGCTTATCAATGGCCTGGTTTGTATTTTGAAAATTTTGCTAACTGCTTTCCCCAAAGGATCTGGTAGTGTCTAAATTATGTTTTTCTTGTCATTTATTGCCCAGCAATGTTTACTTTGCAAAGTAGTGGATATTATCAAAAGTTTTCAAATCCTATGTACCAGGAAGGATCATGGATGGATATAATTAATTTGGTATGTTTTTGTATTAGCCGCTAGTTGACTCAGCAGTCACATTTTATAGATCTAGAACCTGAAATGTTTTAAAATTAATTCCCTCTATTCCTTCAAAAGACTTATTTCTCCTTCTTTTCCTTGAAGACTCAGCCTCAGTATTCTGGGAAACAGTACTCTCATATGTCGTGCTCTTGTGTATAACAGAGTATTTGAAGGTTATTTCATTGCCCCCTCTCACATTTATTTACCTTTGGTTCTGTTTTGCTGTAGCCATTTTTCTCAGGGTAACCAGTGACTTACACATTGCCAAATCCAGTGGCTAGGTGTCAGCTCACATCTTTTTGATTTTTTGTCACCACTTGACGCATTTGTTCATGCCCATCTTTTTAAATACTTCTCCAAAAATTTAAAAGTTGATAGATAAAACAAAAAATTGTACAAATTTTGATATGTGTATATATTGATTAATGTTTAAGTCTGTGTAAAAATGTTTCTGGCCTTAAACTTTTATCATTTCTTTTTAGTGAAAACATTAAAAAAAACCTTCTAGTTTTATGAAATACAGAGTTCATGTTCATTAACTGTAGCCACCCTACTGTGCAGCAGAACCCCTGATTTCTTAGTCCTAACCATAACTTAGGACTCACTGATGATCCCTTTTCCATCCCTCCCTTATGCCGTGTTTTTCCCAGTCTCTTGTAACAACCAGCCTACTCACAAAATTGTATGAAGAAAAAAGAGTCAACTCTATATAATAAGTACGATGTGTGGTTTTATTTCACTTAACAGTTGATCTCATGATTCCATCCATGCCATCAAAATGATAGGCTTTTGTTTTCTGTCTTAGGGTTTTATTGCTGTGAAGAGACACCATGACCTTGCTGCCTCTTCTAAAGGAAGATATTTAATTGGGGCTGGCTTATAGTTCAAAGGTTTGGCCCATTATTGTTATGGCAAAAAGCATGGCAGCAAGTAGGCAGACATGGGGCTGGAGAGGGAGCTGAGAGTTCTTCAACTGGGTCTGTAGGCAACAAGAAAAGGACCGTCAGACACTAGGCCTAGTTTGAGCTTCTGAGACTTTAAAGCCCATTACCTAGTGACACACTTCCTCCAACAAGGCCACACTTCTAGTAGTAGTACCAACCCTTATGAACCTACAGGGGCCAGATGACTACTACAAACTACCACATCTTCTTTATGGCTAATAGTATTTTATTGGTGTGTGTGTGTGTGTGTGTGTGTGTGTGTGTGTGTGTGTGTGTGGCTAAGGAGAAAGAAATCTGACTATAACATTTTTGGTGGTGCTCTGATAGGGAAGAAGTCAAAATGGGCTGTTATTAATACAAAAAAAAAAAAAAAAAACACAAAAAACAAAAAACAAAAAAAAAAAAAAAAAAAAAAAAAAAAAAAAAAAAAAAAACTAGCACCCTTTAAGATTTATTTAAAACAAAGAACCAAACAATGGCATGTGGCTGGCAGCCCTAGATTCTTACTACTCTCAGTATGGTCTTCAGATTAGCAGTAGGAACATTGCCTGAACTTATGAGGAATACAGATTCTTTTCCTTCCTTCCTTCCTTCCTTCCTTCCTTCCTTCCTTCCTTCCTTCTTTCCTTCCTTCCTTCCTTCCTTCCTTCCTGAGACCATCCTGGAACTCACTGGAATAAAGATTCTTATGTCTTACACAATGAGTCAGCTTGCCATAGTTGTGACACAATACCTGAGAACGGAATTTAAAAGAAGGAAATTTGTATTTTTGCTTATGGCTTTCAGAGATTTCAGTTGAAGGTTGGATGGTCTTTGGGGGCGGGCCTGAGGCAAGGGAGAATATCATGGTGCAGTGTGAGTGGCGGAGGAAGCTGCTCACTTTAGGACAGCTAGAAGCAGGTAGAGTGGGAGAGGAAGAAGACCAGGAGGAGGAAGGGGAGAATGAGCAAGAGGGAGAACAGGCAAGGAGAGAAGGGAAAGGGAAAAGTTACCTGGAAATTGTGTACCATCCTCACTTCCAGCTACAGAAGGCATTTGTTCCTTCTCCTTCCCATTATATTGAATTATTTCTTTTCATCCTCTGCAAATACTTTATCAGGATCAACAATACTAGATACTGCCCCTAGTGTGGAAGGTTGTGTTTCATACTCATTTCACTACATGGTTGGGCATGATAACAGCATAGGTAGTTTAACTAAGTATGCTTCTCGTGGTGTTTAACTTAACTATTAACCAGGTCTAACTACTTAAGTGGTTATCATCTATAGGCAGTATAGTTCATCAAGGACAAGGGTATAATTCCAACCTAGAGTGGAAAGAATAAGGCTAGTCTAAGTCTTATGACATACATAGGTGATGACTAACACCAGACCAGAGTTCATATTTGGTTGAGTGAGACCTCTGATTGTTAGCTAATGGACAATGTATTTAATGACATAAAACATGAGACCTCATAGTAGAAATCTTATCTGGGACTTGGGTGCTAGATTGAGAAGCAAAGCCTTACAAAAGGTAGTTTTAATAGCTATATTTTTTAAAAGACTATATAGAAGTTTGAAACCAACATAATAGGGATTGTGAAAGTATTCTAGGTTTTCTCTTAGAGTTTTATTGCAATTTTAAATTAGTAATACTTATCATAGAAAACTGAAGGCCACAGAAAAATACCCACAATCTTGCAATCTAGAAATATCACCATATTGTAGATTATTGTATTATTATTACATTTCTAGATTATTCACTTGTGAACTTTTTTGGTACATGCAATCTTGAGTAGTTGATATATGTAACGTATAGAGTATGTTTTTGCTTAATATTATAACAGAAGCTTTTCATAATATGAAAATAATCCCTATACTTTTAGGTGGTGTTTAAGTTTTTGCTGTTATAAAGGATGGGATGACAACATTTCTATTAAGGCTTTTCTTTGTTGAGAATTAATTTATTCAAATTTTCTTTTTAACTTTAGCGACTTCTTTGGGAATTCAGTTAACAAATATTGATTTAATAACTACAAGGTCCTAGCATTACTTTAGGTGCTTAGGCTTAGAAATGATTTTTAAAAAAAAGGTATGTGTGTGAATGTGTGGGTGTGTGCATGCGCACATGCACACGCAGTCTCTGCCCTATTGGTTGGTATATGGATTTTAGTGGAAAGAGTAAGATCATACACATACAAAAATGATTTTAGATAGTTGATCATTTTTGTAAATGTATTTGGATAATGTATAGAGCATATTGAAATGACCTTGAGTTGTTAGAGCATGTCAGTACAAGATATGTTTGTCCTAAAGGATGAGTGAGGCAACGATTTTGGAGATCATTGTAGACAAAAACTTAAAAAAGCACAATTATCTTGGCCGGTTTATGGAATAAAAAGGAGTATGTGGCTGGAGTGGACAAAGGGGAAATGGTATAGTTTAAGGCTTGAGAACATCCTGAGGGACTTCATCCAGGTAGGAATGAATACAGATGTGGTATATTTACACAATGGAACACTACTCACTGTTAAATACAATTTCATGAAATTCACAGGGAAATGGATGGATCTAGAAAATATCCTGAATGAGATAACTCAGTCACAAAAGAACACACATGGTTTGTACTCACTGTTAAGTGGATATTAGGCATAGAGCATGGAATACCTACAATACAACTCATGGACCACATGAAGCTCAAGAGGAAGGAAGACCAAAGAGTGGTTGTTTCAGTCCTACTTAGAAGGGGGAACAATATAATCAAGGGAAGTAGAGGGTAGGAGAGACTTGGGAAGAAGAGGAGGGGAAGGGGAAAAAGAGGGGCAGAATCAGGTATGGGAGGAGATGCAGGATATGTACAGAGGGTCAGGAAATTGAACAGAGGTATGTAGCAATGGGGGATGGGGAACTGGGGCTAGCAACCAGAAAGACCCCATCAATGGGAGGGGAGGCCCTTGGTCCTGTGAATGCTTGATCCGCAGTGTAGAGGAATGCTAGGGCAGTGAGGTGGGAATGGGTGGGCGAGTGGGAGAACACCCTCATAGAAGCAGGGGGAGGGGGGTGGGATAGGGAGTTTGCAGAGGGGAAACCAGGAAAGGGGATAATATTAGAAATATAAACAAATAAAATATCCAATTTAAAAAATGTACAAAAAAGATTCCATCTTATTCCAGAATGACATATAATAGAGGACTGCCGGCCCTGTGTTCACTCAGAGACTGGAGGCCCCAGGGAGTTCAGAGGTCAGGTGGGGGGGGGGGTAGGGACATCCACATGGAGACAGGGGGAGGGGAGGAGATATGGGATGTGGAACAGTCAGAGGGTGGACAGGGGATGGTGGGGTGGGGAATAAAATATGAAGTATATAAAAATAATTATTAAAAATATTTTTAGCCGGGTGTGGTGGCGCATGCCTGTAATCCTAGCACTTGAGAGACAGAGACAGGTGGATTTCTGAGTTCGAGGCCAGCCTGGCCTACAGAGTGAGTTCCAGGACAGCCAGGACTACACAGAGAAACCCTGTCTCAAAAAACCAAAAATAAAATAAAATAAAATAAAAAAAAATTAAAAAAAGATAAAAGAAGACAAAGATTAAAAAGAAGAAAAACAAATGACAGCAAATGCTGGTCTAGATGTGGCAGAAGGGGGAGCTCTTTTACATTGTACGTAGTGCTAGACCCTGTTTACTACAACACTGACCTAGACAAGATGTGTTCACTGGTGTAATAGTGGCAAAACTATGTGAATTAGTGTTTTATTACTGTGAAGAGACAACATGACCACAGCAACTCGTAAAAAGGAAAGCATTTAATTGGGGCTTGCTCACAGTTTCAGAGATTTAGTTCATTGTCATCATGCTGGAGAGTGTGGAGGTATATAGACATGGTCCCAGCAAAACAGCTGAGAGCTCCACATCTGGATCTACACACTGCAGGAGGGGCAAGAGCCTCGGAACTTGGCTTGGGCTTATGAAACCTCTAACTCATTCCCAGTGACACATTTCCTTTAACAAAGGCCACACCTACTCCAACAAGGCTATTCCTTCTAATTCTTCCACTACTTCTGACACTCTCTGGTGATCAAATATTTAAATCTGTGAGTTCATGGGAGCTATTCTTATTCAAATCCCATGCTATGTATAGAGGTAACGAGCCACTCTCTTGATTGGCTTTAAGGCCTGCTTTATAAAAGCGAGTTCATACTGTAGACATGGTCAAAATCCATGGTGAGGGAAGTCATAGGCTTTCTTGGAGAACCTGTTGATGCTGATGGAGGATGGAGAGGAGTGCTGTTCTGTCTGGTCATGGCATGGCTCTTCGTTGTATGGTGTTTTCCTCAGAATTGAAAATTCCCTCTCAAAGGGAAGGGGAAGCTCATGAGACTTGGGAGGTAAAGAGATGATCATATGTCTGGGAGAACAGAAACTTAGAAAATTCTTGAAGGCCCCTTGTCAGAGCATAAAAAGGAGTAAAAGATTGACAGAGGAGTCTAACTGAGCTGAAGGGAGGTTCTCAGCTGCTGCAAGCTGTGTAGAGAGCTCAAAGGTTGCAGCCTTTGTGAGTTGTCGCCAGTGTTGGGGTGGACTTTTCAGTGGTGCAGCTGCTGTTGAGGTATCCTTGTTCCATATGACTTATCACCCATACTACTGTTAGTGACCCCAATAAAAACTTTGGTTCACCAGGTTGGACATTGGCATGATCTTTACCTTGGTCTGTTGTAGGTTTCCGCTTGGGGGCGAATACACATTTGTGTGTTATGTTTCCCCAAGAAGAGCCAATCACATGAGAGTTGCTTATTCCAGACATTTCATGTAAATGAATCCACAGAGCACGTGGCCCTTACGTATGTTTTCTTCCGTGTTGTGTTACATTTTAGAGTTCATCTCTGTTGCAACACGCACTTTCTTTTTTCTCCTTTCAGTTGGTGAACATTTGAGCTGTCACTTTTTGCTGTTATGAATAATTTTGGCATGAACGTTTGTGTAGAGATCTTGTGTGGACATATGTTTTTACTCCTTTTAGGAATGTGTCTAGAAATAGAGTTGTTGCATCCTATAGTAACTGCTAAACTGTTTTTAAATCGTCTGTATAATTTTACTGCCTCACAAATAATATTTGTGGGATCCAATTTTCTATATTATTTTTATTTAATTATGCCTGGTTCTTTGACATGGATTCACTTTAAGGAGCATTACCACCTCAGAATATTACTTTCTTTCAGGCCTAGATTGATGCAGTCTATCCTCTGCTTAGACCTTCTAAGATGACTTGTAGTTGGGGTTCATTATTGTATTTGCTCTTTTTGATGCTACTATAATTTGGATTTTTTTCAGGTATTCACTGCTAGTGTACAGAAATGCAGTTGAACGTCTTTTTATTTAAAGGCAAATCTGATATTTTAAACTCTCTTGTAGACACTTTTATCAAGTAGAATATCATTTTTGTTTCCTGCCTTTTTTGGATGGATGTGTATAGTCCTTAACTAATTATAAGATTTTTGTCTTATTTTTAGAGCCCCATTGACCACTTTCTGCAAATTTCATATGACATTGCTGTTTTTAGTGAGATTTGTAATTAATTACTATTACAGTATAAGGGCTACCAAATGCTACCTTGGACATTAAGATTTAGCTATTTTTTTTCATTTTAATATGTGTGTATATATTTTGTATGTGTGTGTTGTATATGTATGTTTGTGGGACTTGTGTGAGGTACATGTGCCTGTGGGTATGCATGTACATAGAAGCCCAGGATTGATGCTGGGAATTGTCCTTGACCTCCCTAGTGTCTTATTCAGTGAGGCAAGGTCTCTCGATCACATGCAGAGCTCTTTGATATGCCTACTCTTTCTAACCAGCTGGCTTTGGGGATCCTCTGCCCTCCAAGGTTTGAGTTACAGGTGGTCTGCCATGTCCACATGGTATCTAGTGGGTCCCAGGAGTATGATCTCCAGTCGTCGTGTTCTCATGGAAAGTGCTTAACCATAGAGCCATCTCCCAGCCTTTAGGTTTAGTCCAATATTAGTCAATGAAAGGAATAGTAGAAAAGAAGGCTTGCAACATAAATACCAAGTGGAAAAATAGCATGTGACAGATACGTTGCTAAAAATTTGTTGCTGTAGTTCTGTTGGTCTTTCGTGTGATCTCTTTTCTTAAGAAGTTTATGTACAATATATCACATGGAGTTTATGAAGTCTATAATTAGTTTGTCATTAACCTTTTAGTATATTATTATTAATTCTTAGCAATAATTTTTATAGAAATTACTTCTAAATACCAATTAAGATAAACAAGTAAGTACAAATACCTATAGCAAATGCTATAAAAGTTTATAATCAATTTTTAAGTCTTACTATTCACTTATTTATTCTTTATTTTTCAGTCTTGCACTGCATCCTGAGCGAGTGTTGGTAGCAACAGGACAAGTTGGGAAAGAGCCTTACATCTGTGTTTGGGATTCTTACACTGTACAGACTGTGTCAGTTCTGAAGGATGTCCATACACATGGTATAGCTTGTTTAGCATTCGACTTGGATGGACAGGTATTTGATAATTTTCCTCCTTTGTATCAATTTTGATTTTAAAATGCCTGCTATAAGAAATCATTATAAGGGTCTGGAGAGATGGCTCTAGAGTTAAGAGCACTGGCTGCTCTTCCAGATGACCCGGGTTCAATTCCCGGTACCCAGATTGCAGCTCACTACTTTATTTAACTCCAGTTCTAGGGGATCCTACACCCCACACAAACATGCATGCCAATTCACATATAATAAAAATGTAAAAAAAATTTAAAAATGAAATCATTGTAAGTTTATACTATAGAATTGAAAAACAATTGGTAGAAAGTACTTGTTTGTACAGATACGTTGAAGTATAAATGAGATGGGTGGACAACATAGCTAACAAATATAAAACAACAAGGGTGTTGATTTCATTGTTACCAAAAACTTTCTCAGTCAAATTATTCTAAAAGCCAAAGAAATTCTCATTCCCTGACTGTTACCTGATTGTTACAGAAAATTTTATCTGTAGCTATTTTTCCAGGTAAGGTATACAGGTAGGAAATATGGAAGATACCTTGGAAATAAGTTTCTCTAAGTAGAGCTGTATATATTTTAACTTTCAGTTACTTTAAAGTTTTTCTTTTATAATTATATTTTATTGAAAATGAGACAAATCAATACAAAAATGTTTTTATCCCACTGGCTAATCACTTTCCAAATTATTCTCTAACAAGCTAAGACTTATTTTATAGTTCTGTATAGAAGTTCTGTTATGACTATGATGTATTTTAAAAGTGATGTGGTTAACTTGTAATTGTTAAATATTTAGTGTTTAATTAGATTTTAGAATCATTTTAACTTTCAGAAAAATTTATTTACCTGCTTTTTATAATTGTGGTAATTGTAGATTCTATCAAAATAGACTGTAGACTGGGTTTTATCCTAAAGAAAATGATACTCAGTAGATACCTTACATTATTCTGAGGCATAGCGCCTTTGGGTAGAATAGACTCCTGTGACTTTCTGGTAAGGGATCTGTGGAGACTTCATTTGGGCCTCTCTAAAAATGTGCTTTTAGCTTTAATGGTGATTAGCAATTGTGAAAACTCAATTTATGTCCTATGTTTGCTATTATCTTTCAAGTGCTTTATGTCCTATCAGAATTTCATTTACTTTCTTAAAAGAGTAATCTTTCCAAATCAGAAGAACATAAAACATGATGAAATAAATCTACACAATTAACTTAAAATTCCTTTACACATAAGGTTTTGTGAAATTTAAGATTTTTTTACTATAATAGTCAATAAGTATCCTTTAGATRTAGATAATTTATTCTTAATTTTTAGTTCCCCCTTACATATAACATATTGATGAGATGTCTCTTCTAAGGAGAAAGCACTTCCATAGCTTTTATTGCTTGAAAGCACTCAGTCTTGCTTACTTTGAGAAATTTCCATGAGAAATCTTGAATAATTGTATTTTGTCATCATGTTTTCATAAGGACATATTACTAAAAACGTTAAACTTAGAAATCCATAGAGATACAGGGTTCACACTATGTACCAGGCATGCATTTCCCTAAGTCTGCATTTCTCATTCAATCCTTGTGACAACCCTGTGAAATAGATTCTGTTATTATCTCTATTTTTCAGAAAAAGAAACTGAGCCTGAGAAAGGTTGAATAACTTGCCTCAGATTAACAGCTAGTGAGGGGAACCAGAGGGGGAGCCGGTCTCTCATACCGCAAAGCTCGTGTTTTTAACAGCAATGCTTTCCTGCCTCCCAAACATGTAACACGGGAGGGAGTTGTTATATAGCAAAAGGAATTCATCCTTAAACAAGTGCAGCTAATGTAAGGCGCTCCTGGTAATTTAAGATAAGGAAAGTATTTTAATGTTATAATTTGAGAAATATATTTGAACTAACATACCTATTTATAAACTCCTTATAAGATATTGAATAGGAACTGTCTCATGTTTTCATTTTCTGCTAGATTTGAAAGCATATGTAAACATTTAGGATTTATCCAATTGGTGAGCTTCCTTCAAGGTAGCAAGGCTAAGTGTTTTTTTCTAAAGGCTTCCTCCTAACTGAGCTGAATATACATATTAATACTAGTGGCCTGGCTTCTTGAAGATAATTAAGGCCTGAAAAGTCTATTTATAGAAATCCATAACAAATAGGGACTGAAGATTCAATAGCAATGCAAGGAGGAAGGTGGGAACCTTCCTATAGGCTTGAATTTTCATCTATCCCGACTAGCTAGTGAGACCCTGGAAGCACCCGTCTCTGCCTCTCTGCCTCGTGGGGCTGAGGTTACAGATCTACGCCTTAATGCTCAACTCCTTACCTTGGCGCTAGCAATCTGAACTTACCTCCTCAGGCTTACGCAGTAAGCACTTCGCCCACTGTGCCATCTCCCCAGCCCACAGTTATTTCTAACAGACACAGAGTTAGAATTAAAACTCTGCTCATAGCCGGGCGTTGGTGGCACACGCCTTTAATCCCAGCACTTGGGAGGCAGAGGCAGGTGGATTTCTGAGTTCGAGGCCAGCCTGGTCTACAGAGTGAGTTCCAGGACAGCCGGAACTACACAGAGAAACCCTGTCTCGAAAAACCAAAAAAAAAAAAAAAAAACCTCTGCTCATTTCTAGAATGAAGGAAGGAGGAGGTAGTTTTTAAGTCTACTTTCATGAAAAGTTCATGAGTTAGCACAAATAAAATGTATCAGTTTACCTTTGTCTTTAGGTACTGATCAAAACAAGGGTCATTTTTGCAAATTAGTATGTGCCTAGAGAGTAGGGTATTCCCTGGGTTTGCCAGGACTTTTTTTTTTAATTAGATATATTCTTTATTTACATTTCAAACGATTTCCCCTTTCCTGGTTCCCCCCCCCCAAAGTCCCATAAGCCCTCTTCCCTCCCCCTGTTCCCCCAATCACTCTTCCCACTTCCCTGTCCTTGTATTCCCCAATACTGCAGCATCTAGCCTTTCCAGGACCAAGGGCCTCTCCTCCCTTTGATGTCCAACAAGGCCATCCTCTGCTGCCTATGTGTCTGGAGCCATGGGTAACACCATATGTACTATCTGGTTGATGTTTTTTGTTCCTGGGAGCTCTGGGAGTACTGGGTGGCTCATATCCTTCCTTTGCCAGGACTTTTTAATTGTTTTAATCTCTAACTATACCTTAAGTGCATTAGTCTTGAATTTTATTTTCTTCCAGATCTTAAATTATAGTGGGTCTAATATAATATGACCAGTATTACTCCATTAAGCACTACATCTTCTGTAACATTTGCAATTTTTCTTCATAATAACAAAATGGTTAATTCTTACAAAATAATGAAACCACACAACCTCCATACTAGAATTGAGCCCACTTGATTTAAATCTTAATTCTACCCAGTCAGAGCTTTTCTAACTGGACACTAGGTGGCGTTTTTCATATGAACTAGTATATAGATTTGTAAAACTAATTATGACTTATGGTAAAGTAAGAATGGATGAAGATATCAAGCATTTGTACAACATTAACCATGTACAGATACTCTTCTAACTCCTTTATATGTAATATGTTAGTGTTCACATTGCCCTCATGAAGTACTTTAATTATCCCCTTTTAATGGGTAACAAAATAGGGTAAGAAGAGAAGTTTTATGTAAGTGTCCAAAGTCTCTTATGTAGTAAAGCACGCTGTTCAACATGATGTCAATTCACGTGCCAAGTCAAGCTCTGGTAACGTTCGTATAACTTCAGTAGTTAATATTTCAAGCTTTGAGGCCTGGGCAGTCTTTGTCGTAGCTACTGTTATCTCATGTTTTGAGACAAGGTCTGTCATTGACACTGAAGCTCACTGATTTGGCTAGACTGGTTGCCCTGAGAACCCAGGGATTCCTGTCTCTGCCTCCTTGGCGCTGGGGTAGCAGGTGTGCGCTCCCACACTGTCGTTTGTTTGTTCTCTCTGTGCTGGGCCCAGACTCAGACCCCTGCGCTTCTGTAACAGCCTGGCCCAGCACTGTCATTTCCACAGATTTCTTCTCATTTTAACATCTTCACAATTTTTGCATCTGTTTCTGTTGACTGATACCCTTTCACGGTTGGTCACATTTTCATGTTCCTTCATCTGCTAATAATTTCCATTAGATTCTGGACATTGTATGTGTTATGCAATACTTAAAATGATTTATTATACAAGCCCCTTTAAAAACATTTGAACATTTTTCTGATGAGTCTTTGAATTCCTCAGTCTTTGTGAGAGGCTAAGTTTTAAACATTTACAGTGGGAAGTTGTGGAGACTTACAGTAGGTCTTCTGGGGTAACTGTTAAGTTCTCTGCTAAGGTATTACCATCCTGGGGCCTTTAATAATACCCATGAGCTTCACAGACACCTTCATTGTAGCTATTGGGAATTTGAGATAGTACCGATCACTTACACTGTCAAACTTGTTTGCCTTTATTTTCCCATTAATTGCTCTTTTTCTGGAATTTCTTCTTTTGATGGTCTTAAGTTTACTGCCCTATACACAGGAAGGATGGTGTTCAAAAATCTCACCTCTTGACGGATTTCCTTCAGCTTTATCTGTGCCCTACATAATAGCCATTCTAGCTTCTGAACTCCAGGCCCTTGCCAGGTAAACAAAAAAAACAAATCTATTGGGGGCTACCTTTATGTACCCCAATGTAGAAACTGTCTCCTAAGTGAAATTCAGTCAGTTGTAGAACTCACTTTATGTCTTCTCTACCCTCTTTCATAATTCATATTCTTGTGAATGTGAATTCACATCCTTGTAAATGGTAAGTGCTTTGGTTACCATTAAAATGCTTGCTTCGTATCTTTGTACAGTTTTCTGTATGTCATAGCAGTGGTGAAGTTCAGACTGTGATGTTTCTTCTTGACTAGAATTCCATCTTCCATGTTAACTCATGTCAACTGTGTCTTCTCATCTGTTTCTAATTTATTCAACTCTTCAATGGAGTTTTTAGCTTCATCTCATCTACTTTTCATTTTCACAGGAAGTCCTGTGTTTCTCTGTGTATCTTTAGATACTTTTTATACTTTCTTTATGCTATTCTTTGTTCTTCTGTGGATATTTTGAAACCTTAATTATATTTTTTGTATATGTTAAGTTTGTTTTATATTGTTTATCTAATTCCAGTATTGTGTATTTTGTTATTGTTGAGACCTGTTTATTTTCACTTCTGGTCTCATTTCCCTGGGTTTATGCTGAAAGCTCTGGTTTGTTTTAACTCTGTATCTTATTCTTACTTGAATCTCTGTCTGTAGAAATTCATTAAAGGAGTAAAAGTTGCATTACTCCACATTTGATTTGTATTGCATGTACCGTGCTACTGAAATTTCTCAAAAACACACCAGACCTTGGAAGCCCTCTGAAAGGGATTCCCCACTTGAGGGTTCATGACCTGGTAAAGTCAGGTCACTACAGTGTGAGGCTGTTTGGGCTTTCAGATGTCCGTGAAGAGTTTCCTACTTCCACAATTACCCTTTCTCTGAGAAGGAATTACTTCTCATGGTTCCTATTCTGAGGCTAGTCCTTTAGTCAGACTCCAGTCCAATCCCTGTCTTGGGTAGATTCCCTAACCTTTCTCCT
This sequence comes from Apodemus speciosus, assembly GCA_002335545.1. Taxonomy (NCBI): domain Eukaryota; kingdom Metazoa; phylum Chordata; class Mammalia; order Rodentia; family Muridae; genus Apodemus; species Apodemus speciosus. The sequence goes on along the minus strand of BDUI01000038.1, from coordinate 688,471 downwards.
GTATTCCTCTTCAGCTTTCAGTAAAACAACAAACCAACAAACAAATGAACCTGGTAACCACGCTATCTCTGACTGCTTTATTTCATAGTAAATGTTTCCTCCTCCGGGATTCTCACCAAGGATCCTTTGTTTTGTTCTCAAATGTTTGTTGCATTCACACCACCATAGTGCATTTGAAAAGATATGTTTATAGTTCATCTAGACGTTTTAGCTTTTGCCTGGAGTTCAACTAGAATACTTCCTGGATATTCCTAAAACTGATAGTTTTTCTTTTTACTTAGCATGAAAAACTGAGTGCGTATACAAAATATTAATTGAATGAATACATCTGTCTGCCTTAAAGGGCATCTGAAATACGAATGCATATATTTTGATGTTACAAGTAGAACGTATTTGCTATTTATAATTTGGTAGTTATTTGAGTTGTCTTTCTTTTCCTGCCTGAATTTCTTGGACAAAATCCAGCGCTTGGTTTCAGTTGGACTTGATTCGAAGAATGCAGTTTGTGTTTGGGACTGGAAGAGGGGGCGGATGCTGTCTATGGCCCCTGGTCACACAGACAGAGTGAGTATTCTTTTCGGCTTTCTAATGAATACTTGGCAGGAAAAGACTGGCTGAGAGTTCACAGGGTCTCCTGTGTCTTGTCATTGCCACATAACCATAGGTAATAAAAGTTACACAATTTGTAAAAATCATACAATTATAGGGGAGAGGAAAGGATGGGCAGAGAAATGTAAAATAAATTTCTTAGCCTATAACAGTTTTCTAAAACCAAGTATACAGTTGAACATTTCTGTGAACATACTAAGAACCATTGGTTTGTATACTTTAGATGGGGGATCTTTAAATGTGAAATATTAATGAAACTTTTAAAGTACAGTTTAAATTATACAATTATAAATACCCATAAAATCTTAGATTGTGGCCTGGTGAGATGGCTCAGCAAGGAAAGGTGCCTACATATACATGCACATAAATAAAAGTCGAATAAAAAATGTGAGATTATGTATCTACCATAGGACTAAAGCACATGATCCACTATGTACAGTATTAGTTTGGAATTTATCTCTGTTTGCTTCAGTAAAAAATAGACTTTTTTCTTTTTTAAACAGATTTTTAAAAATATGATAAATACTATAGATCCTTAATATATGGAAACATATTATTCAGATAGCAACTTTAAAATTATATGGTCGGTTTAGTTTGGCTTAACAGTATGCTGCATATATATTATAGTTAAGGGAAAATGATGTTCATGTACATCTAAAATTATGTATTGCTGCACCATTTGGAATTTTGCCTCTGTAAAAATTCTCAGGCATCAACCTTATATTCTATTTCTGTTGATCCATTCATGTTATTTTCTTAGGTCAAAGTACTCTTTAAAAATTAAAAAGAAATACATGTTAAATTTTACTTTACTAGTTCTCTGTAAAGTTAACCAAAATAATAAATTGCTTTTATTCCTTATTACCATTCTTATTTTTTTCCTCATAAGGTTTTTGAAATGTAGGATTTTCATTATTATTGAGAGTGTCATATGTAGTTTCTGAGAGATGAGGGCTTAGCCCACTTAATTGTTTGGGCAGGGTTCTTAAGTGATACTGAAAATATTTTAACCATTGATCTGATTTGTTGACAGATATTTGATATTTCTTGGGATTTGTACCAGCCAAATAAACTCGTCAGCTGTGGTGTCAAACACATCAAGGTACAAGAAGGTCCTTCTTTTAGAGCAGTCATTTTCACTTGTCTGTTGCTGCATATTCATTGCACCATTAGCCACTTACGATAGTTAGAGAATTCTAACAGGACTTGTTTTAAAATGTCAACTTTTTAATTACTCACGTCTTGTCTAGCAAGTGCTTATGTAGTCATTTGAGACATTACAAGGGTATAAGTTTTTAAAGGGAAGTGATGAGTAATGTCTATAAGGAAATAGTCTAATGAGGTAGAATCTATTGTGAGCAGGAAACCAAACATCTAAGAGTGTGTCATCTGCAGAGATAGTATTGTCTCATAGAAGCAACATAGATAGTCATCACTGCTACTTACTAGACACTTAACCTGGGAGTCATTTAACCACATTGTTTTGTTTTGTTTTGTTTTTTTCACATTTTGAAGCTATGACAGTTCTTACCATCCTCCTAGCAGCATTTGTTCAAATGCTTTTCATGGTCAAGAGACTTTTACCTTGATAATTACTATGTATTTGTTTATGCAAGCTATAGGTTTTGTTTTACTATATAGTTAGGTCTTAAAGCCCATAAAGTCAGTGGTGATATTCATTCTTTTTACATTTTTTTCTTTTATTGAAAATAAATTTTTTTCCTCATGTAGTATATCCTGATTATAAACCCCTCTTCTCCTCCCATTCCTTGCCCCCTCTGGGGAGGCCTCCAAATCCACTCCCTTTCTGTCTCTCTTTAGAAAAGAACAGGCTTCTAAGAGATAACAACCAAACAGTATTTTTATAGTTAGCTTTAAAACACTGGTGCCTGGTGCAAATGCCAAATACTTGTTTCACTTCTATTGTCTTATATAGTTGCTCCTGAAACAGTTAATTCCTAGAGAGTAAGAATCTGTGTTCTAACAGGCTTATCTGTTTGTCTTACTCCCCAAGGCTTTAGGCATATATTTTAAACACTGGGAAGATAGAAATCTTTGTCTTTATTTAAGATAATTCTTGATATAGTACTTGAGATATATATATATATGTATGTGTGTGTGTGTGTATTAATTTATCAACTGTGTTAGACATATATGTTTATATTTTTATAACATTATATATTATGTAAAATAATGTCTTAATTAACTATAAAGAGATCTTATGACTTACATTCTAAATGAAGCTAAAACGTTTATTTTCTTTTTTTTCTTTTTTCTTTTTTTTCTTTTTTTTTTAAGAACTCATCTTCTGACATCAAACTATATGAATTACATTTCCTTTGGTAGTGACAATGACTAGTAAGGTAATAGTTTTGTGCCAGTGGTACTAGTGAGGAAACTAAGTCCCAAAGATGATCTAAATTACTGCCAAGTATAGTACGCACTAGGAATAAAGGAATTTAAAAGTAAATTCAAATAAAATGAAATTTAAAATTCATTTTTTCAGTCATTAGTCACATTTCAAATGTTTAAAAGCCACGATTCTGGAATCCACTGTATTGGAAAACATGCATATGTATATTTTACATACATGTATTTATTCAGATATACACATATATGTGTAGAGAAGGGAGAGAGATTTCCATTTTCACTGAGATTCTATTTGACAGGACTGATCTGGATTCTAGAACAAAAGACTTTGCTCCTGCTGAGTCTCAGAGGCATTTGTAAACCTAGACTTTATTCCTAAAAGATTGTATTTCATTTCATCTCAGTGAGTGTTCAGGAATTGTAAATCTCCCTAGGTGGTTCTAATGGGAGGTCACAATTGAGATTCACAGACCCAGAAGAAAAATAATAGCATCAGATTGGGACTGGGTGAAAAGACCAGGCCAGCTATTCTTGTGAAGATAAATTACAGATGGTGCTTTTAGGTTTAGAAGTCATTGAATTTCACACATTAAAGTACTCATTAGTTATATGAATGGATAAGTATTATAAATTTTAGTTCTTTAAAATTTAAGGATATATTAAAAATATATTACATGGTAATTTACCTATAAAATAATATTTTGGGCACCCAATTTCTTTATATAGAACTAGTCTGTGTATAAATCCCTGCCTTATCATGTTTAGTTTTTTTCTCTCTGCAAAGTATAAAATGTACTGAACACTGTATAATAAATCAGTAAGGCTGGCTATGATGATTCATGCTTGAATTTATCTTCTCTCAAGGATAAATAGATTATTGGTAATGCATATCTGATTTTTAAGTTTTACAAAGCTGTTATTCAGGTTGAGACTGTCCATGAGAGCAACATATATTCTTTCTTTCTGTCCTCTCCCCCATCTTAAATTAATGTTTTGCATCAGATTTGACATAACATTTGGTTCATTTTCTGAGGATATGGTGCTTTGTGCTTTTTTCACTACCTTTCTGGTTCTGGAAATTGAAACCAGGGCCTTGTACATACTAGGCAAATGGCCTTCCATTGAGCTATATCCCCAGCCTTTGTCTTCATTTTCATTTCTAACTCACTCCAGACTTTTTAGCCTACAAAATTGCTTGTAGATTTTTTGAAAACACAGCTTTCATTTTATTCTTTTTATTCATTTTATTCTTTATATTCTTTTTATTCATTCTTTGAGAATTTAATATACATATATATGCACGTGTGTGCAGACACACACACACATACACACACACACACACACACACAATCATATTCGCTTCCACTCCTCTCCCAGACCCATCCCCTTCCACTCCAACTACTCCCACTCTTATCTGTTTTTTTCTTTTAAATAACTGCATGAGACTAATTTGTGATGCCCATATAATCAGAGATGTGTGATCTACTAAAGCATGGTTGAACTCCTGGCAGCCATGCCATTACAGAACAAAACAAAACAATCCTGACTCTCTGCTCTACTAGAAGCCATAAACTGTAGGAAGAGAGGCTCCTGAGTCCCTGCATTCTTCATACTAGAATGTTGACTGGCTTGGTTGCAGGCCTTAGCAGCCACAGCTGCTGTGAGTTTAAGAGTTCAGTAGCCCTGTTCTTTCCAGAACCACTGTTTCCATCCTGAGGTCCTCCCTGACCTCTGGCTCTTATACCTTCCCCCTTTTCAACATTGACTCCCAAGGCTTGGGGTGTTAGAGATGTCCCATTTGTGTTTGGGCAGTCCACAGACACTTCGTGCCTGCATAGCGATAGTGTCTATATTTACTGTCATCACTGCACAAAGATATGTATTTGATGATGTCTGCACTAATTTATGTGCATGAAGATACACATAAATGCACATAGATGGCAGTTTGGTACAGTGTCCATGTGACAAAATAATAAAAGCAGGCTTATTCCAGGGCTTTGTCCTGTGAGCTCCCCAGTTATATAGGTGTGTGACCAGATGAACAGCACTAGGCATTTGTTTCCTCTTGTGAGGTGAGCCTTAAATCAAAAAGTGGTTGGTTAGCTCTTTAACATCCATGACACTGTTGCACTCAAGGCATGCTATCATTATTATTGTCATGGGGTTCACAGCTGCGCAAGACTGTTTGATGGCTTTGCCCTCCCAGGGGTCTATGTAACACTTTCTGATACCATGAAATGTAACAAGCAGGGAGGAAACTTTCTGGTTAGTACCAACCTAATTTCTATGTTACCTGTGTCCAAAGGGTATGTTATCTTCAGCAATAGAGTCTTACTATCAAGTTCTGGTGGGCAACCAGAAGGAGTGGCTGTAGCCTATATTGGTTTGGGGATATCTAAGGACACATCTGACTAACAGCTCAAGAACAATTATGCTTGGCACCAGGTTTTTTACTTTTTGTTTTTATTTGGCATCCTTTGGCTTCTGGGAGGAATATTATCCCCTGTGAAGGGTGACTCTTTCATGTGAAAATACACACACACACACACACACACACACACACACACACACACTTAGGAAACTTACGAAATAGTATGTTTCTATATGGCTTTGTCAGACATCTTTCATGTTAGTTTTTCCTCCTCCTCCATTTCTTTGCCCTCCATTCTCATCTCTTTCCCCACCAAAAATAGCTTTAAAGAAAATGTTAGCTCAGATTCCTTACACTTACAGATAAAGATTGAAACTAGTGACTAATCTGCTACAACAGCTGTGATAACCCTAGGATGAGGATATAAGCATTGACTGCTATTTTATCATAAGACAACTACTTAGGCAATTTCTTGTCTGCTATCATAGTATAGTATTGAATTATTGAAAATATATGACTTTGTTTTATAAGCATTATTTGATAATATGCTTATAATGTATACGTTTTAGTTCTGGAGTTTGTGTGGAAATGCTCTGACCCCAAAACGAGGAGTTTTTGGTAAAACAGGTGACCTTCAGACAATATTGTGCCTAGCCTGTGCTCGGGATGAATTAACATATTCTGGTGCACTCAATGGGGATATATATGTTTGGAAAGGAATCAATCTTATACGGACAATACAAGGAGCCCATACTGTAAGTATATGTGAATAATTTAAATACTTTCAGCTGTTTATCACTAAGCTTTCTTAAAACAAACTAATATAGCCTATCTCTAGTCAGTTCAGTTTCTTTTTTAAAATGTTATTCTAACAGTTTGATTTCAGTTAAGAACCATGCAATTAGGCTCATACATACTTATTAAATTAGTATAATTATCATCTTCTTAAGACTGTTTTAACAGTGTATTTTTTAGAATAGTGCTGAGTAAAGCTTTTTGACCTTAGCCATAGAGTTTTCTAGACTAACTGCATTAACATATAGCTAGTGTTGTTAAGGTCAACTTAACCAGTAGGCAATTTGGGAACACGTAGGAAAAAATAGACTCATTAAGCGAGGGCAGAAGGGATTTAATGTTTTAGTTGGTTAAATGATTATTTACTTTGTGCATATGGGTGTTTTTGCTTGTATGTATATCTGTGCACCACGTGTGGCTAGTACCTGTGGAGGCCAGAAGAAAGTGTAGAATCCTCTGGAATTGGAGTTACACACTAGTGTGAACCTCCACGTAGATGACAGGATTTGAATCCAGGTCCTCAGCAAGACCAGCCAATGATCTTAACCCCTGAGCCATCTCTCGAGTCCATGGAATTTTTTTAATTCATAAGATTTTCATATAGTTAACTCACAAAAATGAATTATTAAAAGTTTTGTGTGGTTTTATATTCAAGCTGTTTAGCAATTGAATCATCACTCCTCCAGCAGTGTGTAGGGGTTTAGGGGAGATTTTCAAGTGGAAAGTACTGATCGTCTTAAGAACTATTAATGAATGACTTACTCTATGTGAAATGTCTGGAGACAAAAATAGTTTTTTTTTCATAAAATGTGTGACAATTCATATTTTATCCTTTAGTACATAAAAACACTAGTTTTTTTCTGTAACATTTTTCAGTATAGAATATGAAGTGTTATAAATTTTTGCTTATCATCTGGAAGAAAAATATTCACTTCCTTGAATTTTCCTTTCTTATTATTTATCCTTTTTACATTTTATTCTTCTTTGGTTGGTTGTACTGGGGCTTTTGTTCATGTGTCTATTAGAAATACATATTTTTTCAGTATATACATTGTAGTTAAAGGGCCAGGGAGGTGGCTCAGGGATAGAATGGTGGCTTAGCATTGTAGATTCCTGTGTTCAATCCCTGGTACCGCACTTACACACAAAAAAGTAAAAAAAGGATTCAAATCCTATCATCTACGTGGAGGTTCACACTAGTGCGTAACTCCAATTCCAGAGGATTCTACACTTTCTTCTGGCCTCCACAGGTACTAGCCACACGTGGTGCACAGATATGGTTTATGGTYTATGGTTTTCTTTATCATATATTAAAAGGTCTTATAGCTCAAAGTCACATGAGCATTATTTTTTGCATTTACTTATTACATTTAGAGTTTTTGCCCTTTAGATTTTATATACAGTATAATATCTAATTTTCTTTTGTGTTATGTACATATTATTAAATACTGCCTCAATTATATATCAGCTTTCTAATGATATATTTTAGATTTTTTGGTGTGTTTTCTGGTTTGTTAATTATTTATTTACTTATTTGCTTATTTATTTATTTGTATTTATAAGAAAATATTGCTGAATGGATTTTTTACCTTTATTTAGTAAATGTTCTTAAGAAGTTCATGTTTTTAAGTCATTTTCTACCTTCACCTAGGCAGGGATTTTTAGTATGAATTCTTGTGAAGAAGGCTTTGCTACTGGTGGCAGAGATGGCTGTATTCGTCTTTGGGATTTAACTTTTAAACCAATTACTGTGATTGATCTCAGGGAAACAGAACAGGGATACAAAGGTAACAATAATGTGAATGAGTTGTGCTGATTGTAAATAAATAAGCCAGTGGTTGTCTCTTCGTGCACCCATATGTTACCTATACATTGCGCCTAGAGGACTTTTGCTGCTAACGTTTGTGCTATTATGTCAAAAATCCTTTTGTGTGTCTAGTACCCACTAAAATAAAATCTACAGAAACATTTGATAGACGTGCTCTTTTAAACAGTGGATTTTGAAAATATTGTACTGTGACAATGCCAAATAGAATGATTAGCGAAATAATTGTGCAAATAAAATATATTGGAAATTGGTAAACTTTTGTTAATGATGATTTAAGTCATTTTTCCTCTACTCAAAACTTACTTTTTCAGTGATTAGGGGATTTAAAAATAGACATAATAAAATAGGTTCTCAGTGTAACATATTAGTAATTATTGGCCGTTAATGTCATTGAATTATGAGTCTAATATTGGAAGTAACACATTTAGATCATATTTATTTGTAATATGTTTAAATTATATCTGTGTTACTGGAGAAAGATGTAACTCTGGTCTAATTGTTTAGCTTCCTCTATAAATTAAGATTACTACAAATATCTCCTCCTATTAGATAAATTAATACACATGAATTATTTAGAAAATTCAGTATATAATAAGCTTTTAGATGTTAGCCCCTACTGTTTTCATTAGTTTTTGATGAGCATTAATTTGAAGCTTACAAAAAATGTTGTTCATTTCTACTTTATTCTCAAGAGAATATTATGAGGTATATAGTGTCTTTATATTAGCAATGTTGTATAAATAAAAAAATGGGAATGTTTTCTCATAAAGGCTAACAGGAACTGTGAAAACTGTAGATAAAGTAAAAATGAATTCTCTTTCCTTAAATATATTAATGAACAGATTTAAGAAATGAAATACAGTGCGAAGTCAGGCTGTTATGAAAAAAAAAAAAAAACAGAAAATGCACCATCTTTAAAGGCAGGTCCTGAATACTCATCATTGTAAGTGCTTGTGAGACCTTGGTTACAGAGTCTGACTCTGAATCATCTAGCAAAGGACAAGAGAAAGTGTATGCAAAGGATGGGTAGAACAATTGAAGGCAATGGGAATGTATATTCAGACTTTCATACTCTCTTACAACCAAGATATAAAAGATACAAAAATTAATTTCCAATTAAGTGTGTATTTTATTATTGTAGCACTGATGTTAAATACAATATTGGAACTAATGTGCTTTTTACCAGGTTTATCTGTGAGGAGTGTTTGTTGGCGAGGTGACCACATTTTAGTGGGAACACAGGACAGTGAAATTTTTGAAATTGTTGTGCACGAAAGAAATAAACCTTTCCTAATTATGCAAGGGCATTGCGAAGGTGAACTTTGGGCGCTCGCTGTTCACCCTACTAAGCCTTTGGCTGTGACTGGAAGTGATGATCGTTCAGTCAGGTAAGTAAATCATTTCTTAGGTAAACAAAATAAGGTACCATGAAATCTCAAGTTCAGACCGTAAAACTAATGCTTTCCAACTACAATTTGTGATCGTATACCTTCAGTGTACTGTGAATGCCTCTGACTGCAGTTGTGCTCAGGCATCTGTACACCTACACACAAATAAATAAATATAAAATTTGTTCTGATATCTACCTCTATGATATATGTAAGCTGTAGGCAATGTGTGAACAAATGAGTTCGTCTGTGTTCCTATAATATTCTATTTATAGACATGAAATCTGAACTTTGTATATTGTGTTTTAAAATTTTATTCTTTTATGGTTTTCAACAATTAAAATTTGTAAAATTCATCCTTAAGTCTCAGTCTATAAAAACATACAGCCATGCTTTTGTCCCAGGATTTGTCCCAGAGGATGTGTTTGCTGACACTTGTGGTACAGAACAGGAAATCTTCAGCAAATGCAGCAGTTAATGTTGCAGCACAAACTTTGTGGTCAGGAAAGACATGATGCCTCAGTGTAGAATGGCCAAATAGGGGTGACTGGGCAGGAGCTAGAGAGTGTAAAGGAGAGTGATTAGGAAAAACAACTTTTATATGTAGGCAATAAGACTATATGTAGACGCATCCAAAGAAAACGCATATAAATTCATGGAATTAAAAGGGAATTGATGGAACTGGACAGATAGCTCAGTGTTTAAGCATGCTCGCTGCTCTTTCAGGGGACCAAGGATTTAGTTCCCAGAAGCCACATTGGGCAGCTCACAACTAACTGTATCTGAGGTGTCTCTTGGCTTCCTCTGATACCTGTGTGCATGATCTCAAACACATATACACAAAAGATAAATTTAAAAGAATTAGAAAATATCTTAGATAAAATTAGTATRCAAAATTATTTTTCTATAAAACAGTTATAAGTTTTTAAAAATATAACACAAGATCATTGTAAAAAAAATCTATTTCTCTTTGCTGATCTTTTTCTAACCTGTTGAAACAGATGCTTATTCATTAAATTATAGCTTTTGTTTTGTAACATATGTAGCTAAATAGTCCCTACATATTTCTGCCATAGCCCCTGAGTTTTAACTGTATAGCATGGTGACTATTATTTTATCATTTATTTGTGTGTGTGCATGTCTATGCCACATGTGTATTAAGTATCCATTGAAAGTGAGAAGAGGATATCGGATCCCTTGGAACTGAAGTTATAGATGGTTTCAAACTACCTGTGTGTATGCCGGGACCATAACTCAGCTTCTCTGAAAGACCTATACTCTCTTCTAACTGCTGAGACATCTTTCTAGATCTCAAGTTCACAAGTTTTGATGTAAAGTTTTATTATAACTTATTTGAATGTGTTAGATCTTCATTAGTATTTTTCTTTGTTTAAGTTATTTGAAATCATAATCTTGTTTTTCAAATAATAGGTCTTTTCTAGTAATCTTACTAGTTTTTAATATTGTATTTTGGAATAGTTTCTGAATCTGAATATTTTAAGTACTCCATTTGAAAGCCTACATATATACTTTTTTTGAGGCAGGTCCTCACTGTATAACTCTGGCTGATCTGRAACTTGTTTGTTTGTAGATCAGTCTGGCTACCAACTCTGGATTTGCCTGCCTCTGCCTCTCCAATGCTGGGATTAAAGGCATATAACACCATTCCCAGTCTTATATATACAATTTAAGGAAATAGCTCTTTTTTGATTAGGGTAGAGATTACTAACCTATTTCAGATTAACAATTGAGTCATAGTGATGTCAGTATGTTTTTATGTTTAATAAAACTTGTTCTTGCCTTTGTATGTGAGAGTGGGCGTGTGGGCTCATGAATGCTGTGATGTGTATGGAAGTCAGGACCGCTTTGGGAAGCTGCTCCTCTCCTTCCATTATGGGTTTTGAGGACTGGGCCACGAGCACTTTTACCTTTGGAACCATCTTGCCATCCCTGCTGTATTATTTTAAAAACAACAAAATTCTGATACTGTTTCATTTTAATCATGAATAATATTGCTGTTTTCATAGAGACAAATGTCTTCCTTTAAACTAGATTATTTTAGCTGAAATATTCTTGTAGAGATTATTTTTACAATATACATTATTTTTATTTTTGAATTAAATTTACAGGATTTGGAGTCTCGTAGATCATGCTTTAATAGCAAGATGTAATATGGAAGAACCAATTCGATGTGCTGCTGTAAATGTAGATGGAATCCATCTTGCCCTTGGAATGAAGGATGGGTCGTTCACTGTCCTTAGAGTGAGGTATGCACCTAGAGTAGAAGCACAGTGATTTCTTGTTTTGTTAGCATGCATAGTACTCACTGCTCTTAACCACCTGTTCTTTCTTTCCCTCCCCTTCTAAATGTTCTCCAAGTTTTAGTTTCATTAAATGAATATACTTATAAAAATAGTTTTGTTGGACAATTAAACTCAAGAATTTTTATCTTGGGGCATTAAGAATGCTTAGCAAACGGGCTGGAGAGATGGCTCAGTGACTGAGAGAACTGCTGTGCTTGCAGAGGGACTGGGTTTGGATACCAGAACTCACTTCTGACTTGGCCTTCTGTTTTCTGCATGCTCCTGCATAAATGTAGTACACAAAACCTCAAGCAAGCACACACATGTATACATGAAAAAGAAATCTTTTATTTAAAAGAAGAATGCTTTTCACCACAGTTCTGGCTAAGCTGTGACAGCCTGGGACCCTGGCTCCCACAGATAGAAATTTCTAGCTCACTTCCAGCTTTATTCTAGAGATTCCTTTTAAGTCTCATTGTTGGCATTCATCTTTTTTTCCAAAGGCTTTATGCTCCTTAGGTGAAGTTTATAATCCTTGACATGGTGTGCAGTGTCTGTCTCTCTGATCTGTTTTTCTGTACCCTATGCAAAATTTCTTTACAACTGGGCTTGATTGTACAGACTTGAAATCCTGATTGTTAAGGAGGCTGAGGCAGGAGGATTATGAATTGATAGTCTTCCCTGGGCTTCAGTGACTATAATCAATAGTAGGGTGCTTGCCCAGCACATACATGGCCCTAGGTTTGACCCCTAGTGTGAAAACATAACGCTCAGTTTTTACAGGGGGATGGGTTGTAATTTTTCTCTTAAAATTGTGTTTATATACTTTCATATCTGATTTCCATAAGTGTAGATGTCCAGTGCCACTAAATTCATCTACTTTTTTGTGTCACTATCATCTCTAAAACTTTTGATCTTTCTGTATGGATTCAGCTAGACATAACTGTAGCCATCTTGACGCAGAACTGACATATTGATCCAGTAAAGTCCCCGGCTTTATTATAAATAAAGCCTATGGAGTCATTTAGAGCTTTCAACCAGACCTTGACACTGGGAAGGTACCTGACTCATTGACATTGGCAAGATGAACTTGCTTGCATGATGTCATTCCCCCCCCCCTTTCTCACCTAGGTTGTGAGGATGAACTTTTTGAGCATTTTTTGTTGAACACTTCTGTCAGTAGTTCCAAAATTGCACTCTGCAAACCTGGACTCTGCCTGCCTGCCTACCTGCCTGCCTGCCCCTCCCTACCTCCCCCAAATCAACAGACAACACAGTTGTTGGGTATGGAATCTATTGTCCTAAACTCATAAACTATTCTATGTTAGAAATCTTTTGGTGGCAGATTCTGGTGGATTCCGCCACCAGATCTAACACTCCCCGGTCTACGTTTTGCCTGCTTCCACTCCCCTCACCACCCAGGAGGAAGCACTCTCCTTCTGCATTCCCCCTTCCTCTCTCAGACAGGGAAGACCTGCCTCCTCCTCTCCCAGTGATTGGTTTCTTGTCATCTTTATTATCCAGTCAATTAGGGGAGAATTCGGCTACATCTCACCTTTTCTGTCCAATAAAAACAACAACAACTCAACAACRATGACAACAACCCAACTCTTCTCCCAGATATGATTAGAAAAAAATCATGACAAGTAAATTACATAGTATGAGGTACAAATGACATCCAGTCTGGCAATCTGTCAGTTTAGATAAAGCACTCTACCATCTATCTGACTTGAAATGTTTATAATTCCACACCTATTATGTCCTGGTTTAGCTTGTATACTATCTGAATACCATCCTCTCAAATCTATATCATCTTCCTCGATGCTAAACAGCTTGGGTTGGCTATGAGACTCCAATCAGTCTTCAATCCCACCAGAATTCCGAGAGCAACATAAAATTTACCTGAAGATATAGGAAGACTAACACAGCTTCCAGAACTGAAACAAATTGTAGCGACAACTGCCTACCTATACAGTCCCCTGTATTTCAGCATAAAATTGTGGTTGCTTGGTCCAGGATCATCAACAGACCTTTGTAATACAGAATTATGAAGGATTGATTATCCTGTCTTGGCAAAGACAATCAGTCGACTATTCCACATCGTGTGTCCTTTTTCTTGACAGTAATTTGTCTGTAGCTGAATCTGCCTTTACCTTTGCCTTCACTGGATCTTACTAGTTTATTGTCAGTGTTGTTTTCTTCTCCCACGGTTTTCTGTGTCCACAGTATGCTGTCCGCCATCCCGAATCAACAGCACAGTGTCCAGCATTCTTCAGACAGACCACTCACTGCGTGATTCCATTCTTGTTTTTCCCGTGTCTTATTCCTCAAGAACCTGTCTTTCATCTTCCAGACTTCAGCTGATGCCTCATGCCTTATGCCCACAGATTTACCCTGCAGTGCTTCTCCCTGCTTTCAATCCATTCTTAGCCCTCATTTCAGTCTTTCTTACACTTTTGCATACTTCATTTGAGCAATTAGCATATATTATCATAGTTATTTTATGTCTGTCTCTCATGATCGACTCAAGTTTGATTCCTTGTTACTAAAGCCACATAAGTATTCACTGCTATTAAAAGAATTTGAACGTTTTCTCTAACCTCCAATTAGAAAATTAAAAAAATCAGAAAACATGCTTCTGCTTCCAAGATTGCCAAACTGGAGCATTCCAGTTTGCATTTGCATTTGCGTTCCAAATGACGGATGCAGAGTCCACATGGAGAGACAGCTGCCATGAGAAGTGGTCGTCTCTCCATCCTCTTGCCCATCTTCTTCCCTGCATCTCTGCCCTTCCTACTCCTTCTAGTTCTAAAAGTTGGAAAACTCAGTTGTGTTAAAGTTAAGTGTTCATCCATTTGTATGCCTGTAACCAATACCCATGCTATTTTGGAAATTCATTTTAAGGCATCCTAGAAAAAATGGCTGAACTCTGCTCTGTTTTGTTTGTTTGTTTGTTTGTTTGTTTAAAATAAGTTGAGCATGGCAGGTGTATGCTTGTAATTAAAGTGCTTAGGAGGCAGAATCAGGGGCTGTTGAGATGGCTCAGTGGGTAAGAGCACTGACCGCTCTTCTGAAGGTCCTGAGTTTGAATCCCAGCAACCACATAGTGGCTCACAACCATCCGTAATGAGATCTGATGCCCTCTGCTGGTGCCTGAAGACAGCTATAGTGTACTTGCATGTGATAATAAATAAATCTTTAAAAAAAAAAAGGAGGCAGAATCAGAAGCATTAGAAGTTTGAGGCCAGCCTGGGCTACATAATGAAACTGCCAAGAAAAGGGAACATTTGAAATAAAATTCACTAGTAGGGGAAAAATGAATAAAAACAACCTAGTTGGTTATATAAGGATAGTGACTTATATTGCCAAAGTGCTACATTCTTTCATACTTTGCTTACTTCTCAAATGCCATTTTGCACATTTGCTCATTACAAAAATGTGTTTGAAAAGTATGCTGTTTAAGAATATTTCTCAAATTGAATATTTACAAAGAACTTTTATCACTAAAACTATGGCTACATCTTTTATTATATGAATACAGAAATTTAGTAGGGAGCCGTAGGGTACTTAAAAATAAGGTTATTTATGCACTGAAATTTAGCATTTTTCTCTTTTACTTTTATTTTTCACTGCTGGGGTTCAAATCTAGGACTTCATGCTGAGCAAGTGCTCTGTCACCACATAATGCATCATCTATTTTTTTCTATTTCTGGTCAGCAAAATAATATTCCCGAGCAGACACTACTTACCTACTTACATGTATGTCACAGTTTGTACATACTTGATGGAGCCTCTGTGTTTGGAGACATTTTAAAACATTTCTTTTGTGACTTTTGCTCAGATGGTCTTTTTTCTTTTTACAGAGACATGACTGAAGTTGTACATATTAAAGACAGGAAAGAAGCAATCCATGAGCTAAAATATTCACCAGATGGCACTTACCTTGCTGTCGGCTGCAATGACAGCTCGGTTGACATCTATGGAGTTGCTCAGCGTTACAAAAAGGTCGGCGAATGTGTGGGTTCCCTTAGCTTCATCACTCATTTGGACTGGTCTTCAGACAGTAGATATTTACAGACAAATGACGGGAGTGGAAAGCGACTTCTCTACAAGATGCCAGGTAAACTTTCCTAGCACATTGCATGTAGATCATAGACTTGTAATGGCTGTAGTATTTCAGTTTTCAGTAACAGTAAGTTGTAAATTATATTTGATTATTGGTAGAGTAATCTGAGCTATTTCAGGTACCATGGTCTTTTCTATAAGTCATGTATCTTTAGAGTTCTTCCCCACCAGAATATTGAGTTGTAATTGACCTCAAAATTCTATATGTTTAAAATATGCAATGTGATATTTTTTAAAATTCAAGATAGGGTCTCATTATGTTTTCTGGCTAGACTGGAACTGGCTATGTAGATCATGCTGGCCTCAAATTTAGTGCTGGGATTAAAGGCAAGTGCCACATGTCCAGCCTTTTATGATTCTTTTTAAATGTACATATATTGACCATTATAAAATGATTATCACAATCACACTGATTGGCATACCTGTCACCCAATATAGTTATTTTAATTTTCATGTGAAGTAGAAACATTCAAGATCTTTCTTAGCAGATTTTAAACACACCATGAGTAATACAGTATGAGTAATAACAGGTACGGTGCTGTACATTCAGAAAGGACACTCAGAGCTCATCCTACACGATTGGAACTTAGTGGCCTGGACTGCATCTTCGCATCATAGTGTTCCTCCCAGCTCTTGGTAACCAGCAGTCCAAACCCTTCTTAATTAAAACTCCACACCTCTCAGATGACCTTCCACACCTCCATCTAATGTGGTGCTTGGTAAATTAATCACTTCTATAAGAACTTACTTAATAAGACTTCTTGCATAAGACAGTCCATGTATCGTCCCCAAGGTTTTCATTGATGATTTATAATGTCTTCTTACCAAGCATGAGTGTATCACTGTCCACCGATCATTCCTTTTTAGTCCTTTTTTAGTGTTTCCCTGATTTGCCCCTTCGTTGGAGCATTTGCCCTTTCTTCCTTCCCTTTCTTCCTGCCTCTCTGTCCTCCCCTCTTTCTTTCCACCATTCCTTGTCTCTCAAGCCTTCCCTCCCTTACTTTATTCCTCCTCCCTTCCTTCCTTTCTTCCTTCCTTCTTTGGGTGATTATTGAACACAGTACAGAAAAGACCAAAGTCCATGCCATCAATAGACACGTTAGATTCCTTCTCCGTTCCCACTTTCTCCTCTGATGGAGCAGCAGCTGTACAGGGAGCAGTTTTCTCAGTGTTGTCCTGAGGATGAGGGCCTTGGAGAGAGTGGAGAGCTCAGAGACTAGACATTCCAGAAGGGAGGGCCTCATTCACCCCAGTGCAGCCTTAGCTTCCTCAGAGCCAAGCACCCAGTGACCTCAGAGGAAAGAGCTTTTGCTTTTCTTATAACTCACCCAGGTGTCACTAATCTATATCATGAACCAGTTTCAGTTCTGTTTTCCATATGAATGAGGCTGCTGAATTGATAATTATGTTCAAACTCTCTTAATATTAATAGCATTTACAATTTTTTTAACTAATCATTCCATTTATTTACTTCTCAAATGGTATCCCACTTCCCGGTTAGCCCTCTACCAACCTCCCCCTTCCACATCTGCCCTCCCCCCTCGCCTTTGCCTGTTCTAATCCACACTTAACTGTATGTATTCTTCTCTAACTTAGGTATAAGGTACAAAATTTATATTTAAGTGAAAAGAATCAAGTGAAGTAATTTCTTAACTGAAGACTGTTTTACTTTTAGGAGGAAAAGAAGTGACAAGCAAAGAAGAAATAAAAGGCATGCACTGGGCTTCCTGGACATGTGTTGCAGGCCTTGAAGTCAATGGAATTTGGCCCAAGTATTCTGATATCAATGATATAAACTCAGTAGATGGAAATTATGTCGGCCAGGTTTTAGTTACAGCTGATGACTATGGAGTTGTAAAATTATTCAGATATCCATGTTTAAGAAAAGGTATCTTTTTTCTAATATTTTAACTAACCCTCTCATAAACGATGTTATGTGTCTACCTCATCTAAATAAACTCTATGAGTTAATATTTTAGAGAATATACTAACTGATGAAGGACTTTATTGTGCCAATTCAAAAATAATTCTTGAATTCATTAAAATATAGCAGTAATAATTTATCATCTCACTTGTTAATAAAGGCACCACACACATATTAAAATGCAACTCAGTAACAGTGTTTATGAGAACAGTGGAAGTAGCTTGTCCCAAGTATATAGTGAACTTGTCAACCTGAAGGACTGGGTTTTTACAGAAGCCCAAGGTAGCATTGATACTGTGCATCTGCACTGATAATGAGTTCAAGATCCTGCAGCCTCTTCATGTTGCCAGTTCCTCCCTGTAAAATGTCAGCTACTCCAAGGCCATAAGTGATTCTGAGTCTATGTGTAAAGGCTGGCCATGCTTCTTCTAGCTAGTGAAGCCCCTGTTTCTAGTCTTCTACCACAGGACTAGCGAATCTACAGTGCTAGTCTTTAAAGACTCGTCTATATTGTTGCATGTACATTTTGGTTGTTTGTTTTTCATTGCCATGAGAACAGTGAAACTAATCGTACAGTAAGTGTGCATTACAGTTTATGCATTTATTTTTCCATTAGTTGACATTTGAGTCATTTCTTATCTTTTGTTAACACATGCAAGTTTCTCGAAGAGGTATATAGCATGAAACTGTTGGATGAAAGAGAATATGGATGTTGAACATTATAAGAAAATGTCAGTTTGCTTTCTAAAATAGTTAGAAAATGTCATCAAAACCCTTTGACTCACAGCCTCTTCGGCACGTGGCCTTACCAAACTTTCTTCTAATTTTGGCAAATATAGATACTGTAAATGGTTATATTTTGTGGTCTCATTAAAATTCCTCCCAATGAGACTGAGCTTTATTTCATATGTTTTGGGGGGAGGTTTATGTACTTCCTATATCAAACACAGTTCTTTTTCCCATATATTTGTTTCTTTTGTTGAGATATTTATATATTTCAGTAGGTTTAAAGAATTTATAATATTTATAAGTTGCAACTATCATCTTTCAATATGTAACCAGTCTTCTATCCTTTTCATTTTCATTTTTCTCATGAGACTAGCCCAGGCTAGTCTCAAACTTAGTATAGTTGAAAAGGCTAGACCTAAATTCTGGATCTGCCAGTCTCTACCTCTTAAATATAGGGATTATAGTTGTGTACTACTGTGCTCTTGGCCTCTTTTTTATTTTCTTAATGTCTTAGTTCTTAATTTTTATACAACCAAATTTTTATTATTATTATTGTTCTTATCATTTTTTTACTTAATACTTTACATTCCTCTCACTGCCCTCCTCTCAGTCACCCCCTCTCACAGTCCCTCGCTCATCTAACCTCCTCTTCTCTGAGAGGGTGGGGGCCCCTCTGGATATCCCCATCCAACACTAGCACTTCAAGTCTCCATGAGGCTGTGCACATCCTCTCCCACTGAGGCCAGACAAGGCAGCCCAGCTAGATGAACATATCCCACGTGCAAGCAACAGCTTTCGGGATAGCCCCTGCTCCAGTTATTTGGGACCCACACGAAGCTGCGCATCTGCTACATATGTATGGGAAGGCCTAGGTCCAGCCCATGTATGTTCTTTGATAACCACATCTTTTTATCTATTTCCATGTGTGTGTGTGTGTGTGTGTGTGTGTGTGTGTGTGTGTGTTTTGCTTGTGTGTATGTGTGTATACACATATAGGTGTGCGTGTGCCATATGTTTTGCTTTATATATATATATATATATATTTTTTTTGTGCTAAGAGGGATCAAAGCCAGAGATTGACACATGTTAGGTAAATGCTGTGTCAGTAAATTATATATACCCCAGCCCATTTTAAATCAATGTATTTTGAGGTATTTTCTCACAAAAGTTGATCAGGCAGGCCTCAAACTTGCGATTTTCCCACCTTAGCCTTCCTAGGAGCCAGGTGAACCAGCACACCTACCACCTAACAGGTTGTTTTTTTTTTTGTTTCTTCATTTTTTATTTAATTAAAATATAATTACACAATTTCCTCCTCTCTTTTCTCCCTCCCACACCTCTCATGACCCCCCTTTTAAATTACATACACATATTTACAATGTATCCTAAAATAAATATATAAATGCAAAAAGACAGTTCAGTGTTGCTTTTTTGGGTTGTTTGTTTGTTTTTGTTTGTTTTTCTGGCTGACCTCTTGGGGCTGGATAAGATTTAGGGTACTCATCTCTGAGGAAGACTGATTCTCCCTCTCTCAGTAGTTTGTAATTGCCTGTAACTCTTCTAGGAGTGGGACCACATTCAATCCCACCCTCCACCCCACCATCCACTTTGGCATGCCAACTAATGTTGTCATTGTTCAGGTCTTATTTTAGCATCCATTTTGTTGAGACTTCATGGGTGAAACTTTCCTATCATCTAGAAGATTCAATCTCGCAGAAGACTTCCAGGGTTCTTACAGTTCTTTTATAACATTCCCCAAGCCTTAGGTGTAAGAAATGTGTATCAGTTAGGTTTATCAGTTGGGACTGGGCTCCCCACATTTTGATGCAATAAAGAATCTTTGATGAGGATTGGGAGGTACACTTCTCTGAGGGTGTGAGGATAAGTAATTGGATGTCAGTTAGGAGGCTAGCTGCGGGAAGTGGCAATAGTAGGTTCTCCCTCAAATCCGTGACCTCAGTAGCCGTGGGTGGTTGGGTAGGTTTTCAGTACTAGTCATGATTCCTATCCTGCTGAGCAGGCCTTGAGTCCAGTTATACAGCTGTTGGTTACCACCAAAATACGTGTCACGATTACACCTTTGGGATTATCTTCCTGTGATTATCATTGCTGTAGTTCTCAGATGTCACAGCTGGTAGGACTGTTGAGCTTGCTTCCCTTGGCAACGTGTATAGCACCTCCTGGTATTATGAAAGCTGGTCATCAGGAGGTGGCTTTTGGGTCACATCTAACTATTCTTCCAGGTCCTGTGTCCAAAGTACATAGTGTCTTCAGCAATAAGAACTTATACCTCACAGTTTTTGTAGTTCCTACTAAACTATTTTGTAAAATAAGTAAAGGAAATATTTGTACCCCTTAGTTCATTCATTTGTTCTTTTAACTGATTTTTAAATCATTTTCCCATCTGTTCATACTCACTGTTGTGATGTTATAATAGTTTGGATAAAGTAGTTATTGTTTAAGGTGGTGTGTGTGTGTGTGTGTGTGTGTGTGTGTGTGTGTGTGTGTGTGTTGCCTTTTATCAATTTAAAGATATACTTTTGTTACAGGGGCCAAGTTTAGAAAATACATTGGCCATTCAGCTCATGTAACTAATGTCAGATGGTCACATGATTATCAGTGGGTTATTTCTATTGGTGGAGCAGATCACTCTGTCTTTCAGTGGAAATTTATTCCTGAAAGAAAATTAAAAGATGCTCTTCACATAGCACCCCAAGGTAAGCATAAACAGCTCCCCCATCCACCACTCCAACCTAGCAGTTTTACCATTGAAGCTTCTTACCAGCAGAAATTTCCTGTTAGAATAGTTGTGTATCTTTAAGGTTAGATGTCGTGGAGTATGCTATACAAAGAATTTAGGTGGAAATTTAATTTGTCAAATGAGTGAAATAGTTTTGCTAGCAAAACCAACAGTGCTTCATCTTGGAGATATGGGTTCCCAGATTTTTATATGCTTTAAAAATCAAGAAAATATCAATTCATCTGTTGTGTATAGTATTTTTAGCTGTTTTTCATGTTGATTATAAGTTTTATTCAATTATATCTGTACAGACACTTAAATTAGTGTAGCATCCATTGGGGAGACAGTGGGGGCATTTAAAGGACATACTGAGTTTCAGTGATTGGATGGGTAAATAATCCATAGTAGAGTTTACTGTCACTTGAATAGGTCATTTAACTGTTTTATGGCTTGTTTCCTTGTCATGCTGACAGAGTCATCTCTTAATCATTAATTTTATACTGTTGTTTTGAAAATAAATCTTTTAAACAAATGATATTTTGTTTTTTAAACATTTACAGAAAGTCTGGCTGAGTCCAACAGTGATGAATCAGATTCAGATCTGTCTGATGTTCCAGAACTAGATTCTGAGATTGAGCAAGAGACACAGCTTACTTACCACCGGCAGGTAATGTCCTATTAACCTATGATGTTGTCCCCCAAAGTCCAGTGACTTCATCTTGATTTCTGCTACTTTTTTCTATTGTGAATTTTTACGGCTTTAATTTCTCCAATATTGGATAGCTCTTTCAGTTTCCCCCTTTGGACATCAATAGCACACTTACATAAACTGTTCTTTTATATTAAATTCTTGATGTACTGAGTAAGTCTATATTCTGTTTGCCTGTGTAATTTTGTCACAGGAGACTACCACATTCCTCTTTAATGTTTCCTTGTGACTCATAGAAAGCTCTCGGAGCACTAAATTCCAAGTGTTCTCTTATCATCATATGAAAGTTCTATCAAGTATATGAGTACACATTAATCATATTTCTACGTATATTTTTAAGGTTTACAAAGAAGATCTACCTCAACTTAAAGAACAGTGCAAAGAGAAGCAGAAAACTGCTACTTCTAAACGAAGAGAACGTGCTCCAGGAAATAGTATTCGATTACACTTTATTCATGGGTATAGACTACTATATTTCATCTGTGTGTTTGAATTTGAGTTTGCACTTAATACCCATTGCTGAGGGTTTGGGATTTACTGTTTAGCCGGTTGTTACTAGTTTCTGGAGTCCCTTATGTATAGGCCTCACATTTCAGCTCCCCAGCAACTCATTTCTACTCTCAGCAAGTACATACTTTCTCACCAGATTGGTAATCCTTTCTAAGAATTGGAAAAGAAGTTATTTATGAAAAGTATTTCTAGGGCTAGAGAGATGGCTTAGTGGTTAGGAAGGTTTGCTGCTCTTCCATGGGACCTAATTTCCATCGTAAAACCTACATCAGGTAGCCTCCAATAGCACCTACACACATATGACACACACACAAGTGAAAGAAATCTTAAAAAATGTATTTTCCTTCTAATGGTAAGATAGATGGTATGTTCCATTGTGTTTTGTGAGTTTGACTTCTTTGAAGCACAATGTAAGGTTGTCATTGATGGGATTGTATTAACTACTTGAAGATTTGTGTATTCTAATTGCTTACTTACGGTTACTCTTGGAACATGTATTATATAGCCACAATTCAATAATGCATAACAAAGTGCTGTTTGAGACCCTCCTCTCTCTCTTCTTGTTCTCCCCCTCTGCTCTAAGTGTCATTCCCTTCCCCTATAAATAATATTTACTTCCAGAAATATCTGAATACAAATGTATATTCTTTCTTTATATGATTGTGTATAAAAAGAAGTGGTTTTACTTTGTAGAATACAAATGTAATAGTGTTTTTGCAATTATTAGAATACCAGAGATGCCTTTTCTGGACCTGATTTTTTTTCCACTCAATACCTTAGCCTAGATTTAGCTATCTGTAATCTCAGAAGCTCATAACAGTATGTGCATTCTTAGAAGCAGGTATTTTTTAATTATTCAGTTTCTTTAAGAGTGAAAATTAAATGATCTGAATGATGCCTTCTTCTCTGTGTGTTAGATACTGATCAGATGAAAGATTAAAATGTGTTGTGCATGATTTGTTTTCTACATTAGTTACAGAGGTTATGACTGTCGAAGTAATCTTTTCTACACTCAAATTGGTGAAATTGTGTACCATGTGGCAGCAGTGGGTGTCATATATAATAGACAACAGAACACACAGCGTTTTTACTTGGGTCATGATGATGATATTCTGTGTTTGGCTATTCATCCTTTGAAAGACTATGTGGCAACAGGCCAGGTAAGTTCCCTTAAAAGACCGTTTGACAATAAGTCAGATAGAAAACCTTTTCAAAAACGTATTTTGAGATTTATTTTTATGTGTTTAGCTGTCTTGCCTGCATATATTTCTGCGCACCATATATATTCAGTATCCATGGAGGCTAGAAAATGGTATAGGTACCCTGGAACTAGAATTATCGACAGGTGTGAACCATAGAATGGGTGCTGGGAATCAAACCTGGGTCATTTGGCTGAACAGTCAGTGCTCTTAACTGTTTAGCCATTTCTCCAGCCCCTAAACCTGATTACTCTAGTTTGAGTTGCTAAAGCAATATAAGTAATTACTTAACACAAAGCCCCGTGAAAACATAGAATGACTATGTCTTATTTTCAATTGCCATACCAACCTACCAGGTTTGCAATTGCATAGGTTCTGACAATTTGTAATGGATAACTCTCTATATGGGTATTCATAAAGAAGAAGGCAAAATATTGTTTGTAGATTACTGTATTTTTTTTTTTCGAGACAGGGTTTCTCTCCGTGTAGCCCTGGCTGTCCTGGAACTCACTCTGTATTCCAGGTTGGCCTCGAACTAAGAAATCCACCTGCCTCTGCCTCCCAAGTGCTGGGATTAAAGGCATGAGTCACCACTGCCTGGCTTGTGCTACCTTCTTAATGTTTAGTTTACTTTTATCCCAACCTATGAAAATATTTAATACCCAAAGGGAAATATGACAAGCAACCATGGAGTGAAGTCTTTAAAACCAGGAGTCAAAAATAAGTTGATTATCTTCGGTGTTTTGTCACAGTGATAGAACACAGACTAATGTGAGATGAGATGCCCCAGGCCTGCTTCTTTGGTGCTATATGCTATTAGCCAGACTGAATTTGGTGTTTGAATCCAAGTACCTTTATTTATTGTCTGTGTCAAATTCTGTGCCTCTGTTTCCCCATCTTTATAATAAGGATACAACTGGTACCTAGCTTAAGGAATTATGATGGTTGTTAAATAAGCCAAACTTTGTAAGGCTGTGGGACAGCATCTGTCAGGTAAATAATTCCTCAGTGAGTTTAGTCCCTAGCATCCATCATCACTTCAGATGAGGTGTTTGAAGTGATCATTTTGGAACGGAAAATGTAGGTTGTTGAATGCATAAAAAACAAATCATAGAGTCTTGGGAGCCTTTGTGGATTTAATTATTGAAATGGAAAGAAACTTGTTTCAGGCAAAAATGTAGGAAAAAGAGCCTGGGTATTTAAAGGGGGAATCTTGAAGGGTTATATTTAAATAACATGTCACAAAACAGTAATAAAAATGAAGGAAACTGGATGATTAGTCAGGAGTCATGGTATAAAACTGTCAGAGGTAAAACTTAAAGATCACTAGTAATGTTTAGATGGATTGGCTGGGTAAGTGCTGTTTCTCTTATAACTTTATATTAAAAAGTCTCAAAACTAAGTATAAGTGATATCTACCATTGTTTTTCAGGAGTTACTTTATATATAAATGACATATGTATAGTTCATTACATAGTTCTAGAGCAATAATTGAGAATTGTAGATTACTTGTGTGTAAGTGAGCATCACAAACCACATGATAGTCTCAGTTGCTATGGCAAAATCAGCTCTAATATACATATTTGAGGGCCCTTCAGATCCAAACTATAGTGCCAAGTTAAAAGGATGGGATAAGGGGTAAGAGGGTGTGTTTGGAGTTTCTTCCAGTAGAGTGAATGTGTTCAAAAGTGTATTACACACATGTGAAAATGTTATGACCCCACAATTTTAGAAAACATGCACCAATAAAAACAGTGAATTAATGATGTGAAAAGTTATTAATATCAGAGTGCCGTTGTCTACTTTGGTCTCATATGCATGCTTAGTACTTTGACCCTTTCTGAATTTTTAATTATACCAGTATTCTAATCTAGAATAATCTTGATTGCTTCTCTTTATCTAAGCCTTTCTGAATTCACAGCAGCTCTATTATGTGTTTTCAGTTATATGAAGTCTTTTCTTGAAAGCTGCTTTATTCTCATGTTGCCATATTTCGTATTTGAAATGTCCTGTTTTTCTAAGGAGTTTACAAGTTATCTAAATGTCATAATAGTCAAAGTGCTCATCACAGTAACTCTGCCAACAATAAGTTCTTAATAATTATCTATTATCTTTTTCAATGAATTATAGAAGGAAAAGGAATCATCTATAGCTCTATAATGTTTCTACAGACACTGTGCCTGGCTTTATTATTTGTTTTTGTTTTGTCCTGGGTATTCAACATGGGGCTACATATACACTAACCATGTGCTTGTACCAGTAAGCCACAACCTCAGTCCCCATAATCAACATTTCAGACTGTTGTTAATTAGCAATTTAACGAATGCTAAATATATATAAATAAAATGGTGATGTTTTATTTTTGTAAGTTTGTGTCATTTTCCTTGGTTATCTCTTTACTCTGCTCTCTTCTATCCCTCTTAGAATTTGAAGAAATGTTAATGAAAAATACCACATTTATTATCTGCTTTTTGTTTGATACATTTCTATGACAAAGATTATATAAGTATTTTATTTCCTTTTAACAGATATACAAATAATTGTTTATAATGGCTTTTATAATTATATCTTTATCAGGTAGGTAGAGATCCCTCAATTCACGTATGGGACACAGAAACCATTAAACCATTGTCTATATTAAAGGGCTACCACCAGTATGGCGTCTGTGCTGTTGATTTCTCAGGTAAGACTATCTCAGTAAGAATGGTCAAAATACAGAGGGGATATAATCTGTAAATCAGGGTTACCTAAGCTTGCCATTCAGCTATGGTTTTACAGTTTTTACCAAGTGTGCATAATGTTGTAATCAAACATAATGATGAAACTTGGTTTTCTGGCTTGTTTATAATTATAATGTAATGACTATAGCCATAAAGTCTTTTTAAAATGTCCATGATAGGTGCTGGAGAGATGGCTCAGTGATTAAGAGCACTGACTCCTCTTCCAAAGGTCCTGAGTTCAATTCCCAACAAACACATGGTGGCTCACAACCATCTGTAATGGGATCTGATGACTTCTACTGGTGTGTCTGAAGATAGCTATAGTGTACTCATATACATAAAATAAATAATTCTTTTAAAAACAATAAAATAAAATGTCCATGATAATATCAGCATATAAATGGTTTTCTGAAAAACACCCCAAACTGTCACAGGTGCTCCTGTAATATGTACCTTCCCTTTGAGTAAAGTTCAATATTGATCTTCTATAGCTTCAAAGTAAACTTTGAAAATGTTGAGGATAAATAAGAATGCTTTTTAGGGGACTGGAGAGATGGCTCAGTGGTTAAGAGCACTGACTGCTCTTCCAGAGGTCCTGAGTTCAATTCCCAGCAACCACATGGTGGCTCACAACCATCTGTAATGGGATCTGATGCCCTCCTCTGGCGTGTCTGAAGACTGCATACTCATATGCATAAAATAAACAAATCTTTAAAAAAGGAATCATTTTAGGTGTCTATATTAAGGAGCAGTTTTAGTGGATCTTACAGTTTCAGTTCATGCTGTCAGTTTAGCAACTGCAGATAAAAACTGCTGTGGATTGAGAGAAAATGTCATTATTGAAGATGTGTGTGCCATGAATTAGTAGGTTTGCTGTCCTAACCAAAGTCAGTTATTCATAAATGAGATTTGGGGGAAAGCATATATACACATGTATACTCAAGAGTACTAATAGTCAAGAAGCAAGGGAGTATAAAGCAGACTGCAGGGGTCAACCATACAAACATCAGTACAGCACTGAGCCACTGACTCAGGTTTGCGAAAGTGAGGCAGTGGGAACGGTTCTCTCACACTGTGACCCTTACAGCCTGGAGACACACGCACTTCCGTCACTGTCACAGTAGTCACTGGCTTCAATGTTTAATATAGTCATTGCTTATGTTTACTAACAGTGACAACTGAAACTTGGCCTTCACTGAAGCAGCCATGTTAGTGACAGCATTTCCTTTGATGGACTTTAGTCACCGAGTTTTATGTCACAGTCAAGTTCTTAGAGTGAAATTAGTTGAAATAGACCCATTTTTCCATCCTTTCTTGATTTTCTCATTTAGTTAATTCAGATTCGAGGTTTGTTTTGACCTACTATTTATATTGATGGGGTATAGGGCGATTTATGTGTGTAGTGCCAGCAGTGGATGCCAAGGCTTTACATAGACCAAACAAGTGCTCTATCATTGAGCTATCCCCCAGGCCCTAGTGCGATGTCCTAATACAAACGTATTAAGTAATTCTCACTGCACAGAATATTTAGGATATCCATCATTTTATATGTTTAGCATTCCTCCTTCCTTCTTCCTATTCTACTGAGTACATAAAGTAACTTAATTTGATAATGATTGGAATGCCCAACGTGGAAGATGGCTCTGTGGATAAAACCACTCACTTCGTGAGCCTGACAACCTGAGTCCAGTCCTTGGAGCGCATATAAAGGTAGATGGAGAGAACCAACTTCATAGAGTGTCCTCTGACTTACACACATGCACAAGCACACGTACACGCAACACCCACTCACAAATTAAAATTAAACCAGTATCCTCATTCTCGTCCAAATTCTGGTTCTTTTCATGGATGGATGTATATTGTCTAACATTTATCATTACTTTTTAAACTTTTCAGTATAGTGTGCTAGCATATAGCCTATTTTCTGTTGCTATAAATAACACCTTAAGGTGGGTACTAATAAAAACAGAGACCTGGTTATGGAAACTAAATGTTTCAGTCAAGTGGCTCCATTGGTTCTGCTTCTGGTGAGAGTCTCCTTAGCTGTGTCCAGTGTGACAGACAGGATCATGGTGGAAGTAAGTGCAGATGGAAGAGAGACCGTAGTGAGACAGGGAGCCAGAGAGGCTTAAGGGTCTAACTTATTTTCATTATAACAGCCATTACAATAGAGCTAACTCTTGCTGAGAAAGCATTATAACTTTCTTTTTATTTATTTATTAATATCTCARATGCTTCCCACTCCCAGCACCCCCCATAGTAGTCCCTCCTTCCATCCCCCTTCCCCTTCTGCTCTGAGAAGGTGGTGCCCCCTAGATATCCCCCACCCTGGTACATCAAGTCTCTGCAGGATTAGGTGCTCCTTTCCCACTACATCCAGACAAGGCAGCCCTGCTGGGCAATGGATTCCACAGCCAGGCTAGCTTTAGGGACAACCCACCCCCTCCAGCATTACACCACTCATAGGGCAGAGCATCCAACACACCAGGCCCATCTCTTAAGTAATCTACCAGTTTACATCACACTGGGGGTCTAGCATCCAGCATGCAAAAGGAGACTTGGGGTGAATGTTCTATTCAAACGGGAGCATGTGGCTCTAGAAAACACACTCGATGATTGTGACTTAGTGAAATTAAATCAGAATCTCATCTTTTTGGTTGTCACAGCTGATGGGAAACGCCTGGCTTCAGTTGGAATAGATGACAGCCACACCATTGTGTTGTGGGACTGGAAGAAAGGGGAGAAACTTTCAGTGGCAAGGTAGGGAGAACACTGACCATGTTGGCAAAACACTAATGTTACCATGTTCTTCACTGTTTTGAAGTCAAGTTAATATGTGAGGGGTTTTTTTTTGATTGTTTGGTTTTTGTTGTTTTTTTGGTAATAATCAGCTTTTATTACCAGTAAATAAATACAATCAAACTAAAAGATAAATTATTTTATTATTTCTTTGTAAGGTTAGCCCTTGTGAACCTGTTTTTTAATTTGCCTATAATAGGACATTACAAATTACTATTTCAATTTGCCATTTTCAAAGAATGACTTCCATTAAAAGCTGTTATATACCAACTGAGAAGCATGGTTAAACGCTCACACATGTAATTGAAAAACTACACACATGTGTGTGCTTTGTGTATATATATTTTTCTAATATTTTCTTCATTTCTATGTTTTCTAAAATGAGCATGATTTATTTTATAATAAATATTAACTGCTTTGAAGGGGAAATACTTAACAGTGCCAGAGACTATATTTTAAGTTTGTTATTTCCTCAAATTGAGATGTTAAAGTACCTAAAAATATGAATGCTTTTTATAGAGTGTAGATGATGTCCAAGGACACAATCGTTTTAAAGGAACTTTGAAGGTCTGGTAAGATGGCTCAGTGGGCAGAGGCACTAAGCATAACCTTAGTTTGATCACCAGGGCCTATGACATGGTAGGAGAGAAATCATCACTGTAGGTTGTCCCTGACGTCTGATACACAGAATGTGGCATGAATGCTTCTCCCCTGAAATAAGTAAATGCGATAAAAGGAATATTGAAGGATGTTTTACATTGTAATGAATGACTATTTCAAAAACATTAAACTCCTTCTTGTCACACACAGCATTTCCTGTTCACAATCCAGCAGGACTCATGGATACTATCTGACTGGAGTTCTATTTTCACAGTTTCTACTGTCTGGAGAATCTGCTGAGCAGAGTTAACATGTTTAAATAGTGGCAAATGTACAAAATGAATATCACAGCCTAAATGTCAGATACTAGCAGGAAACACTTATCCAGTAGGTAGAAGACTCCATATAGGATGTGAGTTGTTCTGGGATGGATTATCTGTAGAGCTAAAACATTTTGGTTTGTTTCAGAGGCAGTAAAGATAAGATTTTTGTTGTGAAAATGAACCCCTATGTGCCTGATAAACTAATTACAGCTGGAATTAAACACATGAAATTTTGGCGTAGAGCAGGTAAGGAAATGTTTCTGTTTACACCTTTGAAATTCTAGAAGGCATTACCTTTAAAATAATTTAGCGAAGTACAGTGTGGTATGCCGGACTGGATCTTGGGATAGACAAGGAAAATTTTTAGAAAAACTGAAATCTGAATGAGGCCTGAGGTTCAATTAAGGGCACTGTGTAAATGATGTTGGTGTCTTAGTCTTGATAAAGGAATAGTGTTGTTAAGATGTTAACATTAAGGGAAACTGGATAGAGGACTGTGCAGAAGCACTACACCTATATATATTTTTGTTTGAAATAAGAGATTTAAAGAAAGCAAGTAGTAGGCTGCTGGAGAGATGGCTCATGATTGAGAGCTCCTGTCTTCCAAGGACCCAAATTTAATTCCAGGCAGCCACATGGCCACTTGCTGGTAGGGGATCCAGTGCCCTCTACTGGACCGGGTGGGCACTGCATGCATGAGGTGCATACAGGTGTTTGTATATGTGCAGGAAAAAACAAAACAGAAACTTGTCACAGACTCCCGTCTACTAAAAAGAAGAGGAGGAAGAGGAAGAAGAAGGAGAAAAGGGAGGAGGAGGAGGAGGAGGAGGAGGAGGAGGAGGAAAAGAAGAAAAGAAAAAGAACATGAGAAGTACATACTTTTAAAAAAATGTGCAGTTGAGTTGTGGCATGGTGCCCACCTTAATCCCAGCACTCAGGAGGCAAAGGAAGGCAGATTTTTGGGAGTTAAAAAGGTCAGGCTGGTCTACAAAGACTAGTCCAGGATAGCTAGGGTTATTACACAAAAATCTCTGTCTTGAAAACACACACACACACACACACACACACACACACACACACACACTTCAATTTAGTAACAAATTTCCTTAAGTTTTTATAGACATCTAATAGATATCTAATAGCCTTGAAACTGAATCATAAATGGATAAATGTTAAGGTTTGTTGTGTATTTCAATCTACCTCATTTTCAGAGGTCAGATCCACAGAGTTCATTTCCATAAAGGAAGGCTACTGATTTGTGATTTTATATTTTGCTACTTTGCTAAAGTTATTTATCAGCTGTAAGAGTTTTCTGGTGGAATTTTGGGGGTCACTTATATATAATATATCATGTGCAAATAGTGATACTTTGACTTCTTCCTTTCCAGTTTGTATCCCCTTGAACTCCTTTTGTTGTCTAATTGCTCTGACTAGAATTTCAAGTGAAATTGAATAGATAGGGTGAACAACCTTGTCTTGTCCTGGATTTTAGTGGGATTGCTTCGAGTTTCTCTCCATTTAATTTGATTTTGGCTGTTGCTTTGCTATATATTACCTTTATTATGTTTAGGTATGTACCATGAATTCCTGATATGTCTAAGACTTTTAACATGAAGGGGTGTTGTATTTTGTTAAAGGCTTTTTCAGCATCTAATGAGATGATCAGGTGGCTTTTTCCTTGAGTCTGTTTATATAGTGTATTTCATTAATGGGTTTTTGTATATTGAACCATCCTGCATCCCTGCGATGAAGCCTGCTTAATCATGGTGAATTATGGTTTTAATATATTCTTGGATTCAGTTTGTGAGAACCTTATTGAGCATTTTTGCACCAATATTTATAAGGGAAATTGGTCTGATATTCTCTTTCTTGGTTGTGTCTTTACTTGGTTTAGGTATCAGAGTAACTGTGGCTTCATAGAATGATTTAGGAAGTGTTCCTTCTGTTTCTATTTCTTAGAATAGTTTGAGGAGTATTGGTATTAGCTCTTCTTTGAGGATCTGGTAGAATTCTGCACTAAAACTATCTGACTCTGGGCTCTTTTTGGTTGGGAGGTTTTGGTGACTATTTCTATTTCTTTAGGGGTTATAGGACTGTTTAGATAGTTTACCTGATCTTGATTTAACTTTGGTACATGCTATCTGTCTAGAAAATCATCCATTTCATCTAGATTTCCAAGTTTTGTAGAGTATAGGATTTTGTAGTAGTTTATGATGATTTTTTTTGAATTTCCTCAGTTTCTGTTGTTCTCTATTTTCATTTCTGATTTTGTTAATTTGGAAACTGTCTCTGTGTCCTTTAGTTAGTTTGGCTAAAGGTTTATCTTGTTGATTTTCTCAAAGAACTAGCTCTTGGTTTTGTTGGTTCTTTGTATAATTGTCTTTGTTTCTACCTGGTTGATTTCAGCTCCGAGTCTGAGTATTTCCTGCATGTACTCCTCTTGGGTACCTTTGATTCTTTCTGTTCTAGAGCTTTCATGTGTGCTGTTAAATTGCTTAGATAGAATTTTCCCAATTTCTTTACAAAGGCACTTAGTGCTATAAATTTTTCTCTTAACACTGCTTTCATTGTGTCCATAAGTTTGGATATTGATGTGTCTTCATTTTCATTGAATTCTATAAAGTCCCTGATTTCTTTATTTCTTCCTTGACCAAGTTATCATTGAGCACAAAGTTTTTTAGTTTCCATGAGTATGTGGTTTTCTGTTTTTGTCGTTACTGAAGTCTAGCCTTAGTCTGTGGTGACCCGATTGAATGCATGGGATTATTTCAATTTTCTTCTGTCTGTTGAGGCTTGGTTTTTGTCCAATTATATGGTCAGTTTGGGAGAAGTTTCTCTGAGGTTCTGAGAAGAAGGTGTATTCTCTTGTTTTGGGATGAAATCTGTAGATGAACATTTGTAGATGAAATGATCTGTTAAATCCATTTGGTTCATAACTTCTATTAGTTTCACTGTGTCTCTGTTGAGTTTCTCTTTCAATGACCTGTCCATTGGTGAGAGTGGGGTGTTGAAGTCTCCCACTATTATTGTGTGGGGTTCAATGTGTGCTTTGAGCTTTAGTAATGTTTCTTTTACAGTTGTGGGTGCCCTTGCATCTGGGGCATAGATGTTCAGAATTGAGACTTCTTCTTGGTGGAATTTCCCTTTGATGAATATAAAATGTTCTTCTCCATCTCATTTCATAACTTTTGGTTGAAAGTCTATTTTATTGGATATTAGAGTGGCAACTCCAGCTTGTTTTTCTGAACCATTTGCTTGGAAATTTTTTTCCATCCTGAGATAGTGTCTGGCTCTATCACTGAGGTGTGTTTCTTGTATGCAGCAAAATGCTGGGTCCTATTTATGTATCCAGTCTGTTAGCCTGTGTCTTTTTATTGGGGAGTTGAATCCATTGTTGTTGAGAGATATTAAAGACAGATGATTGTAGTTCCTTTTATTTTTGTTGCTGGAGTTGGGATTATGTGTGTGTGATTCTCTTCTTTGGATTTTATTGTGAAATGTTTAATTTCTTATGTTTTCTTGGACATAGTTACCCTCCTTATATTGGAGATTTTGTTCTAGTATCCTTTGTAGGGCTGGATTAGTAGGAAGATATTGTTTAAATTTGGTTTTGTCATGGAATATCTTCATTTCTCCATTTATGGTGATTGAGAGTTTTGCTGGGTATAGAGTATCCTGGGCTGGCATTTGTATTCTCTTAGATGACATCTGTCCAGGATCTTCTGGCACTTAGAGTTTCTGTTAAGAAGTCAGGTATAATTCTAATGGGTCTGCCTTTATATTTTACTTGGCCTTTTCCCATTGCAGCTTTTAATATTCTTTTTTTGTTCTGCATATTTAACATTTTTGCTATTATGTGGTAGAAGGATTTTCTTTTCTAGTCCAATCTATTTGATGTTCTGTAGACTTCTTGCCCATTTATGGCTCTCTCTCTCTCTCTCTCTCTCTCTCTCTCTCTCTCTCTCTCTCTCTCTCAACTGATTTAACTTATTTATTATATGTAAGTACACTGTAGCTGTCCTCAGACACACCAGAAGAGGCCATCCGATCTCATTTCAGATGGTTGTGAGCCACCATGTAGTTGCTGGAGTTTAAACGCTGGACCTCCGGAAGAGCAGTCAGTGCTCTTAACTGCTGAGCCATCTCTCCAGCCCCATCTCTTTCTTTAGATTAGAAAAAGGTTTTTTTCTGTAGTGTTGAAGATGTTTTCTGGTCCTTTGAGCTAGGATTCTTCAACCTCTTCTATTCCTATTATTCTTCGATCTGATCTTTTCATTGTGTGTTGAATTTCCTGTATATTTTAGGTTAGGAGCTGTTTACAGTTTGTATTTTCTTTGACCAATGTGTCCATATTTTCTATGGTATCTTCTAGGCCTGAGATTCTCTCTTCTATCTCTTGTATTCTGTTAGTGACACTTGCATCTGTAGCTGCTGATCTCTTTCCTAAGTTGTTCATCTCCAGGGTTGTCTCCCTTTGTGTTTTCTTTATTGTTTCTATTTCCATTTTTTGTTCTTGGACTGTTTTGTGCAATTCCTTCATCTGCTTGATTGTATTTTCCTATATTTTTAAGAGATTTATTTGTTTCCTTTTTAAGGGCTTCTACCTGTTTATCTGTTTTTTCCTGTATTGTTTTAAGGTTGTTCTTTATATCCTCCTTAAAGGTCTCTATCATCATCATTTTATGGAATTTTAAGTCATTATCTTGCTTTTTAGGCTTGTTGGGATATCCAGGGCTTGTTGTGGTGGGAGAACTGGGTTCTGGTGGTACCTGATTGCATTGAATTCTGTTGATTATGATCTTGTGCTGCCTTTGTCCCTCTGGTTATCTCTGGTGTTAGCTGGCCTCCTTGGAGGCAGGCATTGCAGTCTCTGGTTAGGGTGGGCCTCTTGTGTCTCTGTTAGAGCAGACTTCCTGTGTCCCTGATTACTGTGGACCTCCTGGGAGGCATGCAGGCTGTTGGTGTGGGCCTGAATTGGTCTTTTAAAAATTTTCTTTAAATAAGTCATAAAAATCTTTGACAAGTATTATTAAAAATTCTAACAAGTTACTAAAACTTAGTTTTTACGATATAAAGTATTCCCCCAAGTTGATTGATAGATTTGTAATTTTCTGTTTAATTCTCTATACTATTACATGTCTTTCTATCAAACATCTGTAGGAATGAAACTGTTCTTTGTAACTGTGGACATTTTGAAAGCAGTACTTTCACATTTTTTTATGACCCAGGGGGAGGATTAATTGGAAGAAAAGGCTACGTAGGTACTCTGGGGAAAAACGACACAATGATGTGTGCGGTGTATGGATGGACTGAAGAGATGGCTTTTTCTGGAACATCCACAGGAGATGTGTGCATCTGGAGAGACGTATTTCTTGTAAAAACAGTTAAAGCCCATGATGGGCCTGTGTTCAGTATGCATGCATTGGAGAAAGTAAGTAACCTAAGGACGTTTTATTAAAAAATACAGCTATCATGAAAGGAGCACTGCTTTCTACTTAGCTGGGCTACCCAACCGTGGTCTCTTTTGTTCTTTCTTTCTTTCTTTCTTTCTAAATCCTTAAATATGATATGAAATAGGTATGCTGCTTAAAAACACTTGAAATGGCATAGTGTTACTTCCCTTTAACTCAGCACTCCAAAGGTGAAGGTGGAGGATCATAAGTTCAAGGTCAGACTTGGTTGTACAACTAGCTCAAAGCCAGTCTGAACTATACAAGACCCTGTCTAAAAGTAAAAGACAAACAAAGAAAAAGAAAGAAAAAGAAAGGAAGGAAGGAAGAAAAGAAAAGAAAGGAAAGGAAAAGAAAGAGAACAGGGAAAGGAAAGGCTCAGCATATATAATACTGACTGCACAGGTCTGGCAGCCTGAGTTCAGTCCCTGGAACACACAGTGGAAGGAGAGCTGTCCTCTGACCTTACAGAAACGCACACAGCTACTTACACTCCCTCTCCCTCTCCCTTCCCTCTCTCCTTCCCCTTCCTTCCCTCCTCTACTCCCCTCCCCCTCCCTCACACATCCCTCTCTTTCTGTCTCTCTCAGTCACACACACAAATTATTATGAAGGAAAGGAAACTAAAGCTTATTCTATTAAGCCCTGTTATGTGTGTCAACATTATGCTCAGTGCTGTCTATATAATTACATCCCATTCAGTGCCGTTGCCACTCCTTCTTTCCAAGGTGAAGTAGGAGGCTTTAGAAGGGTGTTTGTGATTGCCAAAAGTATGATAGTGGCATGTGTCGCTCACCA
Source organism: Apodemus speciosus (assembly GCA_002335545.1). Classification (NCBI taxonomy): domain Eukaryota; kingdom Metazoa; phylum Chordata; class Mammalia; order Rodentia; family Muridae; genus Apodemus; species Apodemus speciosus. Next base: position 652,181 of record BDUI01000038.1, on the reverse strand, counting down.
CCCACTACAGAAACTGGTCTTTTGGTATCCTAGCATCACTATGGATACCGTTATAGATTCTGTGTTGATGTTTGGAAACTATAATAGAGGCTCATACTGTTAAACTTAATTCCTTGTACTGAATCCCTGTTAGTCAGAAGACTTTTGGCTACACTCTTTTCTCTATAGTTTTCAATATAAAACTAGTTGGTTTGGATGTATTTTGGCCTTGACTAACTAGATCTCTTTGTTTTCATAGGGATTTGTAACTGGAGGAAAAGATGGCGTGGTAGCCCTTTGGGATGATTCCTTTGAAAGATGTCTCAAGACCTATGCTATAAAAAGAGCTGATTTAGCCCCAGGATCTAAAGGTGGTTTCATGTTTTGTCTGTTGTTCAAGAAAAGACTAATTATTCATCAGTATGCTTTATAACCATCAGAATTAAATAGAAATCATGATACCAGAGTCATCATCCTTCTTTCTCTGGTGTATTTGATGAAGTACTAACTCACCATGACACTCTTAACTCTTATACTTCTCAGCATCTAGGAAATTGTTGTCAGGCAGAATTAGTGCTTACTGAACAAGCCTGACAATCTGATGTCAGTCCCTGAACCCACTGTGCAGGAGGGAACGGTGCTGGCTTCCACTCTAGCCTCACAGGTCTTTCTTGTCTTTTCTTTCTGTGCATTTCTTCCTTTCAGGGACTGTGCCATATTCCCTTCGGCCTCAAGGCCTTTCCTGCAAGCTTTAGCCTTCTCTGTAGTCTGTGCTTCCCTCCAGTGACAGGGCCATGCTCACATTTCAAATCTGGAACACTGTCCTCACATCCCCCTTCAGAAGTCTAATTCCTTTCTCAAATTCTCCCTTCCTTTTGACCTCACACAAGCCTGCCATGCTTACTGATATGTTACTAAGGCCTGCCTAGAACGCACTGGACAGAGGGACCTAGAATGCACTGGACAGAGGGACCTAGAACGCACTGGACAGAGGGGCCTAGAACGCACTGGACAGAGGGGCCTAGAACGCACTGGACAGAGGGGCCTAGAACGCACTGGACAGAGGGGCCTAGCTTATGCTGTTGGGATTCCTGATCTGGATGTTATAAGTAGCCTAAGGGAAGCAGGAAGAAGGTGAAGACTTGCTAATGTCTGAAGCAGAGAGGTAGTTATTGAAATGGCAGTGTGGGATCGGGGTGGAACAGAGTTACATGTTGTTATGCTCTGAGATTAACAAATTGAATGGTTGAAGGAAATGCAGTACATCATTGGAATTTCTAAAATGTAGATAGAACTTTATAATGTGATTTTTTTTACCATCAAATACTATAAGTGGAAAAATACATATTCATGAATTGCCTTAATTAACTTCATACCTTTAAGAACTTTCCCATTTAACATTTCAGGTCTGCTCTTGGAAGATAACCCATCGATACGCGCCATTTCATTAGGACATGGTCATATTTTAGTTGGCACAAAGAATGGTGAGATATTAGAAGTGGATAAAAGTGGCCCAATCACTCTTCTGGTCCAGGTACCTGAAATGTGAATGTGTCCTTTTCTTCCTTTACAGTTCACGTTTTCTTTCAGAGCATGAGAAGCAAAGCTGACATGGGTGAATCAATGCAAGATGAGTGAGGGGATATGTCTCAATGTTAATATGCATGGAGACAATTAGCACACAGACTAGACAAAACCAGTAAATGAATAACACATGTTCACATGTAGAATAAGTGCCAATACTGAAGTAAATTTCTATCACTAATTATGAAATCAATGGGACAAAGCTAGTTATAATGAGGCACTCATTTCATGTTTTAGTTTTACTTTTTGGAGCCCATTTGCTAAACATAAGCCATTTGAAACTCTTTGGTTAAGTAAGTGTTAAGTTTATAGCTTGCAGAAGTGAAAAAGGATAGTATGATTATAGACTAAAATTGTATTACTGAAAACATTTATATAAATATAACTTTTTTGGGGGGGGGTTGGATTTGTTTTTTTCGAAACAGGGTTTTTCTGTATAGCCCTGGCTGTCCTGGAACTCACTCTGTAGACCAGGCTGGCCTCGAACTCAGAAATTTACCTGCCTCTGCCTCCCAAGTGCTGGGATTACAGGCGTGCGCCACCACCGCCCGGCTAGAAATAAACTTTTTAAAGACAGAGTCTCTCTGTGGCCTGCTGATTTGGAATTTGCTATGTAGATCAGGCTGACCTCAAATTTATGGAGATCCACCTGCCCCTGCTTCCACTTCTGCCTCCTTTCCTAATACATCCATGTGTCTTTAATTATCTGCTTCATTCCTGTCAGGATACCAAAGAGCACACACAGATAGAGCACTGTCAGTGCTTTATTTAGTGCTTTATTGTTAATATCCTGTCAGTGAGATTATGTAAGAGGCAAAAGATATACTAGTGACAGCTTGTTAATTTCACCCATAGAATATGCCTTTAAAATAAGAAAATAAATAATAAAAAAATCATTGTGGGGTTTCTGGTTTTGTGTGTGTGTGTGTGTGTGTGTGTGTGTGTGTGTAAAACTGATTGGCCTTGTACTCATGATCTTCCTCTTAGGTTATACATATACTACACATCTGGCTAGTCAAGGTAATTTATGCATCTATGAGATCCCAGGCAGTATTACTACAAATATTCTTTTAGACATGAATACAGAGGAGTTACTTTTAAAAAATGTCATATGAAAAGATCTAGAAGTCACAAATAATTTCTATTAAGATAAAAAAATTTCAGTGGAGTGGCAGTATGAGAATAGTTGGAGAGGGATATATGATCAAAATACATTGTGAATATGTATGGCATCCTCAAAGAATAAATGAATAAATATACTATCTTAAAAGAGGGGACATCATTTTAGCCAGGCGGTCATGGCACATGCCTTTAATCCCAGCACTTGGGAGGCAGGGGCAGGTGGATTTCTGAGTTTGAAGCCAGCCTGGTCTACAGAGCGAGTTCTAGGACAGCCAGGGCTACACAGAGAAACCCTGTCTCGAAAAACCAAAAAAAAAAAAAGAAAAAAAGAAAAGAAAAGAAAAGAAAGAAAGAAAGAAAAAGAAAGAAAAGAAAAAAGAAGAGAGGGGACATTTTAAATAAAATAAATTGAATAGACTTTATTTGTGCACTAAAGTATTTGTGCAGTGGACTGCACTCAAAGTCAGAAGAGATTGGAGGAGCTGAGTCTCAGCATGGCACCAAGCTCTTGACAGCTAGGTGCAGAAGACAAAGATCTGTTTGCTTCAAATTCTTAACCTTATCTTGATGTTATTGGCAGTTTGCGATTGTCAGATCTTTGATTAGAGACCACTGGGGACTTCTGTTTGGTAAAATACCTAGTTTCATCTTAGTATTGATGTTGGCTTTCAGGTTGTTTACATAGTAACCTAGTATGGATGCTGTCCTAATGGACTCCTAATTAAAACTGTTCTCAATATGTCTTTTTAAAAAATGATGCTAGGCATTTAGGCCAGGGCCTCATGCATGCTGAATACATACTCTACCACTGAGTCACACCTATCCTAGTATGTTATATTTATTATATGGTGAGATTTTAATGTCTTTTTAGCTTCTTGGCTTTAAGATATGCAATAACCTGCCTTGGCTATTATTGTCTAATCATGTATGTGAAAGCTTAGTGAATTCAGTGAAAGAAATCAAGTAAAGGTTTGATTGCTTCAAATAAGTAGAAAAACAGTAGTAATTTCAGACATAACTATATACCATGAATACTGAGATAATAAATTGAAAAATTATTAAAACTGAAACTGATAGGGCCTCTATAATGTGATGAGTTTAAAAATTAACATATAGAAACCAATAGAATGCCAAGAAAAGGAAGTGGGAGTGGGTGAGTTGGGGAGCAGGGGGAGGGAGAAAGGGATAGGGGGCTTTGAGGGGGATACCAGGAAACGGGATAACATTTAAAATATAAAGAAAATACCAAGAAAGAAAGAAAGAAAGAAAGAAAGAAAGAAAGAAAGAAAGAAAGAAAGAAAGAAAGAAAGAAAGGAAGGAAGGAAGGAAGAAAGGAAGGAGGGAGGAAAGAATGAATGAAAGAAAAAGAAAGAGGGAAAGGGAAGGGAAGGAAGGAAGGAAGAAACAAACTAACGAATAAACAAACCAATGGTATTTCTTTCTAGTAGCAATACGAATAAAACATTACATATAATACTACTCATAAAATAAAACTATACAATAACTGGTATTTTTATTTTTTATTATTTATTTCCATGTATTCATGGATTTGGGGAGCAATGTACATGCTACAGCATGTATGGAAGTCAGAGGACAAGTTGGGGAGTTAGTTTTCTTCTTCTGCCATGGATTCTTGGAAATTCTGACATTTCTTGAGTCAGAATGTCAGGTTTGGAGGCATGCTCTTCACTGTCTGATCCTTCTCACTGGTTATTCCAATGACCAGGAATTTTAAGATTAAAAGATGTAAAACCTACACTAAGAAAATTTTAAATATAAAATGAAATATAAAATTTTGAAATATAAAGAAAATACCTAGGAAGGAAGGAAGGAAGAAAGGAAAGAAAGAAAAGAAAGAAAGAAAGAAAGAAAGAAAGAAAGAAAGAAAGAAAGAAAGAAAGAAAGAAAAGAAAGAAAGAAAGGGAAGGTAGGGAAGGAAGGGAGAAATGAAATTTTAATAATGATAGAAAAATGTAGATAAAATGTAATTTTTTTATAATTATTATCCATTCTTTGATAGGATATTTTGCACAAAATTCTGGCTTTTACAAAAGTACCTAGAAGATACAGTAAGAATAAGGAAGAAAATGTTGAGAGCCTCTTCAGAATAGAAATATACAAAACATAAGCTTACTCTAACTGAAAAGTATGGGAGCGTGTAATCCCTAACAGGACATCAGAAGACACCAGTGTTTGTAGCAGTGCTGTCTGTGACTCAGTCTGTCCTAATGGTGTCCAGTTCTCATGGGCATGAGATAGCTCTTTAGTCATTGTGATCTCTAACTTATTAGGAGCAAGACTTTGTGGTTTTCACTGTATAGTCTTATTTTGTTAAGCTTGTCCCTATTTTTAATGTTATCTTAAACAATATTTTCTCAATTTTATTTTCAGATAATTCTTTGCTAGTATATAGTACAGTTGATTTTGTACTCATCCTGTAATGGAAACAAGGACCTATAAACTTGCTAATTTCATGTATTAGTTCTAAAAGTTTTGCAATAGATTCTTTACTATTTTTTATATACAAGATCATTTCATCTACAAATAATTTATTCACTCTCATGTCAATTCTGGATAGCAGTTACTTCTTTTACTTAGCTAGTTGCTCTGGCTGAAACTTGCAATGTAACATTGAATATAAGCAGTGAGAACAGATGTTACTGGTTTTGTTCCCTATCTAAGGAAAGCTATCATTAAGTAAAGGATCCTCCCTCCCTCCTTCTTTACTTCCTCTCTTCCTCTCTTCTCTTCCTTTCTCCTCTCCTTTCCTTCTTTTCTTATTTTAGGACATGGTTTTGATGGTCATCCTGGCTTGCCTGGATGCATATTAGGCTCACCTTGAATTTGCAGCTATCTTCCTGCCTCAGCTTCCTGAGTAATAGTAATACAGGCATGAAATTTTTCATAATGAAAGTATAGGTTTTTCACAAATGTTCTTTACTAAGATGGAGAATCATGGTTTAATTCCTAGTTTATTAAGTGGTTTAATCATGGGCCATGAGGGATTTATTGTATGCTTTTTTTGTTTGTTTTTTGAGATGATCATGGTGTTTGATTTTTATTCTGTGGCAGTTATTGTATTAATTTATTTTGAGGCTTGACAGCCTTGCTTTCCTGGTTGCCTTGTGTGATTGTCTTTACATGTGCTGAATTCTGTTAACTAATAATATGTTAGTGCTCCTGGTTAGGGTTGTTGCTTTGTATTTTTCTTAACTGGCTGTGGTATTCGTAAAATGACTTGGGAAGTAGTGCCTCATGGTTTGAGAAGAAAAAAAGCTCCTACTCTTAAAGAAACTGGTTTTATAGCAGAATGCAGAAAACAGTCATCTTTACATGTACTCTTGAGACCAGTGAAGGCTGTTATGTTGGGAAGTTTGTTAAACTCTGATCATATGACATTCGAAAAAAACATAGACCAGTCAGTTTGCCCAGAGGCAAAGTCAGGTTTCTGGAGTCAAGTGCAAGGACCCGGGGTGGGGGGTGGGGTTGCTTCTGGGTGTTATAGACTTTAGGGGGTAAGTGCATATGGTGGAAGTGGTCTCAGGTCTCCTTGGTTACAACAGGGCTCCAGCATTATCAGTGGCATTTCACTAAGGTAGATCCGACATCTGCAATAGAGCCTTGGGGAAATGGGGCTTCCACTTGCCTGCTGTGCACAACGAGCGTTTACCCTCCAGTGTGCAGGAGGGTAGGATGCCCTGCTGCCCTCCTCAGAAGCTGGCCCTCCAGCCAGGGGTTGGGGGTAAAGCAGGTGTTCTTGGTTGCAAGAGTCTGTTTCGGTTTCCAAGTAGATGAGTTGTGAAGTTGTGACCAGGGAAGAGGGGGTAGGTTCCAGTACACATGCCATCACTATTTTACCAAAGTCCACTAGATTTTCCTTAGTAAATGTTCTTTCATTTCTTCGGTCTCCTTAAAACCTTGTCAAGGCTTTACTGAACTTACAGATCTTTTTCAGTTTTCCTAGTGAGTGGGTCTGCGGAGCTCCTCCTCTGATTCATGTATTTTCAGATTACGCTGAGATTAACTGTGTTTTCTTTATAGGGACACATGGAAGGAGAGGTGTGGGGTTTGGCCACACATCCTTATCTGCCCATCTGTGCTACTGTAAGTGATGATAAGACCTTAAGAATATGGGATCTCTCTCCTAGTCATTGTATGTTGGCAGTCCGGAAACTGAAGAAGGGTAAGAGGCTTTCAGACTTAAATAAAGATTAAGCCATCAGTCTTCTGATGTTCACAAATAGCCATAGAATGGCTATTTGCAAAGTATTATTGGAAATTCCCTCATCTTCCTTGGGATGAACCTGTGACATTCCAAGGATAGGATCATGGGAGAGATCCAAGGCAGGGTGAATTTATTGTTTCATTTCTATTGCTTAACTTCTTTTTTAACAGTGTAATGCCAATTAGAATGGAGTATTGCCCTCACTTGTCTAATAGTACAAACTTATTTTGATAGTTGGTTCAGTTTTGAATTCTTAGAATTGCTTCTGGAGCTCTTAGTATAGAGTTGGTGTTATTCTCTTCTGCTTTCCCTTACAGTTCTGTAGTTCACCAGTATTGAACATGTGTCTGGGTTTACTTGGATTCATCTGCTTTATGCTTCCTGAGTATGTGGCCTTTTATTTTGTGTTAACATTGGGAAAACTCTCTGTCAGTGCTAGTGGCTCCCACTGGGAGTACATCTTTGCATTAGGTTCATGCAAAACTTGTGATTTCCGTATTTCAGTGTTTAAATATTATTACTTAGTTATCTTTATTTTATTCAGCATTAGTTCAAGAGGAAAAGTTGGTTTTCACAGTTTGAAAGAATACATGTGAAAATTTCTTTTTTGAGACAAAATCTCACTATTTCTTCCTAGCTGGCCTCTCTCTAAAGTTGAGGGTGGCCTCAAACTCACAGAGCTCTGCCTGCCTCTGCCTCCTGAGTGCTGGGATTAAGGGTGTCAGCCATTATTTCTGGTGTTATGTGTGACAACTGCTTAAGTTAATATAATAACATTGTTAAGTTAATATAATAAGTTCTTCCCCTAATTGAACCATAGTGGCCCCTGACCTCAGTCCAATGTTGGCCGCATTAAGTATCTGGATCTGTCTCAGTCAGCCACTGGTAGAGCCTCTCAGGGGACAGCCATGCCAGGCTCCCGACTTTAGCTTATCATAGCATCAGTAGTAGTGTCAGGCCCTAGAAGACCAGAGTCTCAACTTACTCAGACCCCAGGGAGCTCCCAGAGACTGAGCCACCAACATGGAGCAGACATAGGCCAGTCCAAGGCCCCTGGCACAGATCTAACAGAGGTCTGCCTGGTCATGCCTTAGTGGGAGAAACTGTGCTTAATCCCTGAGAGACTTGAGGCCCCAGGGAAGGGAGAGGCCTGAGGGCTGGAGTTGTGGAGCACTGTCTCAGAGGCAACAGGGAGGAGGAATGGGGATGAGGAACTGTGGGAGGAGGGACCAAGAGGGGAGAAACGAGAATATAAATAAATAAAATAATAAAAATTGAAAAAAAAGATTATTGATGTCATGCTGAGTTAGTTATGAGACACTTATGTAAATGAGCTGTATAAGAAAAAAATTTGGTGAATAACTCAATTTCATAGCAATCAAAGAATAAATAGAATTTAAATATATAATATGACTTAATGTTTATATTCTTAAGGTTTGAGAAGTTAATATATCCTGAATACTTATCAGCCTTTGTACTTCCTTTTTAAATGACACATTGGAAAGTTCCCATTAACAGTTTCTTTTGTTGGCCTGCTGAAGCCTACCTGTAATCTCTGTAGAGATGGTGTGATTTCTACTTTCAGGCCAGCCTGAGCCATATAGTAAGACCCCATATCAACAACAACAACAAAACAACAGCTCGTGTATCCCGAGGTTTTAGTTTTTAATTATAATCAATTTAGAATTTTTATGGAATGTCTGTTTTTGGATTCTTGCTATCTTTCCATATCTTTCTTCATCCATGATTCCTGTCTCTTTTTAGCCCCACATCCCTGTCTCTAATGGAGACCCCTCCTTTATAAACTCTCTCTTACCATTGTTTAATCTGTTAGCACATTTTAATAATTGTTATTTTTTTCTGCATCAAAGCCAAGACTCATGGGTTTGTGCAAGTTGAAGTTTCTGAAAATAATTTCTCAGGCTACCAAAGGTGACAGTGTGGAGCTATGTCTCGCTGTCCTTGCTCCCAGTAATAAAACGTCATATAAAATACTAGGCTTGGAAAGGTCTGGAAATTGGAAATAATGTACATGAACAGGTGACACAAACCTTTTCACACATTCCTGCTACAGAAAATAGTTTTTCAGGAGGAGCTAGTATGAAACAGAGTTGTGTCCTCTTAAGAGATTTTAATATGATGTTAAAGCATGGGGCTTAAAAGAAGGGTACTTGGGAAGAAAGACACACCCAAGACTGATTGTGGGCTTCTCTAAGGGAGGCACACTTCAGTGACTTTTGGAGAGTCTGAATCTACTATGTACAAAGAATTGCTAAGAACTTTGTAATCTTAGGGAGGTTCCCATAGGACCCAGCAGGATTGCAGTCTGTAATGTAGGCCACAGGGATATAGGAAAGTAAAAGCAATTGTCTTGTTTGAGGGTCCCAGAAGGTATCTGTGAAAGGAAAAGCCTTATCTGAGGTTATAATGGCTTAAGTTTTAAACTTAGGCCATTGGTATTTTAACGTTATTTAAAAGTATTCACAAATAAAAGAAACATTGTCTATGTTGACAACTCTTATATCAAATATTATCTATTGTGTTGGAATTTTTGCTTCTTAGCTGGCAAGAGGCTTCAAGGAGACTCGGGTGGGGGCTCCTTTTCCTTCCCATGTGCCCATAATGTTCCCTGGTTTTGTACCCTGCTTGAAACCACCTCCTCTATTTTGGTCATAAAGGATGTTTTGTTTTCTCCATCTGTCCTGCCTGCTTCCTAGGTGCTAAAGTTACGTTGCGCCACCACATTCAGCAAAGAATGAAGTTGAATGGGTCCTAGCCGCGTCCTCTGCTGTGTCGTCTAACGCTGCTGCACTGCTACAGCAGGGCTGAAGAGCTGCTGGTTCTTCTGTGGCTTATAAATATGGGAATTGTTTTGCCCATCCTTGCTTTAGAAAATGCTATATTTTGACCCAAGCTGTGAGTCTAGTGACAGTCAACACAGGGAGGTTGTGAGAGTTCTTCTTTCTAAGGCAGCTAGCTGTTTCAGGTCAGACTTCCCAGGTACAGAAAAAAGCAAACTATAAGTGTTGGCAAGCCAGACTCAGAGTTATGAAATTCAAAATCTCAGTTTTGTCAGAATCCAGCCAAATGTTCACATTCAAAATTCAGAGTTCCATTCAGTGTCTAGCTTTAATAGAAGAAATATGGTGAAATTGTGTAATTAAATTGACATTATAATCATTTACCTATAATGTTAAATTTGTGTTTAATTTTTATGGACCATTGGGTGTCAGGAATTCCTTTAAACTTTCTGTGGTAGCTTTAACTACTTTGACTACTCTGGCTCCTAAGACCTGATCTGTTTACTTCTCTCTGTATATGATTTGTGCACTCAGAATCTCTTGAATATCACCTTGTAATCACCATTAGCAAGGCATTCAAAGGTCGGGCTACTTGGGCTCCCCATGGCCGTAAACAGTTGTCAGTCACATTCAGCAGCAGAGACAGCTTGGCTAACTATGGTGCTTGTGCATGCTTTCAATTACTAACATTCCATTTCCTGGTGGCAAGGGCTCAGAGTGCTCAGCCCAAGGTAACAAAGTGATAACCACTAAAAGACAGTTAGTTACTAAGGGTGTAAGAGAGGGTTCTAGAGGGTATAAAAGGAGCAACTGAAGAAAGCAGATGTAACTGTAGAGACAGTGGACAGTAAAAAGGAATGAACAGAGGAAGTACTGGCCGCCTCAGGGTGCAATTCAGATCTCTTTGGAGGAAAAGGCCTTGATGTCACTATACCCTGTACCCTCCTGCTAGGAATAAAGGAGTTTTCCAGAAGATGTAGGCCGTGGCTAGTCTAAGAAAGCCTCTGCTATGATAGCACTGCTGTCTACAGCCCCCCTCAACCCTGTAAATCTATCTGCTGGCTCCAGTGCTCTAGAAGAAAGAAGCTAAGTCCCTTTCTTCACCTTTGGCTTTGCAGGTTCCCTCTGGTAGTGGAGCAGGGAGTACAGCAGTGGGGAAGGGGCTAGGCAGTAGAAAGCACAGCGTACTGAACGTGCGCAAAGGTCATCACACTGGGCAGTAACTAGAACACTGTCTGCAGAGTAAGGCGCGGGGCCAGATCTACAGTTCTTAAGTGCTTGGGTTGAGCTGCTTTGTGTACAGTTTCCTGGCATGGTATTCATACCATGTAAAGGAAGGCAGTCCATATTGGCTGGTGTGTAGTGTGGGGGCTCGTATGAGTCCCATTGTGCTTGCAATTTCCAGTTGTACAATTTCTGCCATGCAAATAAGGGTCACATGAATCACAGTCATGCAAACAAGAGCAGTTCTGACCAATCAAATTCAGTCCTGTCCTAGTTTCGTTTCTATTACTGTGATAAAGACCATGACCAAAAGCAAAGGGTTTATTTATGCTCACAGCTGGGGTCCATCAGGAAGGACAGTCAGGGCAGGAACTGAAGCAAGATCAGCAGAGGAGTGCTGCGTACTGGCTTGCTCCTCCCAGCTTCCTCAGCCTGATTTCTTACACACCCTAAGACCAACTGTCCAGGGCTGGGCCTCCCACTGTGGTCTGGGCCTCCAACATCAATCATCAATCAAGAAAAGGCCCCACAGACTTGCCCAGGGCAATCTGATAGCAACATTTTCTCAGTTAATGTTCCCTCTTCTCAGATGATTCTAGTTTGTGTCTAATTGACAAACTAACCAACATACTTGGCCAGAGGCTCCCCACAGGATAGCAGGTTGCTGTCATGTCAAGTAGCAGTTTGGAGTTTCTGGACCATACTTGTGAAAGTTTCCATTGGAGATCACTGCATTGTCTGCATAATCTTATTAATGGTTTTCCCTCTACAGTATGTTCTTGACAAAATCAAGGTGTCTGACAAAGCAAGACTATACAGAGGATTTAGCTATAATATCATATTGCAGGGAAAAGAAGTATGATTTGGGGGTTCGGTGGGAATAAATGACAAATTCTATCCTGATTTTTGTTTATAACCACCACATACTATCATCTCTCATGTTTGTATCTCTAGCCTGTCCTCCTGAGAAGTATTAACATGTCAGATAGCTTTCATCATGATGTCCACTGAGTTTCGTTTACAAATTCTTACCTAAAGGGATGCATACATGTACTCATCTCAGTAAATGCGGCACTGCTGAGGAAGAAGTGTGAGCTGGACTCTCACCTTTCTCTCCCCACCAAGTCTGTCTGCATGCTTGTCCATCCCTGTGCCTTCCTCTGCTGCCATCTGTCATCACTGTCTCTTGACTCTCAGGTTGCAGCAACCATTCCTAGATTCTTCATTATCAATGTATGTTTGATTAGATGATTATTTATTCCCCCTTCAGTCGGATTTTCAGTCTGTCTCTGCCTCAACCCATCCCTCAGATTACATGCTAGTACTGGAAGCTTTAGGAGTTTGCCTAACCTTGCCAAATATCTTGCTGTCAGGATAAGCACATTATTATCTCTTATTCATCAAAGTGGCTCTGACTTCTCTTGAAATGAATAATATCAGTAAAATAAACAATATTAATATTACTTGTGTATAGTTTTGAAACAGATCTTTCTAGCTTAAAATAATAATTGCCTAGTGTCCTTTTTAATTTCTGAAGCATTTTTATAAAGATGGCCTCATTTTTAAAATTTTGATTGAATAGAACATTTAAGGATCGAATTCACCTCCCACCCCTCACCCCGAGTCTTCCCTTAGGTTATTGGCTTTTTATTGATTAAATTCTCTTTTTCATCATCTTTTTGTTGAGGTAAATAACAGTACATTTTTCTTAAGTTTAGAAGCCAGTTTATTTTAACAGAATGTCTTGACTTCTTTTTTATGTTGATTTGAGGCCATAATACATACAAGTTCCTCTTGTATAATTAAAGGTCCTTAAAGCACATAGTTTAAACATGTGTGCGGGGCAGACATTCCCTGATGCTTTCCTTCTCTTTCAGGTGGGAGGTGCTGCTGCTTTTCCCCTGATGGAAAGGCTTTAGCTGTAGGGCTCAACGACGGAAGCTTCTTAATGGCCAACGCAGACACTCTAGAGGATCTTGTGTCCTTTCACCACAGGAAAGATATTATTTCAGACATCCGGTTTTCACCTGGTGAGGTCACATTGCATTTGTATTTGATTATTAGCAGCAGTGAGTAAATGTTTCAATGTGTAAATTTTTTTCTAATTTATTTTACCTTAGACCATACTTTCTTTGTCTTTGTTTCTCTGTCTCTGTCTCTGTCTCTCTTTCTCTTTGTGTGTGTGTGTGTGTGTGTGTGTGTGTGTGAGACGGGGGAGGGCAGGAGGGAGGAAGAGATTGAGATTTCAGTGTGTGGTATGTGTGTGTGTAAACTCAGAGGACAGTTGGTGGCCGTCAGCCATCAGCCATCTTCCTCCTTTTGAGACTGTCTCTCGCTGAACCTGCAGCTAGGCTAACCAGCGAGCTCAACAGTCCTCCCGTCTCCACCCAACAGTGTCGGGGTCACAGGGTGTGCCACGCCCAGCTCTTCACATGGGTTGAGGGTACAAACATCAGGTCTCAGGTTTGTATGGCAAGTACTCTTTCCACTGACCATCTCTCCAGCCTCAAGGTTTTACTTTTTGGTTAGACAGCAGGTCAGGTGTAAAAGCCCTGAACTTGCTAAGTGCAAATGTCTGTTTAATCTTAATCTTTATGCCACTAACTTTCCAAATGACTTGGGTCAGGGTACTTTAGGTGGACTTCTGTTTTCACGTTTGTAAATAAAAGGGGCCAAATAACTATTTTTTATATAGTAATGCTTTTGAAAGTACCTAAGTTTTATGCCATATTTTTTTTGATTCATTGTCTACTCAGAGCCCACTGCAATGTAGGAATTACTAACAATAAGACAAACATTTCTTATGTTTATTTTGGTCCATTTTCCCTATACATATAGCAGGATTTGGGGGAAGGATTGATTGTATCAAAATTGGGTCATATTGGCTCTTTAAATTTTGCTGTCTACTGATCTAATGTGTTACACTAAGAAAATGTGCTTCATTTTGTTATAAATGTTCTTGAAATATATTATCATTTGATATTAACAGATGGGCCTGATTATAGTATAACTTATGAGACACTTAAGACTGCCCTCAAATATACTAAAGTTACCTCTAGTTGCAGAGTCAGAAACTCCTTCCTGAGGTAGGAGATGTGGACAGATGTTTCTGTTGTAGGTTCTGGGAAATACCTAGCTGTGGCATCCCATGACAGCTTCGTTGATATATACAACGTGACAAATAGTAAACGCGTGGGGGTTTGCAAAGGAGCAACCAGCTACGTCACCCACATCGACTGGGACAGCAGAGGTAAGGCACTGCTGAGAACCGCGTAGGCTCTGGAGCAATCTGCAGAGCAGCAGTCGGGGAGGCGGTACTGTGCAGTTCAGACTGTCAGTAAAGGTGGCGACGCAGTGTGAACTTTAACGGAGTCTAAAGTTTATATAAGAAAGAAATTAGCCGTAATGCCCCGATTTTTGTCAGATAAACTTCACACATTTCAAATTTAGAAATAGAAATGTAAAGATTTCAAAATCACTTCTTCCATTATTTAGTATATCGTATATTTTTCTAAAAAATTGCCATGATTTTATGGCATAGTAGTTAATGAGTACTTCTCTGCAGAGTGCATAGCATACATTCAAATAATGTTTGAGAATTTCAGACAAATATTAAATATTTTAAATGCCCTTGCTTTAAAGGATATTTTTAACTTTTTAAAATTCATATGTTAAGGTTTCACAAATATCCTTAAATTGTATACTTACACAATTTAAGCAAGCAATTTTCACAAGAAAAAATGTTGTTTCTTTTCAGTGTGAATACCAGCTACATAAAAAATAAACCTTTTATGAATGAAATTATTTATTAAATAGAGATTAAGAGAACGCAGTGGTGTTAATACATTCGTTACAGAGGGAGCTGGCTTTCCATGCCATGCAAGTGCTCTTGCCACTGAGCTCTGTCCCTGCCCATGTCTTACGTTTCACTTTCAGACAGGGTCTTGTTAAATCCCTCAGGTTTGCCTTGAATTCACTGCAGTCCAGGCAGTCCTTGAACTTATAAGTCTTCTGACCTTTCTCAGTCTCTTGACTGGCTCAAAATATAGGCCTTAAGCTTGAGTTTTCCTGTAAAAACGTAAACAAAACACAAGTATCCGTGCAAAAATAATGCTATCACTTTACAGTGGGTGAAGTTAAGCTCATTCTGGAGCCGTATATGAGTGACCATGCCTGGGGACACGGACCCGGGTTACCCCAAATACCACGTTCCAACGGAAGTTTTCATAATCATAAAACAAGGAACGTTACAAATCAAGACATTTCACAAGTACATTTATTAGACCAGTACCACTTATTGTATATTTGCCTTCTCCGTCAAAGATCAAGTGTCCATAGGTGTATGGATCTGAAGGGACCCACTGCCAACCAGGAAGCCTTTATGGGGCTGACCTAGGCCCTCTGCACATGTGTTATAGCTGTGTAGCGTGGTCCACACGTGGGACTCCTAACAGTGGGGACAGGAGCTGCGTTTGACTCTGTTGCCTGCCTTTGGGCCCCATTCCTCCTACTAGATTGTCTAGCTATAGTAGGAGAGGAAAAACCTCGTCTTGCACTACTTGATAGGCCATGACTGGTTCATATCCATAGGAGAGCCTGCCCTTTTCTGAAGAGAAATGGAGGAGGAGTGGATGAGGCAGGGGGAAGAGGAGGTGGTGGTGGGGAATGGAAGGAAAGGGAAATTGAAGTTGTGATAAGAAAGAAAAGAAAAAGAAAAATTTCAGGATAAAAAGGATATTGGTGTGTAAATCAGGTAGGCAGGCTCTGCAGAAGGAATCCATGTGTTAGGCCTCAGAAGCTGTCTGCTGGCCTTCTTATTCTTCGGGTTGGTGGAAATGAGGACTCTGACTATCCTGAAAGGATTTACCTAATTAATAGTAGCAAGCATGCTAGGTCTCATACAGAGGTGAGTGAGTAGTAAATCACAGTTTAGGGGATTAAAGCTAGCCCAGGATAATTTGTCTCTAGACTGGAACATTCCAGTTCTCCCTAGGGAATAATTACACAAGTTCCAATCATCCTGTGAGATGTTTATCACATGTTATGGTGTGTTTTCTTTCTGGGAATTATAGTTAAGAGTGATGATATTTGTAGTCATGTGTCTTTAATATATCTGTACTTTTTAAATTCTCTTTTAAGGAAAGCTTTTACAGGTCAACACTGGTGCTAAAGAACAGCTATTCTTTGAAGCTCCCAGAGGAAAAAAACAAACCATCCCCAGTGTGGAGGTAGGAAGATGGTGATACTTGTGGTGATGTTTATGTGACAGTGGCTGGGAAACTGAGGCCTCCTTCCCATCATTCATCTATGTGTGATGATCATTCATGCTCACAGAATTTGAATAGTTCTTCTGGCAAGTTTATTTTACTGGGCCAGGTAGAGAAATAGGTGGGTAAAGAAAAGAGATACTTTTTAAAAGAAGGAATTTGGGCCTGATGGTGTAGGCCTTTAATTCTAGCAACTAGTTCTCTAGGAGTTCAAAGCCAGCCTGGTCTGTGTAGTGAGGTCTAGGCTAGTTAAGGCTTACATAGTGAGACTTTCTCTCAAAAAGAGGAAGTTAAAAGAATGTAGAACCTTGTATACTTAGCTGTACTTGAATCGCTGCCCTGAAAGGACAAGAATCATTCCCTGGTAAGCAGGACATGCTGTCTCCCCCTCTGAGGAGTGGAGACCATGTGTACAGTGTCTTTTGAAGCCTTTGTACCTAAGACGCTTGTTCTGACAGGTGTGTATGGGGATGGGGTGGGCGGAGGAGAGGAGGGAAAGAAAATTATTCTTAGTCTTATGCCTGATATATCACTAATTTTTAGTTGGTATGAGCAAATGTAACATGGAAGAGGCTTTATAAAGAGGCTATCAGACTTCTTAATTTGTAGACTGATTGAAAAATGTGTTTATAATCCATTAATAGAGACTTAGATACACAGGAAGCCTTGTTTTGGGGTAATCTGCGAGAAGAAGCAGTTTGACTTATCACTGTGTGCTCAGAAGTTAGGACATATAGTATGTTTACAGTCAGCATGTCCTAAATGATATTGTGCTGAGATTCTCTGCAGACAATGGGGCTGGGAAGCTATAAAATCAGCTAAGGATTTAGCAATTTCCCTGTTAAATCTTTACTTTTACTGTGATGGAAAAATATTTAGACTTGGCATATTAAATGTTAGAATCTTATAGTTTATATATATATATATTTTTTTTTTTTAAGGTGGAAAAAATTAGTTGGGCAACATGGACAAGTGTACTTGGTTTATGTACTGAGGGAATTTGGCCAGTAATTGGAGAAGTCACAGATGTAACCGCCTCCTGCCTCACCAGTGACAAAATGGTTCTAGCCACAGGGGATGACTTGGGATTCGTGAAGCTGTTCAGATACCCAGCTAAAGTATGTGTTTCTCTTTAACTTACCTAATGATACTGTAATGAAAATGAAGGAAGGAATATAAAGTTCACTGTTTTAGTAATAGTAATGTATAGATAGTATGTAATGTTATATTGCCAGAGGTTTGGAATTGTGTTCTCCATTCTTGGCATCATATTAATAGCTTTATCTGAAAATAAGCATTATAGTCTACTAACTGTACCTTGGTTTATGTGTTATATTGTACACTGTTTTTCATTATTAATTAAATAAATATCCCTCCCTTAGTATTCCTTTTATCAATATAATTTTATAGTTAATTATAAGCATAAATATCACTTTGCTATATACCATTAAGAGTCAGTATAAACTTTATAGATGTTGGGTTTATATCAGAAAAAGAAGGTAAAACATAATAAACAGTTAAATACCTATAAAATTAAATAACACTGATTTAATATGATTTGTTTTTTTCTGAAACCAGCTACTACAGATTCTTTACCTCTCTCTAGTCTATGTTGTGTGATTGTTCAATTTATTGACCTTTATTCACACTATTGTAAAGCATTAGGCTTCTGCTTCCCACAAAAGTAAAACTTGTGTATATAGTACAAGTGCATTGACTTTCTAATTGTCATAAACTAAGTTATATACTGTAATCTGGCGTCGATAAGAACATGAGCAGAATTGGAAGTGGGGTGCTGAGGTAATATCGCGGTATGGAGCTCGTGGTGGCCTCAGCTGCCCTTGCTAGCATCTCCAGATACTCACTGAAGTGAAAACATAGGTTTGAAACTTCTTACTGGGAATTCAGCCACTCAAGAAAATGTCCTAGGCTCAGGGTTTCAGTTTACAGTAAGTACAGGACTTACCTAGCCTGTTTGATCCCTAATAGGGAAGGGAGGAAGGAGGGAAGTCCCTGTAGCAAGAACCACACATCTTAGAGAAGCTCTGTGCCTTGAGGACAGATTCCTCCTCCTTAACAACAACAGGTCTTTATTTCATCTATTTGTGGGGAGAAGCATATGTGCTTTAGAGCCTGTGGACATGTGGAGGCCAGAGGACAACTTGAGAGAATCTGTTCTCTCCTTCCACCAAGCGGTTCTGAGAATTAAATTCCGGCTTAGTGGTGTACCTTTTTCTACTCAGCCTTCTCACCAGACCCCTAATTTTGATTGTCTCCTACCAAGAGAATTCACTCATTTCCTCTTATTTTATTTATGTGTGTGTGTGGGGGGGGGGGCTCTGCACACCTGTATGTGTGTATGACAGCACTGTATGCCATGGCACACAGAGGTCAGAGGACACCTGCTCAGGTTGGTCCTCTCCTCCAGTACGGCTTCTACAGACCACACGCAAATCAGTCAGCTTGACATGCTGAGTCATCTCCCTGGCCCCTATGCTTTGCTAATATGAGAAACTTTATTTTAACAACTCTGAAAAGATGGTCACTTAAAACCTACTCATAGTTTATGGATCACAAATTTACTTGTACAACTAAACTTTCAAGGGTATATAACTTACAGTTCCCTTTGTATTTAAAAAAGTATTACAGTTCTGGAGAATGTAGTTCTACAGTAGAGTGCCTACTGCCTGTCTATCAGATATGGAACACTAAAAGACAAAAGAGAGGAAGGGGAGAGAGAGAGAGAGAGAGAGAGAGAGAGAGAGAGGGGCTATGTGTATACTATGTGTATATATTATTTACCAAAGAGAGCACAAGTGAATTGAAGTAAAATATAATTGTTTGTACTTATTTTATATATATATATAAAATATATATACACATATATATATACATACATATATGTGTATATATACA
>BDUI01000038.1:579302-631543 GCA_002335545.1 Apodemus speciosus | reverse complement strand
ATTAAATGTTCTTCACATTAATTTTCTAGTTGCATATTTAGTAATGTACCCTTAACAATTTATTTTATATTGTTGGAAGAAGATGAATTTATAAGAATGTAATTGATCACCTTATCATTAATAACTTGTATACCTTAATGACAGGCTATGACAGTGATGTTACAAGAGAGAATGAAATTAGCTACACCATTAGAGCCTTATCAACTAATATTCGCCCAATGTTTGGAGTCAAGCCTCATTTGCAACAGAAAGAGCCATCAGTTGATGAAAGGTAATAATAAAGTTTAAAGTTTGATGAGGATGGTGCCATATTGCCTTGATTTCTTTTAGCGCAAAAAAAAAAAAAAAAAAAAAAAAGTTTGATGAGGAAAAGAGACTGACATAAAAATTTGAATTTTATCTAAATGGATTTTCTATAGAAGTTAATAGCAGGGTTGATTTATGCAGTCGTGAGCTTCTGTTAGAAATTATCTTTAAGTATTTTTCATGTTGACACTATCTTTATAAGGAGTTCCAAAATGTTACATCAATATATAAAGCTACTGTGGTTGGATTAATCTTATTTTCAGACTTTCATTAGTGTGTGTGATAGACTGGGGAAGAGAGAGAGGTGTGGCTCATCTTGAACAATCCTGTCTGCGCATCCTCAATGAAGAGGTCACTGTTGTGTAAGGAATCTTTCCGTAAAAACAGGTTGAAGTATAGCCTGTCTTTAATAGAAATTACTGTTCTTGATATAGAATCAACATATTCAGAGCAGTTTTATAAAAAGAGACCATCTATGTGTGTTCCTGTGCATGCATACAGGCGCATGTCTATGTGAGTGTAGCTGTGGAGGTCAGAGGCAGACTGCCTGCTGGATCTTGTTTCTCAGAAGCCATCCATCTTTTTCATCTTTTTTTTAAAAAATAATCCTATTCCTTTTTTATTTGCTATGATTTTTTAAAGATTTATTTATTATTATATCTCAGTACACTGTAGCTGTCTTCAGGCACACCAGAAGAGGGCATCAGATCTCTTTTACAGATGGTTGTGAGCCACCATGTGGTTGCTGGGATTTGAACTCAGGACCTTCAGAAGAGCAGTCAGTGCTCTTACCCACTGAGCCATCCCTCCAGCCCTCACCTTTTTTAACATGTGTTCTGAAGATTGAACGTAGGTCCTCATGCCTGAAAGGCAAGCACATGGGCTCTTCACCAGCCCAGCCGAGATGCTTTTAGTAACGTCTGTGTTGAGAAGAGAGTTTGACCTAATGCTCTGAATGAACGATGGAGAACAGTAAAGAGACAATTGGGGTTTGGGGCTGTAGTCTGGTGAGAGAGCACTTTCCAGCATGCAGACAGCCCTGGGCCACGTCCTCAGAATCACAAATGGAACAAAATAAGCCTGTGGCATAGACTCTACATGTGAAGAGGTTGAGATAATAAAAGACAGTATCCAGAAACAATGAGAAACAGAGGGGTGGCTGTGGGTGGGATAGCAGTGACTTCTGGAGAAGGCTGCGATGAGGGAAACTTTATTATAAGTGTCCCAGGGAAGGCTCCTTTCTGCTCCGTGTGCTCGGTTGGTCCACACAATGCTGTAACAGTGGTGGGCAGTCATCCACCACAGAGTCTGAAAGAGCGTGCATTTGTTCTGTGTGAAGAAGCAATGTATAAAAGCATTTTTAGGAAAGTCATTCACATGGGTGATCTGAGTACTTGTACTGAAGTGCCAGGGTGAGGCGGCTTGCTAGAAGATAGTGTCTAGTGCTAAATCCATACATGTGGAGCCAGTCAAAAGAAATACCCATTGCTGCCATTTACCAGTAGTGTGAGGTTGAAGAAATATTCATCTGTTCTTAAGCTGTTTCTTCACTGCCAGTATGAGAGCTATAATCCTTATCTCTGGATTATTCAAGGTCTAAATAAAATAATCAAAAAATTAAATAAATTAAGTTAAATAATAAGGATTAAGAAATAAATCTTTACTGCTGACACCAGTCTCACTTAATGAAATATAGAGCAGGCTGGGCATGATGGCACACATCTGTAATCCAGGGGGGCAGAGGCAGATCTCCGTGAATACGAAGGCAGCCTGTTCTACAAAGCAAGTTCCAGACCACCAGGGCTACAGAGTGAGAGCCTGTCTCACACAAGAAAGAAAATCTAACCTAAAATACTAATGCTGAAGTTAAATGTTTACAAAGTAATGAGTACTACTTGAGTATTTATTAATTATGGGAATACATGTTAACAAACAAATGTGGGTTTTTAAAATTGAATACTTGAATAATTATTATTAGTACTATTTAAGGGAAATTGTAGCTCGCAAGCAATGAAAAGTAGAAAGAACCATAATCTCTTTCATAAATTATATTGATATTTTTCAAAGAAATTTCATCATTCTTCAGATCAGTTTGTTCTATAACCCAACTCTACTCTAGAAGCCGTCATTTTGTCCCAGTAAAGCAGATTTCCTCTTCATTGGTGAATCCAAGTGATGCACAGGGAGAAGTTTCCTCTTTTGAAGAACTGTTTGATGCTCATCACTGTAGCCATTGCTGTTAGTTTTCTTGAGACAAGGTCTGGCTTTGTGGCCCAGTCAGGCCTGGAACTCACCAAGTTCAGTGCCCCTGGCTTTCCTCATATGCAGTGCTTCCTGCCTCTGTGTCTGAAGTGCTGGCACTACAGGTGTAGGCCATCAGGCCCAGCTCTAGTTTGGAATTTTTTACAGCTAACATCTCAGAGTTATTTCTGAATTTCACATTTCATTCTCATTTTCTGTAGTTGACGTCAATCCTGCTAAATTCTTTTGAAAATGCTGAGACAGAAGTCAGCGGTGTGGCTCAAAAGTCTTCATTTTTCACAGAAATGATAAAATAGAAGGAGATAAAGAGTTATTTCTTTCTCCAGTTTTGAATATATTACTCAAAGTATGCTTTATTTGTTTAAATAGTTGTCTCATATTTTAGCATTAGCCATTAAATGTTAGTTACTTCATGAGCAGTTAGGCATCGATTCATCTACTTTATAGGTAATAATTTCCGATGACAGTTGATTACTATTATATTTAGTTAACATTTCATGATTATTATTCTAAATGATTTTAATAGTGATATGACTTTCTTTTTCAATAAATATTTATAGCAAATATTTATAGCAAATATCTAAGGTGGTTAACTTTTAATAGGATTTCTAGTTTTTTAATTAAAATATCCAAAATCCGTTTTAGAATTAGAGATTGTTTTCTTTGCTTTCTTTTGATGTTATTTCCTTCTGCTTGCTCATTGTCATATGGACTCACCACCAATTTCCCATTGTCCCTGCTTCTCTTCTGCTCAAAGACAGGGCGTAGTAAGGTAAGTGTTTTATTAAGGAACATATTCTGTTAAAATGTTTAGTATTCTATTTTGATCCTTAATGTCAAGGCACTAACTTTTTCTATAAAACATTTAGTTGAACTTGCCAAAAATAATTAGAAAATGAAACATGGTTGTTATTTTGAAAGTAGGCCTTCATTACTAGTTAGTTTTACCAATGACTTTTCTTGGACTGAAAAGACTATCAAGTTAATAAACATATGTTCTGTCTAATAAAGTTTAATATACTCATTTATTTAAAAATATTAAAATAGGATAAATATGATATGTTTATGTTAATAATATTAGATGGATAAGAAAGTCAGTTGGAGTGCTGACTTCACTACCTTCAGTGAGCTGAAAGTGTCTTCAGAGCAATTCTAAAGGAGACAACATGGAAATAGTTGATTTTAGAAGAAAAGATCATGAATTCTAGAGAAGTGATAGGTGATAAGGACAAGAAGTGCATTTGAACCAGCCTGGTCTACAGAGTGAGTTCCAGGACAGCCAGGGCTACACAGAAACCCCGTCTCAAAAAACCAAAAAAAAAAAAGGAAAAAAGAAAAGAAGTGCATTGAGACTAGATTGTTCCGACATCCAGCTGCTACTCTTGAATGTTCAATAGCAGAAATCATCTGGGAGATTCCTTTTGCATTTTCAACAGAATAATATATGCAAAGATGAGTCTAAAGTGTGGCTTTGATCTCTGCAGAGGCCCACATACTTCTCCATGAACTTAACAGAAATGAAGCGTCCTGTCCCAGGCCCGTATGTAAAGTACTGAGTTTAGTACTGCGCTCCATGTTACAGGAGAACGGTAGCAGAAAGCACAGAGTGAAGCGATGTTGGAAGGCTGCTTCTGAGAGCACGCAGTTACGTAGAAATCACTGGTTTAGAAAACGGGAAGCCAAGTAGAGATGAAATTGCTGTCACAAGTGTGGGCATCCTGTGCTTGGATCACCATCTGCAGGAAGGCATGATGGGAGCCTTCTGTGACCCCGTTCCATCCTGATAGTGATTTACTTGTCATTACAGGCCACCTGCCCCTAGTTCTGAATCCAGACCTCTGGTCATCGCCAAGTGCTCCAAAACAGCTGCATCCTCAGACCCTTGTGGTTTTATTTCATTTTATTTTCGTGTTCTGAGACAGAATCTTAAGTTAATATATAGCCAGAGCTGGATGACATTTGAGGTCCCTTCTCCTCAGCTGCCCGAGTGCTGGGATTTCAGTCACCTGCCAAGTATTGTTCTCCTATTCAGGGAGCTATTCCTTTTGGGATACAGTGAGAGGCGGATTTCTTTGGAGACAGGTTTGCTCTGTGGCTCTGGCTGCCCTGGTACTAATAGCTTAGGCCACCCTTGAGTTCACAGCAGTCCTCTTGCCTCGGCTTCCAGAGAGTGCTGGCATGATAGATGAGCACCGCCACCCAGTTGGCATTTTCCTTTTTAACGGTACTTCTTTGCTAACTAAGTCTCAAACTTGCTTGAATAATCAAGTCTGTTTGCTTGAGTTGGTACCTGGAGAACTTTCTTAGATCTGAAGGATGGTCTCATTAGATAACTTCCTTAAAAGCTG
This sequence comes from Apodemus speciosus, assembly GCA_002335545.1. NCBI lineage: Eukaryota > Metazoa > Chordata > Mammalia > Rodentia > Muridae > Apodemus > Apodemus speciosus. The sequence continues at coordinate 626,627 of BDUI01000038.1, read as the reverse complement.
CCCAGTGATACCTGGCTAAGGGTCTCTCTCTATTCCTTTCTTAAGAACAAAGATAAGATTAAATATTTTGCTTGAGTGACACTCCAAAATTCATCACAGAGCATTCTGAATTCTCCTGTCTTCCTTTTTATCTTCTAATTTCTATGCCATTAATGGAATAATTTAAGCTTTTTTTATATATAGTAATAAACTAAAAACAAGCCTTTAATATATGAATTATAGCTTATCTGTGCTAAACCTAACAATATTTCATTATGAGAGATACTGTTAAAGTTTTAAATTGTAATATATATGAATATATTGAATAATATATTCTATATGAAATATGAATWTATTATAATCATTCTCATTTTTCCTTTGCTGCTGAGAAGAGGATCCAGGTAACCCTGTCTTTGCTATGTTTGTAAGACTGAATTCTGTGTTTTTATCATCACTCCTATTTGCTATTAGTGAGCAATGGTGCTTTGTTCTTGACCTGTGTTTCTACTTTTCCTCCCTCTGAAGGAATGACATCTTTCATAAGTCACTCTATTACTAAAGTTTTATCTATCCAAATTGTAAGATTTAAAGTCAAATACCTTCATTTTAGGCAGTAATACGATTTATGGAAATAATCCTATAAAAATTAAAATATGCTTAATTGTTACATACAATTATATAGATAAAACTTGCTAATGGAATTAGAATTAAAGCGATCAGATACTTAAAATTTGAATAAAGTTTACCAACAACATTGGTTTAGAAGAAAAGTCAGGTTTTCTATCTTCTTTGAATTACTCCTGGTAGGAATATTCTTAAGTGCTAAATATTATAAATTTAATTTTGTTTTTATTTATGGACATTCAAAAATATAAACGCTTGAACTTTAAATTTCTATGATAACTTGGAAACTTACATGTTCTTGATATTTTTAATGACACCAGTCACTCTTGCTTGTACATACTGTTTCATGCTCTGTGTGAATATATACATTTGTTTAACACTATTTTACAGTACTCAGGATGAAATGTATGCTTGCTTATGATAGGCCACCATGCTACCTCCAGGCCAGATCTCCCACATTCTGTATTTATTTCGAATGCATGTTCAATATGCAGAACTAGGGCTGGAGAGATGGCTCAGTGGTTAAGAGCACTGGCTGTTCTTTCAGAGGACTGGCTGGCTGTGTTCAGTACCCAAACTCTGTAGTGGCTCACAAACATCCTTAATTCCAGTTCCAGGACATCTGACATCTCTTCTGACCTCTATGGGCTCCTACATGCATGTGATGCACATACATACACTCAGACATGTACCAATACATACACATGTGCATGCACACATACACACACATACACACACACAATTAAATATTTTTTAGAAGATACAATACTTCTTTTAGCTTTGCAAATATGTAACTTGACAGTAATTTTGTAACCTATTTATATGGCTTAATAAATTATTAAGTGTTGGAAATTTTATGAAATTGGTGAGTATCATTTCTAATTTAGTTATAAATTGAATATTTAAATTTTAAAGAGAAGTTAATGCATGATTTAGATCCAGTTCAGATTATAAAATATTTGAATAATGGTTGAGATGGACTAGTAAGTGACTTTTAAAAATTAATTTTACCAAAATGCCTTAACAATTATATAATTCAGAATATGAATCTGTGCTCTGTTGGAATCGGGAACATTTTAGTAGATCCTGAGCAGATAGGGAGGGGATTGATTCAAGAGCCATTATGTAGGGAAAGGTGATAAATAGTCCATAAACAGATAGGGAGAGGGCAATTTGGGGTCAGTAGTTATGACCCTTGATGAGGTGTTTACATTGCTGTGTGACTATAAAACGACTTCCTGAATACCTTCCTGATGTTGACACGGTTAGTCACCATGAGGGAATTCAGGCAGAAGACTAGTAAAGGGCATGTAGGAGCATGGAGGAACATATAAATTTGAACTCATATGAATTATGTTACCAACAGTGTAGAAAGTTCATAAAAATGTTATCCAAATTCCCTGTCAGAATGTTTTATATATCTGCTATGTGAGGCCTAAGGGATGCTGTAGAACACTACTTCAGGCTTGGTTGGTAATCATCCATCCAGAAAGGTTTTGAGTATGTCAAACTAGTATTCTTACATTTGGCTATTCTTATGCTGTTATTTATATTATGAGACATAGACTAAAGATATTAAGGTTAAACATGAATAAAAATGTTGTTTCTTTCTGCATTAGAACTTATAAAGATAGAGAGAGAGCACAGTCTAGTAGAACGAGAGCGAGCTGTCTTTGTGGAGGGTGACATTTCTGGAGGGCAAGGTTGGGAGACTCCGTGTGATCTGCCTTTCTGCCTTCCTACCCCTCTGTTCCAGGCCTCCAGTGAGTAGGGCCCCACCACAGCCGGAGAAACTTCAGTCAAACAATGTTGGCAAGAAGAAGAGACCCATAGAGGTAAGGGAAACAGATTTCCCAATATTCCCATGCTTCCTTTTTTATAAAAATTCAAATTTTACCATTCATTTTCATGAAACCAGGTATATTACATTATCTTTGCTTGGTTGGTTGTAAAAGTTGGTTGCTTAATTCTTGCTCAAGTTTAAAATTTGGATTGATATCCTCTGCATCTCTTAATTTCAAATGAGTCTTTTTAATGACCTGGATTGATCTGTATCTTGAAGAATGTAAATGTATATAAATGGTTTATGGCCTAGCAAAACACCTTGGTGGTATCTTATAGTTATTAAGCTGATTTTGTAGGTTAAAGAGTAAACGTACTATTTCAGGAACTTTTTACCTTATGTGATACATTTAATATATGGAGATTATTTCTCCTTATCTCGCCAATCAGCAGGCCTTTTCACAGACATTTCATAATGCTGCCATCAGCAGCAAACAAGCAAACTGTGCTAGGCCAGCATGAGAAAGGTGTACGTCTATAAGAGGGAGTAACGATTATAGCTCTCTCCCACCACTCAAAAGGCAACGAATCCTTCCACCTGCAGGAGTCTCTGTCGGGACTTCACCCATTATTTGTCAGAAACCACTTTGGTTTCTCCTGAGTCTCTAATTTGGACATAATTTATCTGAAGTATGTAGACCAAGCACTTAGACTAACAATGAATACAAACTGCAACATTCCTTTGTACATAAGAAATGTGTCAGGCTGGAGAGATGGCTCAGTGGTTAAGAACACTGATTGCTCTTCCAGAGGTCATGAGTTCAATTCCCACCAACCACATGGTGGCTCAAAACCATCTGTAATGGGATCCCATGCACTCTTCTAGTGTGTGTCTGAAGACAGCTGCAGTGTACTCATATAAATAAAAAGTAAATAAATCTAAAAGAAAGATTATAAAAAATGTGTCAATGTTTAACACATGGAAACTTAAATATTCTCTTACAAAGAGATGATTGTGTGAGTCCTTTCTCCTTCCTATAAGTTTTTATTGAAAAATATGGAAATGTGTGTTTGTATTGCTAAAGGCATCTTACATAAAAATATTTCTAATGGCTGTTGCACCCATGAAGTCACTGTAGTTGGTGGTCATATGCATAAGACTGGGCCCACCAACACTCCACCATTAATAGAGAAGGCTCTCAGAGGCCCCACTCCCTGAGGAGCTGTGTCTGGCAGGTGGGGGCTGGGTAATGAAATCATGTTCCTCAGGGCTGCAACTCCTGGCAAGTCACCTTTTCCTGAGTAAATAACCACTGCCCATGCAAACAGCAGCAGTCAAAGACAATGGGGCAGCAAAAGATGGGAAAGTGGGAGGGGACTTATGGGGAAGAAGAGCTTCAGTGGGAGGAAGGGGAGGGTAATAATGAGATAGTGGGAGAAGATACAGTATGTCAAAGAATGTATATATACACCCATGTGCATATGTGTGTGTGCATATACATATATACATGGATGTTTATATGAAATCATGAAAGGCTAACGAAACATTTAAATGTCTAGCTTCATTTTTGGTTAGAAGTTTATAAAATCCCTAAAGCACATTCTTCTCTGTCAGAAAACACTCATACTATCCGTATCACATTTAGGCTGAGGAAGGATGTAATGTCCATTTTTGACATCGTTCCAGGACCTTGTGTTGGAGCTTGCTTTTGGCTATCGGGGCAGAGACTGCAGGAACAATGTGCACTATTTAAATGATGGTGATGATATCATTTATCACATTGCCTCTGTTGGAATTCTACACAATATTGCCACAGGTATGTCATCTTGATTCTCTGTACACACACTCTTTTTAATTTAGAACTTTTTATTTAGCAGCTTAAAATTATTTGTTAAAACTATGAATAGTAGTTTTACTTATTTTGTTTAACTTTTGGGGGGGGTTGTTTGTTTTGTTTTGAAGACAGGGTCTTATTATGTAGCTCTGGAATTTGGGAGGGGGTTGAGGTAGGGTCTCACTATATAGCTTTGGCTAGCCTGGAACTTCCATAGACCAGGCTGGCCTCTAACTCAAACTCAAAAACATCTGCCTGTCTCTGCTAGGGTTAAAGGTATATACCACAACATCTAGCTCCAAATACTGTTTTTAAAAGATGAAAGATTTGTATGTTCTGAAGGGAAACCAGAATAACAAATACTGTTTTAAATGTATAAGAGAAATAATCTAAAATAAAAATATTTCATATTATAGTTGTTTCTATCTGTTTTGAGATAACATTATTATATAGTCAAGGTTAAAACTATCTGTGTAGTCCAGGCTAACCGCACTAGCTATTTTTCTGCCCCAGCTTCCTGAGTCCTGCACCCTGTAATATTTTAGTCTTAAGAGAGTATGATCCAGCAGAAGAACATTTAATAATGCTAAGTCTCCACAGGGCTCTAATAGCAGTGAAGGCTCACTATATTTAAAAATACGTTTTATAAGGAAGAAAATGATTTTACAGTTAAGACTTTCTTTTCCAACACCTTCAGCATGAGAATAGATGGTTTGGGATAACTGTCTTTGAAAGTGGCAGCGAGTGGCTAGCAGCGGTGGGAGTAAGCTGGGCAATTTTCCTAGGCTGTGGAAAGCTAGGAAGGCTACTGGCCTCCGCTGTACTGATTATCCTGTGTACAATCTAAGAAGGTGAGACAATACCTCTTGATGTTTATTTGATCGGTTTGATGAAGAGCACACAGTTCTCATGGCATCACATGATGACCACTGTGGTGAGCTAGAGTGGTAATTTTCTTTTATTATATGTAATTATAAACTTCATAAAGCCTACCGTTGGAAGTAACAACAGATGTTATCCAGTTCAAACACCTCTGGTTTCCCTCTGAGTGTATATAGAGCAGGTAGCTTTCTGATCAAAAAATACTGCTTACAAGATAAATGTGAAATATGAATGAACATCACCCAGATTAATAAATGGAAAATTTACTTTTGTTTTCTCTGTAACCCTAATATATCTTTGTTTGTATGTCTGTTTGTTTACAAAACCAAAACCAAAAAGAGAAGATCATAGGCAAGGATTCAAAATCTTCCATAATTCTAGTCCTTGCTTACTTTCCATCCGTAGTGCAGGCTTTCATGGCCGTCCACCTGACTCAGATGAACCGTGTGTGCACTTAGTACATCCACAGCCTTTTGTTGGCCAGACTCTGTGGAACTTGGTATCTTCAGCTTGTCTGTGGTTTATTCTTTTCAGGGATCTCTCTCTTTAAGATTACTGATTTGTTGTCACCCTTTTGATAGTAATCACTTACATGCTAACTGCTCAAAATGTATTTTGAATGAACAAATAAATTAGTTTACTATGCTAAGTAAGTGTATGTGGCTGTTGCATCTTAAAGTTTTCAAAGTTAATCCTCATATTCTTTTATAGGGACTCAGAGTTTTTATCAAGAGCATAATGATGATATTTTGTGCCTCACTGTAAATCAGCACCCCAAATTTATCAACATAGTGGCAACTGGCCAAGTAGGTATGTTTCTATATTTCAAAAAGAAATAGTTTGAAACATTTATTTTCTAATAATTTTATACCCTAGGAAAAAATAAGTGTATTAAATTGTGTATTGCTTGGAATGTATGTGTGCATACAGAACCTAGGGTGATTATCTTATGCTTGATGCCAGGTAGCTTTCTATTCCTTAACTTTGGTTATCTGAGTTTGCTTAGATTATTCAAAATGTGAGCTATTGTGTAAATAGTACATCTTTAGCTTTATCAGGGATTTCTGGTCAGCTGAATGATTGCATTCAATAGTATATAAAACTCAGATGAAGGATAAAAAGGGGAGCTAAGAAATTAACTAGACCAGTGGGGACAGAGCCTGTGTTCAGCAAAGGTTAGGCTGGGTAAGAGAGCATGCAGGTCTGATTCACACTGCATTTTAAAGTCTTGGTTTGGCATTATTATTGATCAGATTCACTACTGATTTGAAATGTACCTGTGATTTATTTTTAACTTCTGTCAAAAACTTCAGAGTTCATGACTCAATGAGTAGGAGTGCAGGTATTTTAGATTGACAGTCAGAGATTACCATGGAATTGCCTTACAGATGTGGGCAGTCCAGTCTACTTGTAGTAAACATTATTGAAATTACCATGTTTATTGGGTCTCAGTGAGTTCCAGTTGCTACACTCACTTCACTTGCTTTCCTGGTGTCTTCATTTAATGTGAATACTAAGTTTGTTAGTCAGGGATTTGTTCTCTGGGTTATCTAGTTCTGTAGCTATGACACACAGAACCCTTGTATTTTCCCTTCTGTAGAGTTTCCTTTTAAAAAAAAAAATTGTTCAAGTCAATCTACAAAGCAATAGGTTTTGTTATGACATTGTTATGTATATTTATCATTATACATTTTCTTTGTTTATTTGAGTGGTGGTGGTGGTGGTGGTGTGTGTGTGTGTGTGTGTGTGTGTGTGTGTGTGTGTGTGTGTTCATGAAGAGGCCAGAGTGTTCTCCTATCCTTTGCATCTATGTCTTTGAGAAAGGGTCTCTCTTTGAACCTGGGACTTGCATTGTCTTGGCTAGGCTGGAAGCCAGTAACCCCCAACAATCCTCCTATGTCCCCCCCACTTAGAGCTGGGGTTCCATGCATGTGTGGGACACTTGTTACATGGATAGATTATGGGCCAAGCCTGATGGCTCAGCTAATAATCCTCACACTTGAGAGTTAGTGGCAGGAGGACTGAAGCCCACAGCTTCATGCCTAATGAAGTAATTCAAGGTTTTCGTAGAAAGCTTGCTTATAAAATGACCTTTCACATAGAACCAAGTCAGCGTCTTTGTGATATCTCTCATTGACCTTTGTTCTTGGGCACATAGACAATCTAATCACTCGTTCCCCTATCTTTACCTTCCATCTTTGGAGGCATTTGTTTTCTCAGTGACTTACTCCTAGTGTTTTTCTTTAAGATGGACCATTTTTTTTGTTTTTTGGTTTTTTTTTTTTTTTGTTTGTTTGTTTGTTGGTTGGTTGGTTGGTTGGTTTCTCTGTGTAGCCCTGGAACTCACTCTGTAGACCAGGCTGGCCTCACCTCAAACTCAGAAATCATCCTGCCTCTGCCTCCCAAGTGCTGGGATTAAAGGTGTGTGCTCAAGGTCAAGAGATAGAGAGACAGAGACACAGAGAGAGACAGAGGAAAAAAGAAAAGAAAGGAAAAGAAAAGAAAAGAAGTGAAGGGTGCCTAAGAAGGAGAGATACTGGATGTTAACCTCTGACCTCCGCATGTACACCTGCACACATTTATGCATTCAAACACACACACAATATATGAAAGGCTGCAACATAGTAAATTTGATAATCGTATCTTTACTGGTAACTGACGGTCCATTCTCTTATCCATGGACACCCTTGACTACTGAGACAAACACCCCCATTCTATCAACTTTTCTTCTTGTGACACAGGGCCAAGTCTTTTAACCAGTTGGTGATTATTAGAGTATATTTAGTGCTAAAAATGGTAGAGTCAGATACTTTCCTCATATTACCGATAAAGATACCTATATGCTATCAATTTATCCTTGGTGGGTGTAAGACTTGGCTGACATAGAAAACTGTTGTGTCTCTTCCGTGCGCTTATAACTTTCCCTACTCTCCTCTTGTTGCACACTGTTGTTCCTTTAAGCTTTACTTGTAGACTTTTCTACCATAAATATGAACACACATCTACACACTTTTCTTTCTTACATATTATTTCTAAAAGTCTTTCCCTGGGGGAGTCATAAACATTTGTCGCCCCCTTAAGGTCCCAAAAATAAACCAAGGTACCACTTCACCCAAGTTCACTCTGGGGGACCACTCTTGGGATTACTCACCGAGTGTGGGTCAGGGGTTTTCTACAGGCCCTTTGGGGGCCACGACTGACAGTCTTCATCTGTCAGGGATGATGGCATTTCCATAGCTGCATAGATGGACCCTCATCCCCTGGTCTCCCTCACTCCAGATGCTGTAGCCCCTCTAAGAGGCCATGTGAAGTTAGGGCCTAGTTGCAGAGTGGGTGGGGCAGAGTGGCCGGGTACTCAGTTCGGGTCTTGCGGGCCTCCCTGGTGCACGCTGAGGGGATGCAGACAGTTCATGGCCAGCTGTGGTGGTGGTTACAAGTGGGCACAGCTGAGCACCCCAGCATGGCAGTTGTTTGACTCAGAAGGTAGGGTAATCAAGTACACCACATACAGAAAGTCTTTCTTACAGTGAAGAAACCCTTTTGCTTTTTGGGTTAATAACCTTTTCTGCCATGTTCCTCAGGCACATTCTCTCCTACAGGCACAGATGCATCGAACCTCCCACATGTACTTAGGAATGAATTTTATAAACCCAAAAAGGTTCATAATATATTACTTTAGAATTATTATGATTAATTATATTATGATTAATTATGTATGACTCATTAAATACACCCAAAGAAAGAATGAAAAGTCTTTCATAGAATGTTAATACATGTAGATAATGGAAGTGAGTGCCTTCTTTGAGCCCACTCAGTTCTATGTAATAATCTAATTTTATATAAGATATTTTATTATTTAAATAACTTAAAATTATGATTGTGTTTTATAAATTTACTGCTATTATCCATATTATTATAGTTAACTTTTTTTTTTTACTTATTCATCATTATAGGTGATTCTACGGACATGTCAGGTAAGAAAAACTGAATCCTTCCTGCCTTAGTTATACAATGGTGCATGCAAATATCATATTCCTCCCTAAAAGTTCAAGCATCTTACTGTTCCACATATGGCTTATAGAATATTAATGACAAATAACATCATTTTTTAATCTTCAATAATAATAGTATTTTTAAAAAATGGTGTGGGGACAGGGGGATAGCCAAGTCAGTAAAATGCTCGCCTCACAGAGGCGAGTGCCTGAGTTCAAGAACCATGTGAAGGTACCAGGCCTGCGAGTGCACACTCTTCTTTCCAGTAGCAGGATGGACCCTGGGGTTTGCTCATCGGACAGCAAAGCCTAATAGGCAAGCTCCAGCCTCACACATAGGTGCACACGTGTATCACATAGGTGCACACGTGTATCACATAGGTGCACATGTGTATCACATAGGTGCACATGTGTATCACATAGGTGCACATGTGTATCACATAGGTGCACATGTGTATACCTGTCCCCCCCACCCCACACACACACTCGCTCATAAGTGTTTTGACCTCTCAAGTGTGCCTGGAGCTATTCTGAAGATTTTTCTGACATCACATGTAGTCATCACACAAATTGTTCGTGATAGTCACTAACTTGCAATATCATCTAGCTAGTACAAAATGTATTAATTTATAAACTATTTCTGTTGTTGAACATATTCTAGCAATAAATCATATACATATTTAAAAGTAATTTTTATAACTAATTTGACCATGGCTTCATGAACTTAAGAAAGCAATTAAATGAATAATAGATATCTATTTTTATGTGTCCATTGCTCTTATATACTATAATAGCTAGGCTTTTCAACTTTATTTTCATTTTCGTGATATATTAAGTATTAGTAGTTTAGTAAGAAAATATTTCCCAGAGATTTCTGTTCTATGCTCTTCATTAGAGAGGAGTATGATTCTGTGCTTGGACTAGTCCACTAATAGCAAACTGCCGCCCTTGGGGCAAATCCAGCCCATGTAGCACATGAGCTGAAGATAGTTGTTTTCTTGTTTCTTTTTCTTACTTAAACCAATTTGGAGAGTTGAGAAGAAAATCAGAAAACTCATGATAATAAAAGTCATGTGGAATTCAAATTTCTGAATCCATAAATAAAGCATTATTGGGCACAGCCATGCTCTGCATGTTATCTACAGTAGCTCTGGTAATAGCACAGTAGAGTGGTTACGTTCATCCCTCTCTGAGACCAGAGAGGTCGTTTCAGCACTGTGCACAAGTATAGTTCCACAATGGGGATTTCTCAGGTTATAAGCACTACATAGAGGCCTGTTGTATAGCATTTTATAGAAGTAATTTTATGGGGGGGGGGTCTGCCGCAGTCTAGCCCATATAGCTCCTAAATAAAAGACACAGAAACATGATAGTGTTATTAACAAGCTGCAGGCCTAAACTGGGCAGGTCCTGAGCTATTCTAACCACATCCCAGCCACAGGCCCAGTGTCACTTGCCATCTGACTCTTGCTCTRTTTGTTCTGCTCCATGTGTGTCCTCAGGGCGGTTTTCTCTTGACCACATGCTCCCGGTCCATCCTCGTGGTCCATCCTGCCTCCTGGAGACCTCCTCCTTCCCCTACCTTCCTACCKTCTTCCCTCTCTCAYGGTCCATACCTGAGACCTCCCTATTCAATCTCAAGTCACTCAAGTCCTACTTCACTCTCTGCCCAGTTTCAGGCTCTAGACTTTTATTGTCCAATCAGAGGTTAGTAGGGAGCACTCTTTACAGCACATTGGCCAATACAATGCCCATGTCCAGACTGCAAGCTGACCTTGGGGCACAGAACTCAATATCTAATTACATGGTGTACAAGTCCAACCTCAACAGCATTTTTACTTTGTTTTGATTGTGTTAGTTTGCTTGCTTATTGTTGCTGTTGTTTTGGAAATTACATATCCACTATTAGGAAATTAAAGTAGATCTGTGTGTCTCACCCTGTACAAAACAATTCAAAATGGGTTGATGATTTTGATGTGAGACCTGAAACTTTTAACTGTTAGAGGGTGCTAGAGAGGAGGCTCAGAGGCAGGAGTACACACTGTCCTTGTACAGAGCCTGAGTTCAGTTCCCATCACCTATAGCAGGCAACTTCAAATTGCCTGTAAGTCACTGGAGAACCTAACATTGCTGCCCTCCAGACACATGTGTGCTCATGCATGTGCATACACACACACATACACACACATGCACTCACACGTGCACACACACTCATTCTGTAATTCAGTTGAAAACGACTTGCTATTTGAATTTTAGACAAATGGAACTCTTAATTTGTGTATATTTACTGATAATTTATTGAAAATCCATTGCATTTTGGTAAATACAGTATGTGGATATCTCAGAGCTACCTTTTGTAAACAGTCATACAAATGTTTAATGTTTATCATTTTCAGAAAACTACACCATCGTAATAACAGTTTCTGTATTTATACTTTTAAGTCCTCTTATATTCCTTATAAATTTGTAGTATAATTTCACTTTTAAATTTTAAAAATTATATTTATCTGTTTGTTTGTTGGGATGTGTACTTGTGTCCTGGCCTGCATGCAGAGGTCAGAGGACAGTGTGCGGAGCTGCACTCCTCCCCCCACCATGACACCAGGGCTCTGTGCTGTGGCAGGCACGGCTTCCTGCAGGCTTGCTCACGGCTTGTGCTTTGACTTTTAGTGAATGGGGGATTCAGTTCAGTACTCAAATAATTGTGATCATTTTTTCTCCTCCCTCCACCACCTACCTTTTAAGACAATAGCTGATATATCCCAGGCTAGCCTTAAATTCCGTGTGTGTGTGTGTGTGTGTGTGTGTGTGTGTGTGTGTGTCTCGTGTCCACGTCTTCTGAGTCCTCCGAATATAGACTTTTGCCAGCACCCCTGGTTTTGATGTCGTCCGGGGGTCAGAATCTATGCTTTATTCATACTAGGCTAGCCCTCTACCAACTGATGCATACTCCAGTCTCCAGAGTTTTCACATAGAAGTAATTCATTTCATTATTGGTAAAACTTTTGTATCTCCATGTTTAACAGTTGGATAAACTGAACAAATGCTTCATCTTTCTTATTCTGACTGCTTTACTTAACGGTTCCTAGATTTATCATGGTGTAAAATGTCCAAATTTATAATTTATTTTTTTAAAGGCCAAAATTTCATTCTGTATAAAATAATTCCAGGAAGATTATCTTCTGTAATGTTTTTCCATCTTTACAGTTTTTAATTTGAACAAATGACTTTAGTATGTTGAGTGTTTTCATAAGAGTGCTTATATCCTGAGACTGAATTAGCTGCTGAATTAACTTAATTTTTAGGGTATAAATTGAAAAGAAGATAATACAAACTAAACTATGACATTTTAGTTTAGAAAATAAGAGAGAAGCAGGCGGAGATGAAGTTTAGTAGTGAGCACTGACTCTGCGAGCATGAAGTCTGTGGCTCATTTCCCAGGAAGGACAGGAAGGGGTGCAGAGGAACCTAGAGAGCTGCCGATAAGGCACACACCTATGCACATCGGTGTTAGCTACCCAGGGCTGTAGTGTATTTAAAGTCTTTATTTTAAAGTGTGTGTAGCCTTTTCCCAGATTCCCATCTATATAGTTAAATTTCCCATAGATATGATGCGTTGATCTGGTCTACCGTTGCTTTCAGAGGATATCAGTGTTGTTTACTTGTATGTATCATATGCATTGTGTTAAGTATATGTTGTCTCCATAGAACCTCTATGAAGATTGAAAAATATAAAACTGAAGTTTCCCACTCCAGAGCCTTGCGTGTACCAAGCCTGTGGTCTCCCACTGGCCTCTGTCTCCTGTACTTATGCACACAGCTTGCTTTGACAAGCTCTGAAGAGTGCCTGTTTTCTTTCTCTAAATGCTCTTTTCTTGAGAGTGCTGTTTATAATATATCCTCAGAGATTCTGTATTTTTTCCCTTTCCTTTTCTTTTTATTTCTTTTTTTTTTTAATTTAGCTTCAGTTTTGAGCTATTATAAACTACATCCCTTTTAAGTACATAACTGTCTCTACGCTTCTGAGGTGGGTGTATGCTGGATTCAGAAGTGGAAATGTGGAGATGGTTGTAACTCTTGGATTTTATCTTTGTGCAGCTACAGCCCCATCAGTCCACATCTGGGATGCAGTGAACAAGCAGACGTTGTCTATACTAAGATGCTCCCATTCAAAGGGTGTGTGTTCTGTCAGCTTCAGTGCTACTGGAAAGCTGCTGCTGTCTGTAGGGCTAGACCCAGAGCACACTGTTACCATTTGGAGATGGCAGGAAGGTAGGATGCTTTTCACTTATGTAATTAAAAACAACAGCAGCAAACTGCAAGAATATGAGGCAGTGTAGAAGCTGTCTTTAGCATGTCTTAGGTTGGTGATTGAAACCATTTTTGTTATAGTCCTATAAAACACCAGCACACAGATAGCTGCACTGTATGTGTCCCCTTTAAAAAACCCTATAGACATAAACTCAGAAAACACGAAACAGTGAAACCCATTTAGTATTTAAAAAATACTTGCTATGATTTCCCTTTGGTAAGAAACTATGTCTGTGTTTTTGCTAATGATTTTTTTTTGTTCTGAGGTATTTTAATAAAAAATAAAAATTTCCAGCCTTGAGGATACTTGCCTATAATCCTAGCACTCAAGAAGATGAGGCAAGAGGATTGCCATGAATTTGAAGCCAGCCTGGGCTACATATCAAATTCAAGGAAAACCTAAAATATATAATTGAGACTCTGTCTTAAAAAATGTATTAATATCCAACCCAGAGCCTGGCACATGCTACATGAGTAATCTGCCACTGAACTACATCCTTTATCCATAAAAAGATATGCACACACACACATAAACACTCACACATATACACACCCATGAACATATAAAACCCATATACACACACACTTGTAATACACATAAACACACACACCCTACATAGACACACAGCACATACTACATAGGTGACCTGTTTCCAAACCACATCCCTTACCTGTGAAAAGATACACACAAACATACACATGTGCACACACAGCACATACATACTACACAGGTTGGCCTGCCATTGAACTATATCACTTAAATGAGGAAAAGATACACGCATTCTTTTTTGAGACAGTGTCTCATTGTGTAGCCCTGGCTGCCTTGAAATACTAGCTGGCTTCAGATTCACAAAGATCCACTGGCTTCTACCTCCCCAAAGTGCCGGGATCGAGAATGGAAACCCAATAGAATAAATTCCCTAACACTCTAGACAGAACACTTAATTTCTATAATGAGAAATTAATGGAGCCATATAGAAAAATGTATGGCCCCTAAAATGTCCTCAAATTGTCACAGAGTAGCCCATAAAATATATCACTATGATCATGTATGTACTGTGATTATAGGTCAAGTGATTGTTAAGTAATTGTTTTAAACGATGCAATTTGAGAAAACTGTTAAGTCCTATTAATTAGCTTACTTCTTATACTAACCTGGAAAATTTTGTTGTGTCTTCTGTACCAGGGGCCAAAATTGCCAGCAGAGGTGGACACAACCAACGTATTTTTGTAGCAGAATTTCGACCAGATTCAGATACCCAGTTTGTCTCTGTGGGTATAAAGCACGTGAAGTTCTGGACCCTGGCAGGAAGGGCTCTTCTCAGCAAAAAGGGGCTTCTGAGCACCCTGGAGGATGCCCGGATGCAGACGATGCTTGCTGTCGCATTTGGTGCAGTATGTCTGTTAAAGTGCTGTGTGGTGGTGTGATCTTGAATTTGTCTTGCTGTATATTCATAAACAGCATGAATATTGACTGGGAACTGTAACCCGACAGTCACTACAAGTCCCAGTCAAGGACATAAATCATCTTTTAAAAGTCTGATCCTTTTTAACCATTAAGGAGTGGCAGAAAGTGAATGAGGTCATTTCTGTGAAGTGTTTGCATCCCTGGATCATTCCTATTCTCCAAGGCTTCATTGGCTGTGTGCTTGTCACCTCTGCAGGCGACAAAGCTGAGTCTCCTAGTGCTTCCTTCTGCATCTCACATGTGTTACAGGAAAAGGAGGGAAGTGAAGAACCACAGTGAGGTGGTTTCGGGGCAGATTATATGTGGTGTTCCCTTTCTCTGTCCCTGGAACCTGGTCATCTCGTGGCCGGAAGTGCTGTGGACCACTGTCTGATTCAGGGGACACAGCACAGTCCCTGACCTTAGTGGAGCATGCAAGAGCCTGTTGCTTTCTGTCACTCCGTCCCAGTTTATATTCACACCTCTCTCCTTTAATACCCTGCCCTGGCTAGACTTTTCCACAGACAACTAAGTGGACTTTTAAAAAAATATGTGGGCATTATGTATTTTAAGAAAGGAAGTTACAAGGTTAGAACAGTTTAACACAATTTAAAAAAACCTAACACTATCAAATAAATGGAACCTCTTATATATTTTTGATATAAGAGAAATCGTTTGTTTCCAGAAAAAAAAAAAAATCCCAGGTTGGAATGACCCTGGCATTTGATTGGCCTGTGCAGATGAACTTTCTTCATTTATAAAATTGCTTTATAGCCAAGTGTCCATTTTTGGTCAAAATAAATAAGCAAACAACAAACTTGATAGCTAACACAAGGGGAAAAGTAGCTTTTTAATGTGTGAAGCAGTAGTGTGGACAGAATGTCTCCTTACGAGATAAGTTTGTGTTCAGTTTAAGTATTTCTCAACATATGGAAACGTAAAAGCTACAGACATGCTTACATGGAGTCATGTGATGCTTCTGCGCTATGGATGGGAAAGAGAAAAGGAGGAAGAATGCTGGTGTTCACAGCTAAAGCATGCTCTAACTGTAGAGAGGCACCAAGGAGTGACTTCCTACATCTGCAGGAGTTAGTGAGGTCTCTAACTTTGCTATAGAGAGATTTACTTTCTATAAATAAAATCCTTAAAAAAGGGGTGGGGTTGGGGGCTGGAGAGATGGCTCAGCAGTTAAGAGCACTGACTGCTCTTGCAAAGGTCCTGAGTTCAATTCTCGGCAACCACATCATGGCTCACAGCCTTCTGTAATGGGATCTGATGCCCTCTTCTGGTGTGTCTGAAGACAGTTACAGTGTACTCATATACATACATCTTTAAAAAGTAAAAATAAAAAAAGGAAAATCCTTACCAAACTCACATTATTTTCATCCTTATTTCTAACTGCCCCTTGTTTTTACTCCTAGTGTTTGGTGACCTTTGACTTAGTTATTGGACAGCCAAAGGCACCTATCGAAAGAGCAGTGCAAGCCAGAACTACAGTATTTTAGGAGAGATTTATCCAAGGCTAATCTCACTACTAAAGGCCAGACTTGAGAAAGGAAGGAGCCTCCTGGAGCTAAGCCTCATCCCAGCCTCCTGCCCTGGGTGCAGTGCCTCCCACCACCCTTTGCATGTGCTTTGTCAAGCAGGTGAACTAGCACTCCACCTACATAGAGGATGACATCTGTGCGGCCTCTCTTTGAACTTTTGATGAGTTTGTCTCCCCCCTTCCCCACTCCTTTTCAGAATAACTTGACGTTTACAGGTACCATCAGTGGTGATGTCTGTGTGTGGAAAGATCACATATTGTGCAGAGTGGTGGCTAGAGCTCACAACGGGCCTGTGTTTGCCATGTACACCACCCTGCGAGA
Source organism: Apodemus speciosus (assembly GCA_002335545.1). NCBI lineage: Eukaryota > Metazoa > Chordata > Mammalia > Rodentia > Muridae > Apodemus > Apodemus speciosus. Next base: position 609,907 of record BDUI01000038.1, on the reverse strand, counting down.
CGGACTGATTGTGACCGGTGGCAAGGAACGGCCGTGAGTCCCTTTTTGTATCCTTGCTGACTGTTTACACATTTGCTATCTACCCAAGGTTCAGTGGGGTGTTCGAGGCTCTTTTAAGCTGCACAGGATAAATTACTCATGAACTTCTCCTTCATTGCTAGCTATGTAGATTCTTTGGATTCTCTGAATTCTTGTCTTAATTCACTTTTTTGCATTTTATTTTTTTTATTTTTTACATTTATTGTGTGGGCAGGGATGGAGGAAGGTACGTGCCCCAGCCCATGTATAGAAATCCGAGGACAGTCTATGGGAATGGTTTCTCTCCTTCCCTGTGTGCATTCATTTCAGAGGTCAGCCTCAGATCATCAGGCTTTGCGTGTCCGTGCCCACTGTGCCATCTTGCCAGCCCACTACTAGACGTTTTACATACACCTGAACTGCAGCCAGGGTTCTCCTTGTCTGAGACAGGCATATGTAGTTGTCCCTCGGATTAAGATTGGTGTCTCAAATCCTTGTGTGCGTGCATCAGTATTGCTGACAGGACATGAAGGGAAACCTCTACTATAGAACCCAGGTTGCATCTCGATCCCCTGTTGTCTCCCTGCTGTAAGGGTTCTGTAGCTATATTATAGCTATATGAGCAAGGAGTGGGAGAGTGCTTGAGGCGGCCTTGGGAGATCATTCTTACAAGACCTCAAACATAAGTGTGAGGAGAGACCTTGAAGTCACTTTCAAATACCTACACTGTAACCAGATCCTTGAAATTGGTTTGTGGCTGAGGCATGGGCTCAGGGAGTAAAAGTGCTTGCTCTATGTGCCTGATGACCTGAGGGTCAACCCTAGAACCCACAAAACCTTGAAAAGCCAGATCAAGTAGCATAAGCATTTGTAATCCCAACACTCCCATGGGAGAAGCCCAGCCAGCTTATTTGGAGCATTTGCAAAGAAAGATGTCTAAAACATGGTGGAAAGGCAAACCTGATACCTGATGGCGGTGATCACTGGCCTGTGACCACACACACACACACACACACACACACACACACACACACACACACACACACACACACAAATGGAAAAAAATAGAAGAAAAAGAAATTGATGGTCTGGAGACAGCTCAGCAGTTATTAGCATGGACTCCTCTTGAAGAGGCCCTGAGTTCAGTTCCCAGCATTCAGGGGTTGGGCAGCTCAGAACTACCTGTAACTCTGAGGGCACCTACACTCATACATGCACAGACCCTCACACAGAGACACCTATGCACATAATTTGAAAATCTGTCAAGCTGGGCGGTGGTGGCGCACGCCTTTAATCCTAGCACTTGGGAGGCAGAGGCAGGTGGATTTCTGAGTTCGAGGCCAGCCTGGTCTACAGAGTGAGTTCCAGGACAGCCAGGGCTATACAGAGAAACCCTGTCTCAAAAAAAAAAAAAAAAAATCTGTCAAAAGTCAAATTAAGACTGGTGTACCTGTGTGGTGGTCTACCTGGGAAGCAGTGGCGGGCGGGCGGGTCTCTGAGGCAGCCTGTCTATATACACAGTCACTGCCTCAAACCCTGTGCTCCTTCCTCGCAAAAGATAAAATCCATTTGCTACCAGTGTAGTCCCCTGCAAACTAGAAATGACATGCAGCAACTGTGAAGTGCAGTCTCTCCTGCAGGTTGGAGCCCAGTTCTCTACTGAGCAGGAGGTGGCTTCCTTCGTGGGAAGGTGTTTTCTTGAGCTACAGCAAACAAAATGAATTATTTCTCAGTTCTTTCGAGAGAAACTCCCTAAGTCGCTCTATTTAATCCTTGATCTAGTACTCCAAAGCCAGGCATTACCCATCGTGCACACCTTCACTCACTAATCGCCGGCGACACTGTCTCAGCAGCGTCTCTTAGTAATGAATGTGCTGGCCTTTAGGCCCTTGAAAGTCAATTCTGTGACACCATCTGTAATCCTCCTTTTGCTTTGCACTTCACTTATCTTTCTAATGTTAAAAAGGGTTTTGTTGGGCTGGTATGATAGCTTAGCAGGTTAAGACGTTTGCCATGCATGACCAGGGATGAGTTTAATCCCCAGGTAAAGAGGCAGAAGGGGGCAACAGATTCCAGAGTTGTCCTCTGACCCATGGTATGTACACTTACAATTATTTAAAAAATACCCATGGTATGTACACTTACAATTATTTAAAAAATGTGGACTGTCTTAGTGGAGAGCTATGAGAAGTGCATTGTGATGCATGGTGGACTAAGTAAAATTGTGTCAGAAGAAAATGAATATTTCACAAAATAAAATTAATTGAACTGAGTATATCTTGACTGAAATACAGTATGTATCCTGAAATAGCCTGAAAATCTAGAATACTGGAAGTTATAAATAAGGTATTTAAAATATTCTGACAACTAAGTGTTCATAATGAAAATTACTGTAGTGGTCAATTATCAGTACTTATTTGGGTCTTGTTTTTATATACCTAGGTCAAAGGAAGGAGGCGCAGTTAAACTGTGGGACCAGGAACTGAGGCGATGCCGGGCCTTCAGGCTTGAGACAGGACAAGTCACAGATTGTGTTCGGTCTGTGTGCAGAGGCAAAGTAAGGTGTTCCTTGAGCCAGTGTGATGCAGCCGAAAATAGAGAGCAGCTGCGACCCCTGGGCTTCGCTTAATAGCAATCCTTAGTGATACCTAGGGCTGCTGCTGTTGCTGTTCACTAACACAGAACACTTGTCTCTAAACACTACTTAAATCTCTGTATTGCCTTGAATCTGCTCATTGAACTCTGGTAAGATAGGGTTAAAGTCCTCACTATTGACTATTTATTCACTTTACATTCTGACCTCCCTCATCCCTCCTCCTCTCAGTACCACTTTTACAAATCTTTTCCCCCAGTGCCTCCTCCCCTTTTCCTCAGAAAAGGGAAAGCCCCCTTGGGTACTATCCTGCCCGGGACATCCAGTTGCCATAGCGCATCCTCTGCCCCTGAGGCCCAACGAAAAAGTCCAGTTAGGTGAAGGGGACTCAATGGCAGGCACTGACGCAGATGGCCTCTTTTTTCTTTTAATTACTCATTTTTAATTAGAGCAGCTCTTTCCACGTATCTCCAGCAATATCAGATTTCCATGGTGCTACTGGCTTAGCCTGCGGACTTCCTCCGTTAGAGACCTCCGTTCATGTGTGACCAGGAGCTAAGGCGGCAGTGCAGGAGATGTCTGGGCAAGCCAGCGTGAATGAAGCAGAACTGGTTGGCTGAGAATGAGGCCCCCAGTCTTAGGACTGGGGAGTTTTTATAGTACATTGCTCAAAGGTCGTAACTTAGAACCATGTTCAAGGTTAAGCAGAGCTGTTGTTCTAAGATGTGCTTGTTCTATGTGTGTGGGTTTGGTACCTGCATGTGTACTGTATGTAGGCCCACAGATGACAGAAAGGTGGATCTGACCCCCTAGAACTGTAGTTACAGATGATCGTGAGCTGAGGAACCAAACCCAAGTCCTCTCTAAGAGCAGCAACTGCTCTGAAGTGCTAACCCATCTCTCTAGCCCTTTAGGCAAAGTTTTAAAGTTAAAACTTTAAAGGTTTTAAAATGACCTAGTTTGCTTATCCTACATTTAAAAACATCCCTTTGTATTGATATTGTAGGTGGCTTATGAGAGACACTGTTTATGTTAATGGGTGAGGGATGAGTACTGATGACATTAAACTTAAGAGGTGCCCGTTTGGGTCTTGCCTTAGCTTCCTGGGCGCTGGAATTCAGGATGTGCACTCCATACCTGACTCAGCTGCTGTACACTCTTGAGTTCAGCTGTCTCTCAGAAAAGGATTATTGGTTTTTAGTCTTACTAGCTGGGCACCACCTTTAATCCCAGCGCTCAGGAGGCAAAGGCAGGTAGATCTCTGAGTTTGAGGCCAGCCTGATCTACAGAGAGAGTTCCAGGACAGCCAGGGGAACACAGAGAAACCCTGTCTCAACACCCCCCCCCCAATAAAAATAAAAATAAAGAGGTGAGGAGAGGAGACAGAGTGTTTCCTGATGTGTTGGGGCAGGGGTTTGTTTTTTAAGTGCATCCAATTCTTCATTTGCAGTTAGGAAAAAAAAACAAAAAAAAACAAAAAACAAAAACAAAACAAAAAAAAAAAAAAAAAAGATGCCCGAGGGCTTTCCTTCTCTTTCAGTGCCCCTTTAACTTCCCCTGTTCTGCTTCTCCTAAAAGCAAGAAAACCTCATACATCTCTGTAAAGACTGCCATGCACTTGTCTACTAATCACATGCATGTATTGTTCTGTGTGTATACTTAAATCCTAGTTACTTTAAACTCTCTTGTGTTGAGACAAGTCCTGCTGTGTAGTTCATGCTGGCCTGGAACTTGCCATCATTCCTCCTCAGGGTGTTGGTATTACAAGTGGATGCCACCACACCTGCAATTCACTAACTTCTTAACTAAAAAATGAATTCCAGTTCTTTCTCCTTGTGTCTCAGTGCACTTATTTTCCATTCTGGAGGTCCGAAAGTTACCATAATCAAGGCCGAAACTATGATACTGAAGCACGTTAGGGCATCATAATAGTTGTCTCTAGCACAGACCACACCATGTAGTAGCCCAGCAACGTTGCAGTTGTGTGGCCCTAGGAATAGAAATGTTCACATGAACTAATGATTGCTCTACCACTAGATTAGCTCAAAGCATGTAACTATTGTATTGCATTAAGTGTATTGGTCCCTCTGTATTTCAGGGCAAGATACTAGTTGGGACAAGGAATTCAGAAATAATTGAAGTTGGAGAGAAAAATGCAGCATGTAACATTTTAGTTAATGGTCACGTGGATGGGCCAGTCTGGGGACTAGCAACACATCCTTCCAGGGACTTCTTTCTTTCTGCTGCTGAAGATGGGACAGTGAGACTCTGGGACATTGCTGATAAAGTAGGTACAAACACTTTAATAAAAGGTTACAGTTTTTAAGAAGTGGAAATCCTCAATTGCTAGCTTTAATTTGCTATTATTTGGGGGTTTGGAGGGAATTTATTCGATTGTAATTGTTTCCTGTGACTCTTGCTTCTTATGCAGAAGATGCTAAACAAAGTGAATTTGGGACATGCTGCTCGGACAGTGTGTTACAGCCCCGAAGGGGACATGGTGGCTATTGGAATGAAAAATGGAGAATTTATTATATTACTTGTGAGTTCTCTAAAAATATGGGGCAAGAAAAGAGACAGGCGATGTGCAATCCATGATATCAGGTTAGTCAACAGACGGAATAGATCTTCTAGTTGATTTTTACAGTGACCACTATGAACATTAAAAAACTTGCTCATACATCCAGATTAGGTGCTCGCAGGCTAATATCTTTTGTCATATGGGAGGAATCATACTTATTCATTTTGAATATGAATATTCATACTACCTTTGAAGCAAATGCTCTGTTTCTTGAGCTACATCCCCAGTGCCTGTATAGGTGTGGCTATGTTAATTCTCTTTGCTAAATGAAAAATCCCAATGAACATCACCTATGTCTTATGATACTAAGTACTAGACATGTGCAGTAAACTCACTAAGTACAAAAAGCTATTTTGTACTGTTTGAGACAAGAGATCCAGCAGCCATTAAGAAGTTTGAAAATCACCAAAAATAAATAAATAAATAAATAAATAAATAAATAAATAAATAAATAAATAAATAAGTAAAAATAAAAAAATAAAAAAAGCCGGGCGTTGGTGGCACACACCTTTAATCCCAGCACTTGGGAGGCAGAGGCAGGCAGATCTCTGAGTTCAAGGCCAGCCTGGTCTACAAAGTGAGTTCCAGGACAGCCAGAGCTACACAGAGAAACCCTGTCTCAGAAAAAACAAAAAACAAACAAACAAACAAAAAAAAAAAGCTTGAAAACCAAGATTTAATTAATCTTGCTTAACTCCAGCAAGGCTTCACAGACCAGCTGCCTGCTGACTGCCTTTTATATGCCTTCCCTGAATCTGCATTCCTGGCTCATTCATTTAGCCAATACTCACTGAATATCTATTTCCCAGAATTCAAATTAACCAAGCCTTCTTTGAAAGATTACATGTATTGTGTGTGCACGTCTTATATACATGCGATATACATGTAGCTATGCACATACCACAGGATGCACAAGTGAAAGTCAGAGAACAACATGTAGAAGTTAGTTCTTTCTACCACATTATATATGTCCCAGGGATTGAACTCAGGTTGTCAGATTTCACAGCCATGCCTTTATCTACTGCATGCTCTCTGTGGCTGTTAACCCTTTCCTGATCCTTTGTTTCTTAGTGCTTAAACTAATTTTCATAGTAGCTACCCTTTCAAAACACTGTGCAAATTAATATGATTATTGGGTCCAGGTTTCTCAAATATAGGTGTTTTCAGCTGTAAAATCCTCTTATAAAATAAACCTTAAGGAATTAAGCATATAAAACAGTGATTTTCCTTCACCGCCACGTCTCTATTCTCAACAGGACTCATAGGACATTTTAAAAGACTGAGTTTGTCCCCTACCGCTTTATGTCTGATAGGAGAAAACATTTATATTTTAACAAATACTCTTCCAGCTTGAAGTTGTCATTCTACCCTAACAACCCGAGTGAGCTAATCTGGCTGTTTGGATATTGACATTATTTTTCTGTCTTATGAAGTATTTCTGGAATACTTAGTAATTTTGGAATGTTAATTTTTAGTTATTTTGAAGCTAGTCATGGTGGTGCACACTTTTAATCCCTGCACTTGGGAAGCAGAGAAAGGTGGATCTCTAATTTTGAGGATAGCATGGTATATAGAACAAGTTCCAGGACAGCCAAGATGTATTACACAAAGAAACTCTCAAAATAACAAAAAGAAATCAAAACAAAGTTATTTTAAACTTAGATTTGGAAGGAACATTTAATATATAATCAAAATGTAAAAACCTTTACTAAATGTTAATAGACAAAATTTGCATGCTTGATCAGTTATCATCTAGGTAGCCTAAAGTTCTACCAAACAAATTGATTTTTAGTTGTTCGGGTAAGTTTCTGATCTTAAAAACAGGTAAACAACTACATGGGACCTAACACCTTCCTTTTTACATTTTACATGTTCAGATTTAGTCCAGATTCCCGGTATCTGGCAGTGGGTTCCAGTGAGAACTCAGTGGACTTTTATGACCTGACACTGGGTCCCACCCTTAACAGAATCAGCTACTGCAAAGACATTCCAAGCTTTGTCATCCAGATGGACTTCTCTGCAGACAGCAGACATCTCCAGGTAGGACACCAGTTCTGCATTCAATGTATACATTTCCTTAGTGAATGCACTGAAAGCACAGGCGCTACAGCACCTCATCTTGTTAGATCTGTCATGTTTTAATTCTGTATCCCATTCTTTGTGAAAATAAACTTTACTACATATATATATATATATATATATATATATATACATACATATTATGCATATAATTATCATGCCCATTAGAAAAAATTTCATGGCAAGGGCTCTCCTCCTTCAGTAGGAGTCTCAAATGCTAGCCTTTACTGCTGTGCATTAACCCTTGATATCTGCTCATTCTGTACCTGCTCTTCTCACCTGCATCTCCTTTCCTTCTGTTTTACTGTGGGTTTTGCATCCTCATGACGACACATACACCTGTCTGCTGGTAATGGATTTGCCTTTGTCTAATGAACTTCCTCTCATTTGAGAACAGGTTTCCAGCGGCTGCTATAAAAGGCTTGTCTATGAAGTGCCTTCAGGAAAACACCTTGTGGATCATGCCGCCATTGACAGGATCACGTGGGCTACCTGGACTAGGTAAACAAGTAACTTTTGAGGTTCGTTACAAAGTTGGAAAGTATGAACTAGGGGTGAGGCTCAGTAGTACAGTGCTTTTCTAGCACAAACAGGCCATGTGTTTGAACAGAAGGCCGGAAAAAGGCATTGTGGCTCAATTCTTGTCCTAGCACGTGGGAGGCAGAGGGAATTCTTTCAGGGTCTAGGCAGGCTTGATTTACATAGTGAAATTGAGGCTACCCAGGGGTATATGGCAAGACCGGCTCAAAAAAAAAAGTAGGAAAGTCCTATTTTTGAATTTATTTTACAAGGGAATACATGAGTTTGTTATCCTCTCTTGAGTTCTTAGAGAATAAGGCATGCTGACTCTGGGACCCTTTCTGACTCAACACTGTCCTACACTTCATCAGTCAGTTTCCATGGCTCAATGTATAATGACCTTGAAGACCTCATGGTATTTTCCTAAACTGTCAATACCAGTGCACATCTTGGGAGGCAGAGGCAATAGCGCAGACATTTTAATCATTAAACAAAACTAACTAGTGCATTTGCTTTCCCTCCATCTAGTATTCTAGGAGATGAAGTTATGGGAATCTGGTCCAGACATGCTGAGAAGGCGGATGTCACCTGTGCCTGTGTGTCTCACTCAGGAATCAGCCTTGTAACAGGAGATGACTTTGGCATGGTTAAATTATATGACTTTCCATGCCCAGAAAAATTTGTAAGTCTGATGAGTCACCCTTTTGTCCCCCACATATTTTAAAACGTTCTGGTTCTAACATGAAAATGCTGCCATTTTTATTTCTAAAGGTTTTCTCAAAGTTCCTCAACACCCAAAGTAAAATCTACTAGAAACAGATCTTTCAAGCTAGGTGTGGTGGTAGCCATCTTTGATTCCAGTACAGCAGATTTGAGGCAGAGGGGCAGAGGCAGGCAGGTAGATTTCATAGGCTATTAAGGATAGCCTATGTTTTGTCTCAAAAAAAAAAAATAGTCTTTGGAAACTCAGAGGAAAGTTCTGATAAGCTTTTATGAATCAAATCTATAATCAATTACAAATTCCAGCCCCCCCCCTTTGTTCTTCAAAGAAAGAAGATGACTGCCCAAATGACCTAGTTTGTTGTATGCAGACCTGTAAACTTTACAATAATCTCTGCTCTGGAGATTAATTATGGTTTGTTTTGGAACCTTTGTGAAGATCACTGCTGAAGGAGTTTTGTCTGTTTCCATTTTAGGCAAAGCACAAGAGGTTCTTGGGTCATTCCCCTCATGTGACAAATATTCGATTTACCAGTGGTGATCGGCATGTTGTCAGTGCTGGAGGCGATGACTGCAGGTCAGTACTTGCATGAATACCTGTTACTAGTGAAGACTTAGTAACTCTACATAGATGTGGCAATGAACACAGCCAGCATTTATCAGAAGATAACTAGTAACTTCAAAGCCGTTAACCTCATACAAACAGACCAAAAGGAGTTATTATAGATGTAGTTGGCAAAATCTTCTGAAAATCTAGAATGTGATGAAACTCCTTGTCACTTTTTTCTGATTGCAGTTTGTTTGTCTGGAAATGTGTACACATGTCTCACTGAAAGATATGATGCTGAGAAGACTAAACAAATCTCACCTCAAGAGACCAGTTCCATGTCGGAAAAACCAAAACCAAACTGCATGGTCAAGTGGTGCTAACTGAAGACTGTGACGGGGAGGGATGTACAGATTAATCATCCACACAGCAGCAGTCAGACAGTTCAAAATGCTTGCTGTATGTACAAATCCGTAGTCCACACACTGCCAGATAATTACATTGCAAGAAATGACTATGTGGTAAAAGCTAACCTCCTCCTCTTGAGGAGTGTGGAATTTTGGCAGACTTGCCCAGATTTTTAGGGTATAGCAAGCAGTCTTAAAAACAAAACAAAAAACAACTTAATCTCATTTCTAATGTTTCTCCTTAAGGTTTGTTCAATGAAATATTTCACCCCTATATAAAGAAAGGAATAACCAACCATTACCCTATTCTGTTTTCAAAATGCAAAGATTTTTCTTAAGGGAACTTACATAAGCTTTCCTTGGTAAATGTTTCCTATTCATTAATAAAATACCCTCTTGCAAAGGACACTTCTTACAGCCTGAATTAAGGAACAGATCCAAAGTCAGTAGTACATGACTACTATATTTTCATTTTGAGCTGTGTTTAGAAGCCATCTCTATAAAAATTATGAATCACAATTATGGCCTCATTAATAGGAAAATGATACAGTGAACTTCATTTCCAAGTGTACAGTTTTCTTAAAGTTCTGTGATAGCAGAACTTAAATGAAAGATAATACTGCATATTTAAAGGTATGATCTAATAAACATTTGTTTATTGTGTAAACAAAAGCATTAAATTCATATACTAACACTGGGCATAAAATTTTATAGTTTTGTATTGAGAAAAATTATTTAATTAGATGTATGCCACCCTATAAGGCTATTTTCCAAAATGACTGACTCCAGGTTCATCTGAAGAACTCAGTCAGAGTCCTTCCACTTTAATGCTGCCAAAGACTGTGACTTCCTGTCTAAGACTTTGCTGTTTAGCCTCGCTAAAGTTTCCTCAAGATGAAAAATCCAGTAGACTGCTGCATAAAAATTTATTTTTCTACATGTGAAGACACTGAGGATGCTCTACTGGTTGTTTCCACCTTTATTTTACTGTGAGTTACTGTTGTAGCATTAGATTCCACACCCTCAGGCTTCTGGAACCCTGTTTGGTTTGATATGTTTTTGTATGGCTACAAATATTGTGACTATTAAAACAAGAAATGAACACATCGCATTGAAGAAGTTTTGTCTAAGCAATGCTGGGAGCATGGTTGGTTTTAAAGCTGAAAGCTGATGAAGAGATTACAAGAAACTTAAAGCTTAAGTTAACTTTTCCAATGCTCATACTAAATGGTCCATCTAATTTAGGCCAAGTTTTTAGAATGCACTGGTATTATATAAAATGGCAGTCAATAAATTAAAGAATTTCTATAAAAAGGAAAATACTTCAAATTGAAGCATGGTATATAGTTCTAAGGTTTTTCCCTCCAGACAGTTTGCCAGCATTTTTGGGTTTTTTTTTGGGGGGGGGGGTAAAGATTTATTTATTTATGATGTGTGAGTACACTGTAGCTGTCTTCAGACACCAGAAGAGGTTGACAGATCTCATGACAGATAGTAATGAGCCACCATGTGGTTGCTGGGATTTGAACTCAGGACCTTCGGAAGAGCAGTCAGTGCTCTTACCTACTGAGCCATCTCTCCAGCCCCCAGTTTGCCAGCTTTTAGTTACAGAATATTTTTAATTCTGTAAAAATCTGTAAAAGTAAAAACTGCTTCCACTATTTTTGTCCTTCAAAGTGGCCAGACTGGTAAGTCAATCTTAGTCACTGCAATGCTCAGTTCCATGACTAAAGACCAGGGGTCAGGCTAACTTTTGAGTAGTCACCATATGGCTACCTCTCTGGATTAGCCACCAACTTTGAAAAAGGTAATGAATCATAAAACCTGCCCTGTAGTTTTTAAACCCAGAAAATTATGGTGTGTGCCTGCAGTATATGAATTAATAGCCCAAGATTGCTATTGTGGTCCCACTGTTTCCTATGTAAATGCATGCCAAAGCACACAGTCCACTCCAGTGCTCTGCATTACCAGCCACCAGGCCTACTTCTCTGGATGACTCCTTATAGTGTTTCATTTAAAACAAGTAGTAATTGCTTTACTGTTAGAGTAAGCTTGGCTATAACTCGCAGAATTAAACAATAAACCATTTAAATGTAGGGCTAGGGCACTATATATAGCTGAGTGCTTACATTGCATTCGTAAAGCCCTAGATTTGACCTCTAGCACTACATAAAAGTGGGGCATGCCTACAATCCCAAGTGCAAGCACAGAATTAGAAATTCAAAATCATTCTTAGCTACATAGTGAATTTGAGGCTAGCCTGCAGTACATGAGACTCGATCTTAAAAAAAAATAAACCTTTTAAAATGTGTTTCCCAGTCACTGTTCAAAAATAGAAAACAATTAGATTGTCACATGTTATTTTCTTATCAAAAGCTAAACCATCTAAGCCCTTGTTCCCTGTTTCTGGTCCATTACTAGACAATTACGAGAAGACATCTACACATTTTTTTTAGAAAGTGATAATTAAAAGCCTAGTTCCAGAAATTCACACAACTTCAAACAAAATTCTTCAGCTGCGAAGCAAAGCTAGAAGGAAGGCCTTAAATTCAGTGTGCTTAACTGAGTGAAGAACTGCCCTTTCACTTGAACCTATGCACCAAGCAGCTTTAGGCCCTGTCTTTGTTCTTTTGCTGTTTCTGACCTTTACCCTCTGGGGTTAGCATGGTCAAGGCCAGCTTATCAAATGGTTTAATACCTAGCTAATGCTTTTATCTTTCAATGGAAAAGCAATGACCACAGTAGAAGGCTGGCTTCACATTGTTAAACACAGACTTTTATAGATGTGACTTTATTGTATCTTAACAGTTAAATTTGGTCCTTAAAATGTTTGAGCTTTTATTATCCCCTTTACTAACCACCTTTTACACTTTAATTTTTAAAACAACAAGTTTTTGAAATCAGTTGTCTGTTATGTAATTCTACAACATGACACATCTTGCCTTAACAGTTTCAAAAACCACACATAAAACTCTATAATACAGTAGGCCAAGTTTCATCCTATTGTGAAGTTTACCCTTACTATCTGCAATTATATAGTTCTGTCATTTAAAATACACCATTTAAATCTCAACTTCTACATTTCAATAATGATCTTTAGTAGTAACATATGTATATTTTCTGTGGAGTTATATCTGACGATATTTTTCAGAATATGGGAATATATACGTATATTTATATTCTTGTGAGTTCAAAGTCTGTTTTCTGATACTTTCTGTATTATGCCTGTAAAAATTTTTGTATAATTTTGTGATAACGTGGTCCCTCCAAATTTATTTAAAAATGATAAGCTAAGAGTAAATGGGAGCATTTCAAAGACTTGTTCACACATTTTTGCACTGTCATTCCAACTACGTTTACCCTTTATGACCATGTCTCTACTTTCAGAAAGGCACGGGACCTCAGTCCACTCTACCAAAGTAGCACTCAAAATAAAAGTCTGTATTATGCTTCTCATATTCATTTTTAATGTCAAAATTCATTTAGACATTAAAAGAAGAAATTTAAACTAGATATTCCAAAGCTGCCTCAGTTTCAAAGTCTGGCCACTGTCCCCACGCTGGGTTACAGACACTGCATTACCTTTGGGAAGAGTGAAAAGTGCTTCAGCTCAAGGATACTGGCCTTCCCACAGTACCACAGCTCTGAGCTGCAGTACCACTACCCAAAATGATGTTAAACAGCAATGTACAAACATGCCGCCAATGTTTTAATAGAATCTGGCTTTTCTTTAAACTGTCTTTTTCATAGTCAAAATGAACAAACAAAAAATGTTGAAACCACTTAATAAACTTACAAACTTGAAAAATTAGACACTTCAGTTGGGCAGTAAAATTCATATTATGAAAGCAATATATTCTAAATTTCAAAGACGTGACAAGTTCTGTAGAACATCTCTCATCAGAAGATGGAAGCTTTCAAACTGCATGATCTTCTGCCAGGTAGGACTGGGGCATCATTCACTGAATAAAACCAGAATTTTTTAAATTAACTGCTTTGCATATAAATACCATATACATTAGCTAAGAAGTTTTGTCTTTAAATAATTCAGCTATGTAAAGCAGACAGAAGGTAATAAATTATGCAATTTAACTTCTAGGCCACAGTAAAATATTCTGAAACTTTGGTCTAAGAAAACTGACTTGGGAATTTTTATTTTTTATGTTTATGTGAGTACACACGTTGAACCCAGAAGTCAACCTCAAATGTCACACTACCATTTAAATTCAGGGACTCTCACTGGTCTGGAACTCATCAAGAAGGCTGGACTGGCTGGCCAATAGACCCCAAGGATCTGCCTTCCCAGCTCTGGGATTATGAGTACATGCTAAGATGCCCCACATTTTTACATGGGTTCTGGGGATCAAATTTCAGATTCTCGAGCTTGCGAGATAAGCACTTGAGACTCCCCCATCCCTGCCTCGATTTGACTGCTGATCAGTGTGTATAATGCATACACACAGACAATCCTGCTGGCCTTGGTCTTGCGTTTGTACTGTGTATGCTCAAATTTTAGAAAGGCTGAAGGGTGGAGCTCACTGGCTGCGTATTAATTCATCAGGCTCTGTAGTCAACAATTAGCGCCACAAAAAACAGAACCCATCTGGAGATGATGTAGGCTAAAAAAAGTCATCACAGGATAGATTTGGTTCGTGTAGTAAACCATTTTAAAGGAACAGGGGAAGAAATAAAATTCAGTTTCCTCAGATTTATATGCTTATACACCTAAAGAATGTAGACAGTAAGATGTAATTCTAAATGACATCGGGAGTTTTTAATTTAAATCCTCACCTGGTTTGAGGTCGAATCCATTTCAAGGCATGTCTTGGTGGTACAGTAATGGTGGGATGATAAAATGTGCAGTCGGGTCGTGTACACTGAGTATTAAACCTACAGTGCTGAACAGAAACAAGAGGAGCAAAACGTCAGATCTTCAGTATAATACAGGAACTACACACTGAGATGAGGATGAGCACCTCACTCTAACGCTGTGGTAGTGTCCACTGGAACCCCACTGAAAGCCTTAGAACATACACCTGCTAACATGGGCACAAAACCAGACATACACATAATTAAAAATAGAATGTACATAAAAAAGAAACCCAAACTTCAGAATGAGAGATTGCCACTAAAACCGTTTTTTAGAAAATAAAACTTCTTACTTTTGGGTGGTAGAAGGGACATTCCATTTTCTTACAAGCAGGGAAGTAACGGCAGAGCTGGCCATTAGAAGACGGTGCTGGTGACGACACTGACAATCAGAAAGAACAATGCTCAAGTCTATTTGGCAACATCATGTTTTAATGCAGTCTACTGGGAAGGTTAGAATAATTTAGAACATGCTCTGTGAGAAAGGCAGATTTGTTCTTTAAATGCTAAAATCATTTCTAAAACTTTTCTTTTGTTGTTTCCTATCAATTAGAGTCAGAAAATGTCATTTTCTACTTTTTGACCTGATTACAACAGTGCACAAGTTACTAACCTGGTTTTGGAGTCAGTACTGGGACTCTTCTACTCATGTGAGTGAAGGGACAATCTGCTTTAGTACACTTTGTGTCATATTTACAATTTGGATGCACAAACAAACATTTCTCAGCAAATTTGCAGTTGGGAAAGGCTCTACAAAACAAAAACAATTATTATTTATATTTAACATCTCAATAGCTACTAGGGTTTTGGTTTTTTTTTAATTTTTGTTTTTGTTTTTTTAGACGGACTTCACAAATGCCATGCATGGCTGGAAAAAAAAAGCTCAGGTTTTGCAAGCACTTGCTGCTCTTCTAGAGGACTGGAGTTCAGGGGCTACTACTAATTGCCTGTACCTCCAGCTTCAGGGGCTTCACTGCCCTCTTCTGGCCTCTGGAGGCACCTGCACACCTGTGATACCTAGTCTGCCTGTCTCTCACACACAAACAGTAATAATGGAACTAAGAACATTGTCCATGGAGTACTTCCCCAATACACGTGAAGCTCTGGCTTCTATTCTCTGTGGTGGGGATGAGGAGGAGGGTGGGGCAATTAGTACTTTGTTAAATAAAGCTAAATACCAAAATAGAACACCACAAGTGTACTTGAGATTTGGAGGAAGTCTAACATGTTGCAACTCAAGGCAAGACATTATAAAATAGATTTTGAGTCATTCTACTTTAACAGAATGTCAAAACCTAGATTTCACTTCTTTTCCTTTTATAATTTTTTAAAATTTTGACATGCATTGATGTTTGGCCTGCATGTATGTCTGTGTGAGGATGTCAGACCTCCTGGAACTAGAGTCAGACAATTGTAAGAGCTGCATTATGTGAGTACTGGGAATTGTACCTGGGTCCCCTGGAAAAGCAGACAGTGCTCTTAACCTCTCACCCACCTCTCTAGTTCTGAATACCCAAATTTAAGTAAACTTTAAAAGAGTAAGCACATTTCATGATCAAGACACTATACTGTAAGATTCATACTTATAGTCTTTACATATTGAATTATGCTACATGTTCTTATAATGAAAACATGGACATAATCCAGTCATAGGACCAACAAAACAAAACACCCAAAAATGATCTCACAAAGTTCACTACATTAAATCAAACTAACCCACATCTAGAATACTTTTTCATTACTCAAATAACTCAATTTGTTCCCTATCTAAATAAGATAGATACCTGTGAACAAATATATACTAACTGTATAGTTACACTTGATGTACCAAGGGACCCAGACATTTCAGGATCTTAGGTACCAAACACAAACTATTTTCAAAACACACATAAAGCTCTAGGGATGGTTATGGTAGGTATCAAGTTTGTGTTTAGTGATAAAACCTCTCTACGGAGGTGGAAGGAAAGGTGGTAGGATATAGAGATTACTATGTAAATAACCATTGGGTGTTATTACTCACTTGCAAGGTGAAATGGGATGATGGTATATACACTCATCCCCATTTTTACAAGCAGGCCAGTACTTGCAGCGCTCCAAAAGTTTTTCTGGTTTCTGTGCCACACTCAGGTCAGTCATCTCAGCTTCAAAGAAGAATTAAGACCATTTTGTTCATTAGGCTTTCAGTACAAGGTCTATTCAATAAATCTGCCCCAAACCCAAATCTCAAAATTTTATATTCTGTTTGTAGCCCTGCAAAATAACACCAATTGATATGGCCAATCCTCGTAATGGAACCTAAAGACTAGCAGAAAGAAGATCAGAGTTGTCATAAAGCCTTAAGTAAATTTCAGTCTCACTTCAGAACTGAAATACAAAAGTGAAAGATGCCAAATTTAAAAATGAAGCTGAAAACACTAGCTGATAAGGAATGTGAATAATTTTCATATTCCAGCCAAATGACAAGTGTCCAAATAAGAAATTACTCCAAATCACTGAAGTATTGTCAGTAAAGGTCTAGGCACTAAACTCACCTTGTATCTAAGGGAAAGCATCTCTACATAAGATGGACACTGCCTATGGGCTTGGGGATGGAGAAGAATAGCGAAAGTCTTGTAACATCGAGTCTGAAGTCTGGCTGAGTGAAAAATGCTGTGTGGCAGAAGTAGACAGACTAGGACTATGTCCTAGAAATAAGCCTCACCAACAGGGTTCACTGTCTGCATTAACTCATGACCAATTACAATGTCAACTACTGTGGCACGGGAGAATGGGACCTCTAACTTTTCCTATGACATCTATATGAAACTAATTTATGATGCCAAATAAATTTATACATGAAGGTCATAATCCACTGCCTTCTGATCTGAGACATCACTGTTCGGTTTTATTGTTTATGAAGCCAACTCTCACTTGGCTATACAGCGGCAGGGTGTGCAAGCTCTGGTAGGTCAGATCTGGCTTTGCATATTAGTAGCTCATCTAGACCTCTTGGGCAAAAATCTAACATCTCTGAAATTCACCTTGTTCAGAATCAGAATATATAAAGAAGGCAATGTTTCTGCTCTAGTGACCCAATGTCTACTCTCCCTACAGGAGAACTTGGCACAAAGAGCATCATGTGGTGCAGATAGGAGCCTCAGTAATGACCAATGTGCCGGATACAAATTTCTATGCCATTTTAAAAAGAGCAGGACTGGGAGTAAGTCCAGTAGTCTTACTCTGCATTCATAATGTCCTGGGCTTGATCTCCTATGCAACAAAATAAAAAAATACAAAGTAACTTATTTTAGATGTAGGATATAAAAGTTCCTTGAGAATTTCTAAAGAAAACCCAACGGCACTGGTAGGGGAACCTCGCTCACTTTTAGATGATCTTTGTCCCATCACTGGAGGAAACTACCCCACACTGCTGCATATACAAGACATGATGACCTAGAACAAAGGAAGACTAGACTCCAAAGAGCAATGAAGCCAGAAAAATGAAGTAGCTAATAATGATAATGATAATAATAATAATAATAATAATAATAATAATAATAATAATAATGTATGTTACAAGGCAACTTTCTTTTAGTGAAAAAAAGGTGAAGCAATATATATATAAGTCATGGCTCTTGATTTCCTATGCTGACATTTTACTTCATATATGCTAAAACTCTTCAAATTTAAATTTCCGGAGGCAGATTCACTTTGTCTTGAAAGCTGTCACGGGCTGCCATAGAACGTTCAGTGAGGCGTGTTAACACAGATGGTGCGGTTGGTTAGCACCCTCAAACACCACCACCAAATTAGTCAACCCAAAGACAGGACTTCAACTCCTTGCTTAGACTAGGTGAAGACACACCTTCCAGGATGTATCTGAGTCTCTTTAACAGCAGCATATCCTCACTGCTACGGAGCTTCATCCCCACACCCAACTGAAGAGTTTGCAGTGGCAAAGGAAGCGCTCTACTCATCCACAATGGCCAGATCACTCATACGAAATAGGCATTCCCATGACTGGTGTGATACCCACAGTCACTGATTCTTCCCATATACCAACAAGGCCTAGCATAGAAACTCACCTTTACATGAAAATGAGTCTTAACAGCTGAGTGTTAAGCTATCAAACTGACAATTGAGAGCAGTTAACACCAAGCTTTCCAAATGTTGGACAGAGCATGCAGAGTCAGGAAATGTGCACTGCCTTTTGCAGTTTTTATCTTTAAAATTTTGCTTTACCTGAGTCACAACTACAAATCACTCCACAACCAAGGCTATACTCCCCCATGACAGACTCAGAGCAGGAAGAGCCTCTCACAAGTGTTTCTTTCTCACAGACCCATCTGTTCTAATTTATTGTATTTTTAGTGAAGAAAAATTTATCAGTGTATTTTTTTATGTCTCTGCAAAGAAAATGACTACTTAGGAAACACTTGAAAATTTACCGTTTTTTTTTTCCTTGAATCTGCTCATTTTTAAGAGTTAGTAATTAACTCTCCTGCTTAAGAAATGGTGACTCTAAATCAGGAGTAAAAAGTATTGGTGGGGGCTGAAGAGATAGCTCCGTGGCTCTTGCAGAGGACCCAGGTTCAGTTCCCAGCACCCATGTGGTAGCTCACAGCTGCATATAACTTTATTTCCAGGGCATCTGACACAGGAGCAGGCATGCATGTACTGCTGCACATTCAACATGCAGGTAAAATGCTCACATATATAAATCCAGAAGAAAAAAATGAAGATAAAGGACCAGTGGGTGACATCAGCTCTGGTGTGAGGTGAGGAACAGTGGAAACAATAGGCTCCTAAGTCAGGCACCGTCTGAACTCGGTTCTTCTGAGCACTACTTAGGATCAATTGCCACAGACGGTCTGTCTGATACTTCGAAAGTACCTAGCCAGATTAGGTAAGAAATCCCCTCCAAGGAGATCCTACTATGGTATAGGAAACACCAAAATCAAAATCCTTTCTCTCAAGTTAACTATGAGAGATTGTTGATGGTAAATGCATCAAGAATGATAGTTCATCCTTCAGCAATCACAATAAAAAGGCATTTTAGATGCACTGACTGGACTTCATTTTAGCACTAGCATCACAGAATACCCCATGAAACAAGCACAGAGGGAGTATGAAATTGAACTGGTAGTTCTGTATGACAGAAGAAAACAGGCTACTGAACAGAAATATAAGGCCTCAAACCAATATTCACTCAAGATATCACAGGCCAAGACTCCATTTTCAATGACAGTGGGGCTGAGAAGGCAAAGTCTGAGCTCTCAACACACCGTTGGAAAAGCTACCATCTGGGTCCTCAAGCTGCCTGCTCATCAAATGCAACTGCTGTGGGTGGAGGAGACCTCTGAGTCCCTTGTTTGAGGCTGAAGTTTGGTTTACGGGTTTCATTCCTTCAAAGCACATCTCCTCCTCTTGATCTGACATGTATCCTGGGGGGCTGGGGACACCATCCAGCGTCACTATAAACTTGGGACTTGCAGGTTTATCTGGTTGTACAAGATCTCTGCCAGACAGATAAAAAATACCATAGAATTAGGGAAACAAACACAAAATGCTGAGCCTCCTAAAGTCCTCGTCAGCAGAATTGTTACTCCTTTGCTTTGCAATTGGTTCACTAGATAAGCTTAGAATGACTTCCTGCTACGGCGTAAGTGGAATCCTAATACACAACGGCCATGGCCAGCAATTGCAGCAGCGTCACAATGACCTTCTAGCCTGGACTTACTGATAGTAACAATATCCTCTCAACTTTGACTCTCCATTGTCCATCTGATCCTTATAGGATCAACACGGAAATAAACCAAAACCAAACCAAACCAAACCAAACCAAAGAACAATTAGAATGGATGCTCAGAGCATCCTGACAGCAGCTTTATTTGTATGTGATTTTATCATCTGTACACGTTTCTTTGCTGAGCACTGTCTGCTTTCTTAGGAAGGAACAAACAAGCCTTAGCTCTTAACACCTTGTAGAAGGATTTCCTGTTTTGGGTTACCCAGTTTTTAAAGTTCAATTCCTTGGGTATGCATTTAAAACAAAACAAAACACTATACCCCTTATCAACGGAGTTAAATTATACTCAGCTTTTATTTCTATTTAATGGATTTATTAACAAGAAAGATGAGCTCGGAATTTTTGAGAATTTGGCAAATTACTGTTGGCCTAGCCAGTGAGTCAGTGAGAGCACCATCTAGTGGGAGCTCTAGGAACAGGGAACCCGGGAGCTAACAGCTGACCTGCACTACAGTCACACACAGGAGCTACACAAGAAAAAGAAACCATCTACCGTGTCTGCATAAGGTGTCCTGAAAGGACCCGAAGGGCATCTGCAGTCTTCATCCCCGAATCCTGGTTTGGTGTCACTACTATTTCCTCAGACAGCTTTGGCTTCTTCAGAATAAATGATCTTGTGTCTGCATGGACCATGGATTCCATGTCATAGTAATCTGAGCCAAAAAAATTGGCCATAAATGTTTACTTCTGAATATACCTTTTATTCTCAAAATCATACAAGTGAGAAGAATGTCAATCTTTTATATAATTATAGTTACTTTTAAAGAAAATCATAACTAATTCTACTCAGGGATAGGATTGTAATTCTATTCCAATCATCTCTCTTCAGAGAATTCAAATAGTCCTTTCTTTACAAATGCCTTTCTTTGCCTACAGCAGAGAAGGTTTTCCTATATCACATCTGTTGGGATATTAAAAACACAGTAAAAGGACAACAGTTACTTTTTTTCAAAATCAGAAAGAATTTAAGAATCTTAATGTTTCCTAGAATTATGATTTAAAAACTGTTGAACTACCTTTCCCAAATAAATATTACTGTTCATTTTTCTCAGTAATATTTAAAGGAAACACAGCCTATTAAGAATTCAGTCAGCATAATTTCTAACTATATATACACAGAAAACTATTTTGAAAGGGAATTTTAAGATGAATGGGTCACACTAACCTTCAGTGTAAGCCACCACAAGCTCAAGTCATCTACAGCACCTACAGGCTGTCTACTTCACAAAATGTAACAAGAACTGAGTTCAGAGTAGGTATGATAGCCTATCAGTGTGCAATCAACTGATAAAAGTTAACTGCTTCTTTTAAAGCCAACAAATAAAATAGACCAAACCAGGCTATTCACTGAATATTTATTTACTGTGCAACTAATGACTGTGCTACGAACGCAGATAAAAGGAAAAGAAAATCAGACACATACAGTTCTAAAACAGCAAAGTTCAGAAAGGGAGTGAAGAGGTGTTAGTAGAACACAAGGTACTTCCTTCCAGCTGAAAGGTCAAAGAAATGTTGGCTGAAGTTGATTATGTAAAATGAGTATTAAAGGAATGAGTAAGAGGAGAGCAGAGAGTCAGAGAGCCAATGCAGGCAAAGAAAACACGGAGCAAGGAAGGGGACATCACAGAACATTGAGAAGAGGTGAGAAATGTGGATAAAAAGATGCATGTGATGGTATGACAGGGTTAAGAAAGACCTTAGAAATGTAATGATGGATCCCGTGCCTAAATATTTTGGATTCTGGTCTAGAAATAGTAAGAGATTCCTAAGTAGTGAAGAAACACAATCAACAGGTTTCTAGAAAAACAAAGTATCCTCCCCCTTGCTTGGTGTGGTTACATACACCTCTAGCCCAGCACTCAGGAGGCAGAGGCAGGACATGCTTGAATCCAAGGGTATCCTGATCTATACTCCTAGGTCAGCCGGTAAAGTCTCAAATAAGTTAATAAAAATAAAATTTCTTCCCTTCATCCCTCCAACACGTGAGAAAGAAGTACATGCCCCCTACACTCCCATCAACCACCAGAGCTCTACAGGAGTGGGCACTACAACCACAGGCAGAAAAAGGCAAAATGGGGAAGAAATAGATGAGGTAGAAGTAGAAAGTCCAGGGAAGAGGAACAAATAGGAAATTTTCGATTTTAGATTTATTTAGTTTGAAATCCTTTAGAAGATAATAATTTGCAATTTGACATCTGGTGAGAAGAGAGATAAGAGCACAAGTCTTAGGAACAGCTCAGAGCTTATTTCCCTTCCTGCTTACTTTGAAGTCATTGAATCTAATTTACAGTTTGCATTGGAACAACACACACACACACACACACACACACACACACACACACACACACACACACACACACTGTGATCTACTGCAGCTGGACAGCCCTGGCCCCTACCTCCCAAACCCTACCCCAGAAAAACAGCTGACTTATTAGTGTTCTTCCTGTCCCACAAGCCCTTCCATGACTAAGTACCTAGCTACCCAGAGCAGAGCCCAGAACTTGGTCTAAAGAATGCCCTTTCCTAGCACTCTAAACTTTCTGTGGTATAGCTTGCTCTTCCTAGTTCATACGTCAGCAGGGCACAGAACAGACAAAAATAATGCTGACAGGAAAACACAGGGAAAGTTAGCCATGTAGGGGCAGCCAGGGAGAAGGGCTGGAAAAGAAGCATGAAAGGCAATGAGAACAAAAGGATAAAAGGCTGAGAAGTACAGGATGCGACTGTCACAGGCTCCCAAGTTTAGGGAAATGTGCAACTTGAGTCCAGGTTTCAGGCCAGGGAGATTCCTCAGTGGCTGAAGTGCTTGCTAGTTTGGATACCCAGAACCCAAGTAATTATCAGAAGTGGTGATCCACATGTAATTTCAGCTTCAGAATGTGAAGATGGGAATCCCAGAGTAAAGTTAGTCATATTAGCAAGCTCTGGGTTTGACTGAAAGCCTGCCTCAATGAGTAAGGTAGAAGAATGAGGGAAGATGATTCCCAACATCAGCTTTAAGCCTCCACATGCACATGATCTCACACACACACACACACACACACACACACACACACAGGTAACATATGAATGCTACACATACACAGATGGAAAGCGAAACTAGATGTCTGTGCTCTATACACCCAAGTACTGCCCACCTCAGCTCAGGAAAGGTGCTGAGTGACAGGGAACCCCTG
The DNA here is from genome assembly GCA_002335545.1 of Apodemus speciosus. Classification (NCBI taxonomy): domain Eukaryota; kingdom Metazoa; phylum Chordata; class Mammalia; order Rodentia; family Muridae; genus Apodemus; species Apodemus speciosus. The sequence continues at coordinate 586,610 of BDUI01000038.1, read as the reverse complement.
TATAGGGGAGTAGTAATAGTTTGTCTTGGTAGAGACTTGGACTGAGCTCAAGCATTTACTTTCTTGACATTTCTGAAGCTGAAGAAAAAAAAATAACAATTAAGAGTTTTGCTTTTTGAACAAAAAGGTATATACCCATACACCTTTAGCATATACCTTGAAAACAATTGCAAAGGAACAACCATATTTTCAAAGTAAAAACAAAAACAAAAAAACAGATGCAGAAACTAATTCTAAGACAATAATAAAACAATCTACTTTAACTACAAGATTCTCCAAAAATTGAGAACTAGCAACAGAGTGTACCTTGGGAAGAGCTTAAAAAACAAGCCATGCTAGAGGGCTTACTTCAAAAGTAAACAGCCTTTCCTAAAGCCTAAGTCCATGCATCCATTTTCTCTGTTTGGAACCTTACCACACCCATCCCCATCACTACAGTGAAGACTTGAGAATAACCAGGTATGTACTCTCTTGTCCATCACTGCTGGAGATTCAGAGATAAGCCATCCAGTTCTATAACAGAAAGGTACCACAACAAAGTAGCATGAACAGTGAGAAATTTGTTTAAAAGGCAGTGCTCGGAAAACCTTTACTCATGTTATAGATCCTCTCCCTTGGAAAGTGAGACTTTAGACTCCCAATAAGTTCCAGAAATGCCAGCAATGCTTGAATAATTCTAAGGGTAAAACATTGTATAATAATTAATGGTAATTAATTCTTTCACGGTTCTCCTCTACTGAGTGAGCTATATGAACTCTGACAACCAAGACTATTTGGAAGACCTTTATTGTCACAGCTGACCAGACTAAGAACGCCTAGCTGGTATTAATACTCAGGGTGCCTCCAAACTAGATGGACAGACCATTCTCCACAAAGGATCCACAATAAAAAACAAAGTCCAAACGCGCATGCCCTAACTCAGGAATCCAGAATACCAATCAACGTTTTACTGATCCTCTTTTAAAACAGATAATCAAGGAACAGAAAACCTCCATCATAAAAATTGAAACCGCCGGGCCGTGGTGGCGCACGCCTGTAATCCCAGCACTTGGGAGGCAGAGGCAGGCGGATTTCTGGGTTCGAGGCCAGCCTGGTCTACAGAGTGAGTTCCAGGACAGACAAGGCTACACAGAGAAACCCTGTCTCGAAAAAACCAAAAAAAAAAAAAAAAAAAATTGAAACCAACAACTCAGAGAAAACAAGACCAAGGAGGGAAAGGGGAAATGTCAAAAGTTCTGACATTCTCAAAGAAAATAAAAAATTATTACACACATGAAACAAAATCAGTATGTTAAAAAAAAAAAATCAAAGGAACATGAAGAAAGACTGTTCTCAGAAATAGAAAAATCTGACAGAATAAAGACTGTGCTTACTCATAAGCCTCAAAAGAACTACTTAATGCTTCTAGTAAGCTGGGAAAGAGGGTGAAAACAGGAATAACAAAAGAATGCACCAGAGCTGATGAAGTGGGGACAAGGCACGGACTTCACATTTAAAGTGACTTATTATATGCAGTGTTGAAAGACAGAGGCAAAAACGAAGGTTGCAGCATCTTAACACTCATCAGGCAGAAGGCAGAAGCACAGGATTAAGGAGGGAGGAGTAACCATCCCATTCAGATGGGTAGGACCTGGGGTCTAGATGGAGGTCAACTTTTGAGAACAAAAGCACAGATTGAGACAGAGAACTAGGCAAACAATTGACTGTGGAGTTGGAGGGTGTGTGTGGATGATTTACGAGGCAGAAAGCAGAGATAGAAATCAAGGACCAGAGCTTCCAACAAAGGGCAGATTCACGGGAAACACCAGAATAGAAGTGTTAGGTATGGTGGCACATGCTAGTAATCCCAGCACTTGGATGAGAAAGCAGATGGACAGCAAGTTGGAGGTCAGCTTGAGCCCCAGAATAAAACTGTCAAAAAAAAAAAAAAAAAAAAAAAAAACAGAAAGAAAAAGGTTCATGTATCCAATTGTTTCCTGTATTTACCAAATGTGGACCTGGCAGAGATTTGGGGAACCAAAGACACAGATAAAAATAAGTACCTCACTCCAGGCCTGAAGCAGCCTGTGGAATGTGTGTCTGGGTTGAGCAGAACACTTCACAGAAGCTTTAGAACAAGTGGTTAGTAGTCCCTGAGATTAAGACTGTAAAGTGAGGCCAGTACACTGGGTAGGTTGAACTGGTGCTGAGGGGATGCTGAAGCCGCTCTGGAAATACAGCAGAGACAGGAGACGGTGAGCTAAGGACACAGGCTTCCGTGACTGACAATGAGCAGCACAGGGGCAAAGGTGCAATAGGGACTCCAGCTGCCTTCACAGCAGGAGAGTGAACAGCTAAAAGCCAAGGAGGAAAGGATGGGAAAAAGAAAGCTTATGAATGAAGCAAAACCACCACACGCATGAAGGAAATGCAGATCTTACATCCTGGCCCTAAAGTATTTTTATCCATCTAATTGTGCTGTCTTAGGGCAGGATCTAAGAGATACATCGTACACTGAATGAGGTGTAAGGGATGGGAATGGCAACAGAAAACTGCCACAGTATAATGATAATGCAAACACTACCCACCTTGATTCATCTCCATCGTTTCTACCATTACTGGATCAATTTGCAGTCGGGATAACAATTGCCTCTGTTGAGTTCCTAGAATATAAGTTTTAAAACTTTACTAAGCTTAACACAAATATTAATGTTTTTCAGAAATAAATCTTTGAATTTGACAGTCTTACAAATAAAGCTTCTACAACACAATTTGCTATTATTATGGTCTTTAAGCATATCTCTGCTAAACAAAATGCTGTTTTTTGTTAAATCAAAAATGGCAACAAAGTCCCTCCTGATTCCCCACATGTGAGGTGGCCAGCATTCTTGGATTGAAAGTAAAAGGGAAGAGTGAACAAACAGGAAGGCCCTTTAGCACAGGTGACACCGACCACAGCAGGCATGGAGAGTCTGCTTCCTAAACTCTCAGAACTACTTCCCCGCCCGCTTCCCTTTCCCCACGACCTCCTGACCTTTGGAAATAGCAAAACACATGGGAACTTAAACCAAACCAAAACATATTCCATAATTACACTGTCATGAAATTCCTAAATTGACTTGGACAGATGCAAAACAAACAATGGATCAAGTACGCATTCGGAATTCTGCCAGCAGCCGGGCAGTGGTGGCACACGCCTTTAATTTCAGCACTTGGCAGGCAGGTGGATTTCTGAGTTCAAGGCCAGCCTGGTCTACAGAATGAGTTCCAGAACAGGCAGGACTACACAGAGAAACCCTGTCTAGAAAAACCAAAAAAAAAAAAAAAAAAAAAAAAGAGCTCTGCAAGCAGAGCCTCCACTGGCTACACATCAGATTGTCCGTGGGCTTCATAACACTGCTCAGCTGCTCAACAGCAGCTCCACAGTATCCCTTCACAATACAGCTATCTCAGTTTCTGAAAGTAGACTCTTTGCCCAATGACGACATCATCTAAGGAGACTGTCCTGTCACCAAGTGATGTGGTGCAAACGTATATCAGTGGCTCTCAACCTTCCTAATGCTGTGACCCTTTCATGCAGTTCATGTTGTTGTGACCCCCAACTATAAAATTATTTTTGTTGCTATATCTCAAGTGTAATTTTGCTACTCTTATGAATTATAATATAAACATGTATTTTTCTGATGATCTTATGTGACCCAAAAGGATTGTTTGACCCTGAAAAGGGTCATGACCCACAGGTTGAGAACTGTTGATGTAATCATTTAGATCTATAAATATATTTTTCTTTAAGTTGATTAGGTAAAATACTTATTTCTAAAATAGCTCTTAAAATTATTTTCTAACATTAAGTTCATAATGCAAATTCATATTACTACTCTTGAGTACTGTTTAGAGGGTTTTAGCAGGTGGGCTCTATCAGGTAAGGTCAATCTCTTCAACTGAGTATGTAGCTTTGGAAATGATGCAGAATGGAGCAATGAAGGTACACCTGCCTAGTAAGTGAAATGAGCTGAGTCGACCCTGGTAACCAACAGTGACAGATTCTTAGCCATGTGGCACTCACATTAGCAACATCTATTTTCTAAGTTATGAAGCATTTATGTTCACTGCATTGTGCCTGGTACCCATAGAGGCCAGAGAGGGTGTCAGATCCCCTGGAACTGGAGCTACAGACAGTTGTGAGCTGCCATGTGGGTGCTGGGAGTTGAAGCCAAGTCTTCTTGAAGAGCAGCCAGTGATCTAAAACACAGTAGCATCTCTTGAGCCCCACACTAATATTAATATCCATACTGCAAGCCAAAACCCAATGAACTGATCATCTATCCTCCAAACTACTTGAATTATGAAAAGGGATGTCACATTTTACTGTAACTGTCATTCCCACTGTGCTTATCACAGGTATTTAGTATGTACGTTCTAAGTAAGAACACAAGCATCAAACTACAGTGTGTGGAGATGGAATTGGTATGGGTCCAAATACTGAAACTCTTCGGTAAGTTAACTGCTTGCTAGTTTTCAGGGTTTCTAGTATATGTGGCTCCACAAGGATGGGCTATGCTTACACAATGCAAACAAGACGGCAAGGTCTTGCCAAGTTACATCACTGAAAGACTTAAAAGGTATACCGAAGTTTTAAGATTTTACTAGCTGTTCTTGTCAAGGAAGGTTTCGTTCTTCAGAAAGACATGCACAAAAGAGAATAAATTCCTTTGAAAATTACCATGGCAAAAATAATCATGGAGAATAGACCTTAATTCATAGATCTGCTTAAGCTGTATTCCTGTTGGTCAATATACTAACATGTCCTATTACAGAACTAGTAATAAAATTAAAGTTTTACAGCAGAATACTACCACAGAAGTACTTAAAAGAATCATTCCCTCTCAAGTTTTAGTTTATCTTGAAGCCCATCCATTTTTTTCAAACCATCATCCTAAGCATGGCAGCATGGCAGTGCTTGAGAGATGAGGCAGGAAGACCACACATATAAAACCGTCAAGGGTTAACTTAACCAAACTCTGAGCTAAAACAAAATACTCCCTGCTGCCCCTCCTTTTTTTGGAGACAGGGTCTCATGATGCAGGCTTGGCTGGCCGGGAACTGTTACACGAACGCACCCCCACCGGTGTCTACCTCCTGAGTGCTGCTGGCATTAAAGGTGTGCCAACACGGCTGGCTCCCAAAAAAAATTGTTAAGGGGTTCTAAGTGGTTGAGTTCTTGCCTAGCCTAGCATGTGTAAAGCACTACATTCAGTCTCCAGTACTTTCAAATAGAAACAAAAACACATTAGAGCTCTGCTGAAACATTCTAGACCCAAGTTAAATTTTACAGAGTACCAAGCAATAAAAACCTTTGTCTATGCTGAGCTGCCTCTACATCAGAATTAGTCAGTATAGAAAGTTCAACGGATCAGCACCTAAAACAGTTTACCTTTCTCAACATTTGTTAGGAAGCCAATTATTTTTACATCAGTAGTCTTTGACTGCGACTCAAACTCTACTCTCTCTTGAAAATCTTCCAACTGTCTGTCGCATTCAGATGTTGATGTTAAATATTCATTCATTTTAACCTCTAAAGATGAAATTTTTGCTTCGTTCTGGGACACTCTAACATTCAAATCAAAAAGATTTGCTTCCACTGTCAAAATAGCTGCTTTCATTCCTTTAATTTCATTGATATCAGTTGCTATTTTCCTCAAAAGGTGGGAAATATTGTCCAGTTCATTTAGTGAACAAGAAGCACTTGTCAGAGAGCCTAAGTCAGCTGGCTCTGGTGAGAGGAAAACTGGGAGAGATGGTGATGAAAACCTTGAAGACATTTTCATAAAATTCCTGGCATTTTCACAGCTCGTTAAATTATCTCATCAAAAGTAAAAGCAATCTTCAATGTTACCTTTAGAATGCTAGTGACATTTTAAAATCTATAACTAAAAAGATAAGGTGACACCATTCTAAAGTAAGAATTCATACTGTGAAAAGTTAGGGACACCAGACCAATTTTCTCTTCTAAAATTAAGAGCACTGCAACCACCACGTGTGTCCTTTAAGTCCTACCTACTTATCAGCTCCTCTGCAAATAAAACTCTATTATTACATACAAAATAATCCTGACTTCTGATTGGCTGAGCAGAGACACATGACACCTAAAGAACTTTCTATTATTTACTTCATGTAAGAATCCTGAAGAGCTACTCCATAAACTAAGCACGTGTGTCCACCCTGTTGTCTGCTCAACCGTAGTTCTGGAGCTACATATTGAGTTGCTGTATCTTAAATTTTATTCCTCTGATATCAGTAGATTATTATACTGCACTGATATTACCTTTCCTCTGATATCAGTAGATGATGGTACCGCACTGGTATAACCTTTGCAGGGAGAAGGCAGAGAAGATGACTAGACTCATGATCACAGACAAATTCTTAAAAACCATTTACACACACCCATGTAAAATGATGCAAACAGCTTAAGGGCAGAGTACTTGCCTAATGTACTGAGGACCGTGGGTCACTCCTCACTGCCACTAAAATCGATAACAACACCCCAATCAAAATGGTATAAATTTTAAAAGAGGAAAAAATACTGTATGTTGCCTGGGATTTGATATGAAACCATTATTAGGTGTCATCTCACATATTTTCACCCACTTTATGGATACTTTTCCTGTTACTTTTTTTTTTTTTTTTTTTGGTATGTGTGTGGGGTAATTTCCTTTGAAACACAAGTTTCTATTGTGATGTCCAATTTCTTTCTTTCTCTACTTTGGTACTCTAAGGAACCACTCCTTAACTCAAGGTCACATATATACATTTATTTTCCCCTAAAAGTCTTATAATTATCTTGATAATGGAGGTCTTTTGATTCACATTGAGTTATTTTTTAGATATTTGGAAAGACACCCCAACTTCACTGTTTTTTAGACACCCATATGTCCCAGTAAAAGACTGTGAAAGACTATTCTTACTTCACCAAATTTTATTGCCTTTGCTTAAAAACAAAACAAAACAAAACAAAACAAAACAAAACAAAACAAGACAGTCAACTGATCTGCAATGTGTGCCTACCTAGACTTTGGTACTATTGCTCAGAGTATGCTTAACTTTACATAGGCCAGAGTCACTATGCATTTATATTATGTCTTCAAATTCAAAAACAGAACATTATTCTTTTTGATTTCTCTAGATCCTACTTCCATATGAGTTTTAGGATAAGGTGGCTATTTTTACAAAAAAAAAAAAAAAGCAGGGAGTTTCAATGGAAGCTAAGTTGAAATTATCTATTCACTTGAGAACTACTGCTATCTTTTTGTTTGGTTGGGTTTTTTTTTT
>BDUI01000038.1:561305-578618 GCA_002335545.1 Apodemus speciosus | reverse complement strand
CTAGGAGGCAGAGGCAGGCGGATTTCTGAGTTCGAGGCCAGCCTGGTCTACAGAGTGAGTTCCAGGACAGCCAGGGCTACACAGAGAAACCCTATCTTGAAAAAAACAAATCCAAAAATCATAACAACCCCCACCCCTGAAAAAAAGAACGAGTTACTTCTTTTGGACTTATTGGCCAATGGTTCCCAAAGACACGTCACCACAACCACCCACCATTACTACTGCTGCCACCACCACTGCTGCCTCCACCATATGTAACCCCAGTATTTTCACTTTCTATTTGAGATCATCTTAAACGGCCCGGGTAAGCCCGGAATTTGCACTTCTCCTACTTTAGCCTCTTAAGTATCTGGTATTATAAGCATGCACCACCATGCCTGACATCTAGGTGGAATTTATGATCAATATTTTCAAAAGACACGGGTTTAGCTAGGCATAGTGGTACACACCTTTAATTCCAGCATTGGGGAGGCAGAAGCAGGTGGTATCTCTGAGAGCTTGAGGTCAGAAATGGTCTACATAGTGAGTTCCAGAACAGTCAGAGATATATGGTGGACTGGTCTTGGGAAAACAAAACAAAAACAAAAACCAAAGACATTGACTTATTAGAATGTAGCAAATTTAAAAACATTTGTATATGTTTAAAAACATTTCTCTTTTGGAGAGCCCATTTTAAAAAGAGCACACAAAGTCGAATAAATCTTAAAATGTAGCATCGGTCTGCAAATTATTCAATGAAGTATCAAAAAAAAACCCCAAAACTCCGGGTAAATTAGTAATATTTAAATCTCTATCCTATCACCTTTAGATTACTATGTGTTAGTACTATGTATAATATCATTTGAACATAAGATACATCTACTCAAGTGTACATACTCTGAAATAACCACAGATATTGGACACTTAAAATATGATCAATGGGGGCTGGAGAGATGGCTCAACAGTTAAGAGCACCGACTGCTCTTCCGAAGGTCCTGAGTTCAAATCCCAGCAACCACATGCTGACTCACAACCATCTGTAATGAGATCTGATGCCCTCTTCTGGAGTGTCTGAAGATAGCCTCACTGTACTTACATATAATAAATAAATAAATCTTTAAAAAATGTGATCAATGATTTAAGGATGAGGGTGAAAGAAAGAGTCGTAATACAACTCCAGAAAAGTAGAAAATATACGGACAAATACTGGTTGCAGACATCACACAAAAAGCCTCCAATGAACTTCCTGAGGACAGACTTCAACTGTAAGAATGGCTAAGTTTTCATATATCTGATGGAAAAAAGGAATTTGGGGGGATGGGATGAGAGTGGAGATGCAGACGTAAAAAGAAACAGACATGGGTCTGAGGGGAAGCGAGTACCGAGTGAGGGACAGGGAGGGAGGCGATGAGACGAGGAAGACACTGGTGGTCACTGAGCACACCAGGGATCGCCAGGGAGTTCTGAGTGGAGGAGCAGTCAGATTTCTGTTCAAAAGAGTAAGAAATTATCTAATTTTAATACTTAAAAAACGTAAAGGGAAGTGGCTTAGACTAGATCACAGACAGTGGTTTAGACTGGAAGGATAGTTGCAGAGGCAAGAAATAATGGTGAATTCTCCATATTCTAAAGACAGAGACCAGGACAAAACTGTTTCCTGCTGTCTCAGGGGAAAAAAAAACAAACCAAGAAACCTGTTTCCTCGACATGTCAGGACAGCTGCACTCATGAACTCACAGTGCTGCTGTGTCTGACTGACAAGATTAACACCATCACCATTCCTGAGACAACAGGGAGAAGGTCACAGCCCAGACTCATGACTCAAGACTAGTGACAAGTTCATGGTATAAGAGTCCCTGGTAGGGGACCACATCTGTCATTAGTGGTAGACAAGCCAACATCTGTTAGCACACAGACAGCACAAATTTCATAATCAGTGGGCTATTGAAAAGAAGAGGCAAAAAGGTTACAAAGTTGGGAGTGGTTGGGAGTTAGACCTTGGAGAAGCTAAGGGGGAAACTGGGATTAAATACAATAAAAGAATACAGTGATCATCAGTCAACCGGTCAGAGTCAACACTGATATTCTCTGGTACAAGATGCAGCTAAGCTATGAAGGCAGAAAAGGTATTTAAATGTATTTTCAACTTAATGTCACTTTACAACTTACAATGGCTTTGAGAGCAATGCAATCACAGATCAAGGACACCTGTCAAGGTGTAAAACAGGACAAGTACAAAGCACAGAGCTGGGCATGGCGATGCACACCTGTGGTCTTAGCACTCAGAGGTGAGTGGGAAGTACAACTCTAGCCAGGTTCAAGCGCGGCCATGGGCTACACAGCTACTTCAATTCCTATGTGAAATTGTGAAACTTTGTTTCAAAAACAAAATCCAAAGAAAGCAAAGCCACTCGACAAAAATGAGAAGAGTAAAATTTCCAAAAAATATTTTTCCTCTATAGAAGAGTACAGATTTTCAAATAAATCACACACACCACACACACACACCACCACCACCATCACCACCACCACCCATCCCCAAAATGACTAACATGACTGATGACTGATTAGCATTTAAGCCTGTCATAGTGAAATTTTTAGAAACTAATTGTATAGGAAACAAATTAAAACTTTTTTAGAGGGAGGATAAACCCAGATCATTTGCCAGGTTAGACAAAATCACTCCAGCCAGATCAGTTTGGGGAAGAGTGAGACACTGTAATAAGTAGGCACCTAAGAGAAGAAAACAAGTAAACAAAAGCTATGTAAGAAAGGAGAAAATGTGTTCCCAAAGCCCTGGAGGAGGGGTGAGGGAAGAGACAGCTCAGCAGTTAAGAGATCAGTTCTCAGCATCCACATGGCAGCTTACAACTGTTCATATAACTCATTCTTTAGTACCTCATTCCTCACTTTCTTTATAACTATTATCCATTAAAACTTATCTGAAAATATTTAGTATCCCATGTAAGTGTAAGAGTGAAATGGTTACCTCTTACCTTGAATTTTGTCTGTATTATCTCCTTTTGCTTCCTCTTCTTTAACAGGGGGGCTTACTCGGGGGGCCCTGTTCTGCCCCTGGGCCATCTCTGCTAGCAATTCTTCCTGAGAAGTCCGAGTTCTGGGAGCAACTGGAAGTGTCTGTTTCTGTGGAACTTTACATAGATGCAAAAGAAAGGAAAATACACCCATGGTTACAACTTCATAACTCTATGGTTAATATCACGTGTTAAATACAAATTCCATCCTTGGGTTCAGAACAGTTAAGGTATTCAAAACAAAAGAACTACAATTTTTCTGACAGTATTCCCAAGAAAGACATTCAACTTATTTGCCTTACTTGTGTATCAGCAGCATCTAAAGCTTGAATCTCTGCACTCAGGAGGTTAATGCAGTAGGACTGCAATAAGTTCTGGGCCAGACTGAACTACACAGTCAGAGCCTGTTTAAAAAACCCAAAACAACCCAACAAAAGCGGGTGTGCACACACAAAACGCACGCACACACATACACACACACACACACACACACACACACAATGGAGTGTGTATCATGTATGAAATAACGAGAGGCAGTGATCCATGGTCTCACAGTGATTCAAACTGTAACTTAAGCAGGCAAAGAATGAACTGTTCAAATGCTATTTTTAAAAAATTCTTTACTAAGTTCAAATTTACTAAGTTCAAAATAATCTTAATCTCTTGCCTCTATTTCCCAAGTGCTAGGATTATAGGCATATAGAACCAGGTTCAATGTTATTTCTTGAAATATGGGAATCTCCAATTACTTTTTAAAATTTCTGTTTAGAATGATGTGTTTTGCCCACATGCATGCATGTATGCCATGTGTATGCCTGGCACCTGTGGAGGTCGGAAGCGTGTGTTGGATCCCTGTAACTGGGACTGTCCCCAGGTTCTCTGGAAGAGCAGCCAGTGCTCTTTCTTAAACACTGAGCCATCTCTCCAGCCCAATACTTGACTTTTGAAATAGTTGGAGACACTTGTTAAGAGCACTGGCTGTGACCTAGGAAAAGCTGGGAGCAATAAACTGATGTCATAGAGGGTCTACTAAACTTGCTTGGGAAATAAGTTACACAAAAAATGTATTCAAGGAATGCTGCCACTAAAATAACTCAAGACTTAGTATTACTAGTTAAAGTTGTTGGACTTAGTATTACTAGTTAACTAAAGTTGTTAGAAACCGTAGAAAGGACAGTTTTACATAGCTCTAACCTAACTAAAATTTAGGTTTGCTAAGAAAATGTTTCTATTACAGTTTTCTCACTAAGAGTGGGGGTATGAGGTTGCACACCTTTAATCTCAGCACTTGGGAGGCAGACACAGGAAGATGATCTCTTGGAGTCTGAGGCCAGCCTAGTCTACACAGTGAGCTCCAGGACACCCAGAGCTACAAAATAAGAATGTTTCAAACAAAACAAAACAGAACAACCCCCAACTCCCACCGGACATTTGTTCACTAATACGCTGCCAACCAGGCTTTGTTTCCACAACAAAAGGATACACTCTTGATTTACCACCTACACGTAGAACTATCCCCACAGCAAAGAGGCAAAGAACAGGTTTCTATAGGTAGCTCTAACAGGAAAAGCACTTTAGTTTTTAAGTCTCAGTCTGCCATCAAGTCCTGGTTCTCTTCCCAGGAAGCTGAGTTCTGCCATGGGGCAGAATGATGCTCAGTAACTTCTATGAGAAATGGGGCACATACACAACACTGATGTACTTAAGTAACTGTGACAATGTTTCTGTTATGTAGATCTCCCATTTGTCCAAATGGCCAGACTTGTAGCAGCCTGTCTCTAAACTGTTCAAAAATGAGACTTGGGGGCCAGGCCTCCAAATGATTTAAGGATGAGAGCAATACAGAATGCAGAGCCTAAAGCATAGCTATCGAGCTGGGAAATCTTTCTGTTCATGGCTGATTCCCTTCTGTGCATTAGCCAGAACCAATAAAGGTATCTTTTATTAATCTGTGAGTACTCGGAATGATTTCTCAGGGGGAAGGTATATTAATCTGTACCAGCTGTTCCTCCAGAGAGCTAGGGTTCTATGTCCAGCATCCACACGGTGGTGGCTCTCAACTATCAGGGACTCCAGTTCCAGGGGATCCGAGGCTCTCTGCTGCCTTCCAGGCAAGCAAAAACCTCATAAACATAAAATTAAAAACTCAAAGTATTTCAAGGTCATGGGAATGCTTTAAAATTCTTTCTAAGCACTATCACTGCTGTATCAGAAGAGTGAGTGTAAGGAGTACTGTTAGAGCAGTTCAGGCTTTCACCTGACCCTTTATTCTATATGCCAAAATCTATTTAATGTCATATATTCAAAGTTAAGTAAGAGATAAGAAGGTAGATAAGTACCAAAAATTGTTTACTTCAATTCAAGAAGTGGTGACATGTGTCAAAGGGCAAGCAGAAGAATACTGTGAGGACATCCACCAAACTGAAGGTAAAACTTGAAGATAGTTTCAGAGTTGGTAATTTCCATCACCTTAGTACCACAAAATTTAACACTGGCTCCAGAAGATGAAGAGGTACACAGAATGTAGTAGCAACACAAAACACTCACCATTTGCAGCTTAGAATGAAGTCTATAAGAAAATTTTATTATAAAAACTTGACACCTCAATATTTGACATCAAATGATTTTAGAGCTTCTATTTTAATTAAAGTAAGAGCATAACAATTCTCTGCCTGGCACTCTACTACCAGATTCCACCAAAGGAAAGCAGGAGTTTTAAACAAATGTCTTCCTTGGGCCCAGGGATGCGGCTCAGTGGGACTGGGCCTTCCAAGCATAAAGCCATCAGTGCAATCTGCTATCATAGCAAGAAAGTAAATACAGATTTCTCTACCTTAGGAACTGTTATTATCCAATTTTGTTCCTTTTATACGTTATACGTAAGTACATATAAAATATTGAGAGCTAAATGGTATTAATATGAAAGTCTTTTTTTTTTCAAAATTTCCTCTATAATCTGTGGATTTTCTCAAGTTCATGCATGTGAGAGTTTATTATGCTCAAAGAACTCCTACGACAGCTTCTCAGACTGGTGAAACCGTTTAAAACCAAACCACGCTTCTAGAAGAGTTTAAATCGTTTAAAACCACGCTTCTAGAAGAATTTAAACGGTTTAAAACCACACTTCTAGAAGAGTTTAAATGGTTTAAAACCATGCTTTTAGAAGAGTTTAAATGGTTTAAAACCACACTTCTAGAAGAGTTTAAATGGTTTAAAACCATGCTTCTAGAAGAGTTTGATTCTGGTTTCGGTATCTACAGGAATCTTTACACATTAAGACAAGCATGCTCAACTTAAAGAAGCAATCTCTTACCAGTACAAACACACTACATTGAAATTACCTGAAGAATAGTTAGTTGTTTTTGTTACAGATTCTTGAGCTTCAGAGATAGCCTTCAAAATTAGATTCTTGTTAGCTTGTTTAGAAGGTGGAAGAGAAGGTCTAAAAGAGTTTTAAGAAAAGGTATTTTTATAATGTTTTAAATTTCAGTTCTTTACATGCTAACCATCTATTATGCTGTTACTATATAGCCTGTTTTAAACATAACAGTTATAGTTTTTAGAACATGTCAATTGGATTGGAACCCTACAGCTTTTTCAAAGACGAATCTATTAACATTTTTTCCCTCATTAATTTCTAGTAGTCTTCATAATTTTCTCCAACTTTACGCAAGCCCTCTTCCATTAGTATGTGTCTTCCAACTCCCAGGTGACGCTGTCCCACAGCTCAGTACCAGAGCACTTGTCTACACCAGCATGCCAGCCCCCAGGTCTCTTCCCCAGCACTGTCAAAGAAACAGTCAGACAAAAACCCTGCAGCTATATCAAGAAGTTTAAGACTAATTTACAGCTATGGCCACATACCTCCTCTCAGGCTTTGCTGGTACTGACACGCTGCTGGACAAGCTTCCTATCCGGGTCCCATAATCCTCATCTTCTTCCTCCTCTTCTCCATCATGGCTAAATCTTTTTACTTTAACAACTGAACTTACCACAGGCAACTTTCTCTTCCGAAAGTTTTCATCCTACAATGAAATAAATTTAAGCTTACCTTGCATTGAAAATGAAGTTCTACCACAAAAATATTTGTTTTCATTTTAAGACCATCTTAAGAACTGAAAGGACTGGCTTTCTTATAAAAAAAATGAAAATGTCTCCTCAAATAGCTAACTCAAAAGAACTTTAAATTTATTTTATAACAGTTGCACACAGCACTGTTAGGGAAACTATTAAAAGTGAGTTATGGGGTTGCTTAAAGCTAAAACTGATACATCTACATAGATACCAAAAAGAAAAGCTAACTCAAATGTCAAAATCACAAGGTACATGTACATGACATCAAAACCCCCTTAGAGAGGCAGCCCAAGAAAGGACACTATTTAAGAGAAACACACCGTGTGTTTTGTTATGTAAGTTATATTTGGAATCCACAACTGCCAGTGTCTAGCCTAACGAGCCAGAATCTATATACATCTATACAAACCTCAATACTCATTTTATCCGAGTTGTTTCTGAAGAAGGGGCTATAAGTGTCTTCTACGCTGCTAAGTACTTCTGGCTCACACAACCGGCCTGCTTCATATACCTGGCTGCTCTGTCCATCCAGCTGCTTGGCAGCGTGAGTACTGCTTTGCTGCTGATGAAGTTGCAGCCTGTTTAAGTGAGTACCAGTGTCTGCATTTCTACTTGCAGGTGGCCGATAAATTTCAATAGAAGGGCGAGAAGAACCATATGTAAGTGTCACTGTAGGTTTTTTCTGAGATAAGGGATTCTCCTGCACAAAGTTGAGGTCTTCATCAATGAGATCATCTGGTTCTGGCTTGATATCAATAACATCTTCAGAGGGTGCTGGCTCCCTCAGAGGTTTCACTGTTGACATTAGCCGGGTGGAAGCTCCGTCGTCATATGAATGTCTAGAGATGAAGAAAAACAAAAGTGTTATACCAAAACTAAAGCGTCATACACTAACTTCACACAATGTTTATTCAAAAAAATTTTAATGAGGAAGTATGGAGACTTTTTAAATATTTACTACTTTCAAATTATAATATTTATTTATGTATTTATGTATGTATTTATTTATTTATTTGAGACAGGGTCTCACTACGTAGCTCTGGCTGGCTTGAAATCCATCCACCTGACTCTACCTCCCAAGTCTTGTACTAGGGCTAGAGGGCTCAGTGGTTCTGAGAACTGGCTACTCTTTCAGATAATCCAGGTTTCACTCCCAGCACCCACATGGCAACTAATAGCTATGTTTATTACTCCAGTTCCAGAGGCTCCAAAGCCCTCTGAAGAACTCCATGGGTTCTCCAAGCACATGGTGCGCAAATGCAGACAAAACATCTATATACATCAAATGAAAAATCTTTAAAGGTTTATACACCACACCTAGCCCTCATACTTTAAATTTTTATTTACTAAATGTAAAATAAAAAATCATTTTCTGGTCACCATTAGTTTATTAAAAAACTTGCTCACAATCTGTTATGGTTTGAACCTGAAGGGGTATAGGGAGATGGCCAGAGCATTAGTTGCTTTTCCAGAGGATCTGAGTTTGAGTCCCAGCATCCAAATGGTGACTCACAACCATCTGTAACTCTAGTCCCAAGGGATTGCCTATGCCTTCTCCTGGCTGCCAGAGGCACCAGATAAGCACAGTGTTCACATACATGCAGGCAAAACACCTATACACATTTAAAAAAAAAAAAAAAGATATGTTCTACACAGGCTCATGTATTGATTACTTGATCCCTAGTTCACTATGCTAATTTCAAGGCTATGGATCCTTTCAGGATGTAGTGCCCAACTGCCCAACATAGGTCACTAGTGTCTAGGAACAGACCGTTGCTGATAATATCTAAGCCAGGTTACGGTTTAGTTTTCTCTGCTCCCTCACCCACTATAATGTTAGGAATCTCTTTCACGTGGTTTTGCTACGTGAACACTATCTAGTCTGTTGCTATGATAAACTGAGAGCCTGCTGAACTTTGAGCCAAAAACAGGTTTCTTCCTTCTCCTCCAAGATGTCAGTCACATCACGTATTTTATAGTAACAACACATGACAAAGAATACCTAGTCCATGACAACTCCACTATTTCCAAAAATTGTTGAAAATAGGAACAGACATAATTAACATAAGGGTAACATCAACACACCCATGTGGCCATAGCTGGTACTAGACTTTTACCTGACATTCGTGGATTTCTGCTCCTGTGAACTTGTGGAAACTCTGGAGTCCCTTTTTTCAGGTCTAGAGCTAGAAACAGCAAGGGGAGGGACGGCAGCTTCGTGCCTTCTCTCATCTCCCCGACCAAAACTGCTCTTGTTTGAAGGCACGTTACTATCAAAGATGCTGGTATCAGGAGATTTTAGACTAGAGGGCTCTGAAAAGAACAAAAAACAAAAAACAAGACAAAAAAAACCGACATGATCCTGGTCATCTTTTCCTTATCCCTTCTCCCCCTCACCACCATTTCAAAAGCAGTACATTTAATGTAGAAAATATTTTCTTTTAAATAATTACTTCAAAGACCATTTAAAAATGCAAAATCTAGTCTCATGAAGCCCAAGCTGACTGGATATACTAAAAGAATGACCTTGAATTTCTGATTCTCCTGGCTCCGCCTCTGGGCAAGGACCACTTTCCCAAGGTTTTTCAGTGGTAGGGACTAAACCTGGAGCTTCCTGCGTGCTAAGCAAGCACTCTATCAATTGAATTACATTTCTAGTTCCTCAAATAAGATAGTTTAAAAGCAGAGCTGGAGTTTATTGTAAGTTTTTAAAGTAGATTTTGAGCACTAGGGGTTAAAAGGCACCTGAGAGTATGGGCATGGGACTTTTAAATAAGATCTCCCTCGTGAGTCAATCATCATCATCATCATCATCATCAAAGAATACTGGCACTATGTCTTAAACACTAGGACACTTGCTGTAGGTATGCCCTATCTCTTTCACATTGCTTTCCTAGCTAAATGGTTTCTTACACATCATAGCAGTTTCTCTGGTCTATTATAACCAGACCTTTAGATAACTTTCAATTATAAAGCAGTGAGGTATCATTAAGGTTAAGCCTGTGCAGATTTATGATTGCTTCCTTCAGATACATAGCACTGTCTTGCTCATTATTGTCAAATCACAGGAAGTTTATTGTCCTTTCAGTTTAAATGAACCACTAACTCTTTAGAGTTACTGATGCTCTTCCAACGGCAGCATAAACCAATGTCTTTATAAAAGATCACATGCTGTTAAAGAGCAGAAATGTCAAAAAAGCTGTCAATTTTACATATCTTACCAGTTGTAACAGAGCGAAGTTTATCTAATACACCATGGAGCCTAAAAAAAAAGCAAAAAACAAAACAAAGCCTTCCTTAACAAAAATTTTATTTCAATTGCCACTCTAAATCTGATGGCATTACATCCAGATTAGTTCTTTTAAAGGTATTTAATGATACTAAACCAAACTTTCCAATCATACATTATTTTTTTCTTTAAAAGGCCTTACATAAATACCAAAGAATAAAAAAATTAATTTTTCAACATTTACCCTCTGGAAGAGGAAGAGGAAGAGGAAGATGAAGGAGGAAGAGGAAGGAGGAAGAAGAGGAAGGARGAAGAGGAAGAAGCAGCAGCAGCACCCCTTCACTCCCAGCCCCGCCAGGGTGGGGAAGACAGCTCAGCAGCCCAGCAGCTAAAGTACTGGAAACTGAACCTATAGCCAGCCTTATGCACACCATGCAAGCACTCTACTATCACTGATGCACAMCCTCAGCTTTCTTGTTACTTTTTGAGACAGGGTCTAAGTTGCCTAGGCTGGCCTTGAACTTGTGAGCCTCTTACCTCAGCCTCCCAGGTAGCTAGGAATTCACTATATCAGCAGATCCAAACCAGAATGTTAGAAACGAACACACACAAGGCCCTAGGTTCAACCCCCAGAATCAGAACCAAAGAAAAAAAGAAGACAAAACATTCCCTCACAAGTCTTGATTAAAAAACAAAACAAAACAAGACAAAAACCAAAAATAAAAACAATGAAAACCACCTTGCTTCCTAGGAACTAAAGATCAAAACAGCTTATAGTAAAACAAGAAAAGTGTTTCAAATATATAATACTGCTTATCACAACTGTTTTACCTGTATGTGTGTGTGTGTGTGTGTGTGTGTGTGTGTTCTCTCCCTGCCTTCCTCCCTCACCTTTCCTACAGGGTTAAACTAAAGACTAAGTACACATGCTAAGCACATAGTCTAACTATGATCTACAAACTGTAATCTAGCAGTTAATATTTATTTTAACTATTTACCTGGCTTCTTGAACAATGTAATTATGAAAGATGAATAAAGTTAGTAAGAATTTTAAAATGTGCTATCCAACTTTACTATAACACTTATTTTCAAAATTAAGCAAACAGGCTACAACTCTGCTTTAACATAACCCTTCTTAATAGCTACAAAGAAGGCAATTTTGCACAGCCAACCTTCCAAAATCCCCTCACAGACACCAGAGTTTCCTACTGCTTCATTTAGGCTCCATTCACATGTCAGTTTCCTCATGGACACAATTATTTTTCCAAAAAAAAAGCAGGATGCAGTGGG
Organism: Apodemus speciosus; assembly: GCA_002335545.1. NCBI lineage: Eukaryota > Metazoa > Chordata > Mammalia > Rodentia > Muridae > Apodemus > Apodemus speciosus. Next base: position 567,011 of record BDUI01000038.1, on the reverse strand, counting down.
GGGACTTCAGTCTAAAGTTATAAAACTGACAGCAAAAAACAAAACCCCCCAAAACACCAAAATAGGGCTGGGGGAAAAGGGGAAGGATGGGGGATGACAGACAAATGACAACACCCAACTTTACAAACTAGGTTCAGATGTGACTAATAGAGTTGATTCCTAAATCCCATGAAAAAGATGGGCGTTGGAAGCCACCTGTAATACCAGCACTCATAAGGCAGAGACAGGACCTTGGGACAAGCTGTCTAGACAAAGAGTAACCAGCAAGCTCTGATTTCCGTGAGAGACCCTGTCTCAACAGACCAAGTGGAGCATGATCCAGGAAGCTAGCAATGCCAAATTCAGGCCTACAAATATAAATACACACACACACACACACACACACACACACACACACACACACAATCTTGTCACATATGCAAATACATACATATACTAACAAAAAATAATTAAAAACCAGATAATCTGTTTAACACTAGTGAACTGGGGGAGGTACCAAAGTGAAGAAATGATTTCCTTGCAACAGCACATGTGAAACTGCATTTGTAGCACGATGAGAAACTCACTTTGGTTTTAAGTTCAGATTCAGTAAATGGTATATTGGTTTAAGAAATCTGTCTTACACAGTCCATTAAGTCATCTGAAAAAGAACCTACCAGGTCACTCTTCTGGTTTAGAATAGCTGGACTGCAAACCCAAAGTGATCTAAATAAAGGTTTAACCAAAGGCCAGGTTATAACCATACTTATGAAAAAACAAAAAACCTGACTACTTTAAAAAAGAAGTGTTCCCAATCATAGTATAATTTCCTCAGTCAAAAACACCATGAGTATTTTAGAACAAACTATATTAAGTAGAGTATATAACCAAAATGAAGCAGTGTGTTAACATGTAAGGATCATTGTATTCTTAATGTCTCCAAAACTGAGTAATATAAAGCAGAAAATTCTGCACAGACTTTCAAAGGGGTATCATCATATGCAGTTGCCAAAGAGACTATGAGGACTTTCCTCAGGAGTCAAGATGTGAGCCGGCACTGCCTCCCTCAGTGCCTCCGAGCCCACCCAAGCAGGCAAGTGTTCACTCGGCTTCACTCCACCGGCTTTCACTGTAGCTAGTGGGTCTTTAGTCTGTGGGTCCTCTGATGAGTATTTCCTGTGTCAGGCATATCATTATCCCTCCCCTTTCTCAGTCTGCCTTAAGCCTGACAACCAAAGCTGGCCTTCTTAAACTCAATCTTATGCTTATTTTTATCTAAGGGCACATGTGCTTTGATAAAGCACAGTCCAAGTCATGAGTCATTTATATGAAAAAGAATCAAGTTGCTCAAATTCCAAACTGTGAAAGTGACTGTCAAATGGGGAGATGCATGTGTCAGGAAAAGAAAAACAGCTTAAAATAAAACCAAAAACAAATTGAAAAAAAAAAATCTTCCCCGTAAAAGGCAAAAGCCAGCCTAACTCAAAATGTGATGTTCCTGTAAGTGGTTGTGCTTGCTGTGTGAGGGGGTGGTGGTGACGATGAACTGCAGAAGGTGACAGAAAAATGGCTAACATACATCCAGGGCTCCTATGGTGCAGGCATATCTGCATGCACTCTGTATTCATCAGCTAGACTGTCCTCACAATTACATATGCAGGTGATTTAAGTCCCATTTCCAGGTGAAGAAGCCTCCAGAGGCTACACTTCACAGTGAGCCCCACAGACTGCCGAGCACCTTTCTAGGCAGAATACCAACTCTGACTTTGCTCTGAGGCAAGATGTTCAGAAACATACCATACGGTGAATCGAATTGTGTTGTTCCCTAGAAACAGGGACAGGTCCTCTGTCATTTGGTCCTGACTTTTCTTGTTGGCCACCATCACCATAATGTAATCAGGAAGTTCTTCATCTATTTAAAAGGAAAAGTATACCAAACTTTTAAATGTTTCCTCAATATTTGTTTTTGCTCAAAATCAATGTGCTTGAAAACAGAGAAGTAGCCTTGATAATTCATACCTCACGCTAACAGAGGCTAGACAAGATCGCTCAGCTGCCATTTTACCCCTTCACCCACAAGTCCTTCCGTTTTTAGAAGGCCAGGAATTGGAAAAACCTGATCATTTCTAGTCATAAAACTAGGCATACTGGGTGGTGGAATCAACTGGGAAAAGGTACTGGTTTTTGAAAGAAATCTTTTTAATGTCCATCAACTTCAGATACTTCTAGAAGATGATATATATATATATATATATACACACACACATATATATGTATATATACATATATATACCCTAATAAGTGCATTGTTTAGTTTTTTTGTTCAAAACAGTATTCATGTCACTAGAGACTAAATATACTTCAATTACTCCATGTTATAAACTTCTAGCAACATCACATACACTAAAACTACACAAAACTCTCTAGCGGGTACAATGCCCAGAGTTCAGTTATTAGTACCAAAGGATAAAAAAAAAGTTAAATGGCAACTCAACGTGATTCATCCTGACACAACGACTGCAGGTAAAAAGCCCAAGAACATTTTAATAAAGCAAAGTCATGAGGAAATCTAATTTCTTTTTGAGAAAAGTGTGTGTGTGTGTGTGTGTGTGTGTGTGTGTGTGTGTGTGTCTGCCTCCATCCCATGGGGATATTATCTTAAAACTCATGATCTCCCCCACCGTGCCCTCCCAAATACTGAGCTTATTGACATACAACTCCACACCCAGCTTCAAACATGTCTTTATTAAAATTTCCTTAATAACTAAAATACTCATAATTTCTACATAAACAGAAAAGTTCATATGCCAGAAACTTGTTTTAAGGGAAAAACATGTAGGGGCTGGAGAGACGGCTCAACTGTTTAAGAGCACTGGCTCTTCTTCCTGATTCCAGAGGACCTGGGTTGAATTCCTAGCACACATATGGCAGTTCGCAACTGTCTGTAACATCAGTTCCAGGGGATCCAACACCATTACACAGATGCAGGCAAAATACCAATGCACATAAAAGTAAATAAATCATTTTAAAAAAAGAAAGAAAAAAACTCCAAACTCTAATATAGAAGCTGGACAAAAAGAGAATGCAGTATTTCAAGGAAGCATGCAACAGTGAGAAAAATGTAAGTAACAAGTGGCCAATTTTTATTTAAAGTTTCAAAAAAGCTCCCACTGTACTTGTAAAAACTAAGCTAATCCTTATTTATATATCATAATAACTATGATCCAACACCAATAACTCAGGGTAACCAGGTAAGACTGCTAAGATACTTGGGCAGACAGGTCACTGTATCAAGTTGTATTTCTAAAGTTCTATAAGAGCAGGTGTCCTGCTATAGAATGGGGATGAGGAAAGGCATAAGAACTGGTTACAAAGCCAGAGTAGCTACTGTAAATTTAGGAAGGGGAAAGTATGGATTAGTATGGGTTAGTATGAATAAGTATGAATAAGTATGTTCAGTCTTTTTTTTTTAAAGCTATGCTAGTGATTCAAGCAAGGGATCCTGTACACAATGTTAATTAGTCTCCAAAGAACTATGCCAAGTCCGGGAGATTTATCAAACTGACGGTGATGGCTTTGGGAGGATACACATCAATGCATGCCAAATGCAGTTATACACAAACACACTTCAAATATGTGCAATATAAACTATCAATCATTTCTCAGCAAAGTCTTTAAAATTCACAAGTTGTCTACTCGGTAGACAATACAATGAAAATTAGAGAATCGAATGCAAAATTAGCATGTGGTCATAAAATATTCTTCCAGAGTCCAGAGAGATAGCTGAAATACATTCAAATTAGCATGCTGGGGGTAGAAGACAACAGTACCACTGGGAAGGTTGGGAGAAACTCTTACCTCAAGCACGTGAATGAAAACTGAACTGTCACAGCCACACCACTGAACTATTCCACCTGAGACTTTCCTTACTGCTTGCTTTAAAAGAACGGGGTTCTTCTTTGTACCCCACTTTGAAAAATACTCAAATATTTATTCTGGAATTGTCTGCATAACCTTCCAGAGCTCTGGGATTCTTTTTGAACATAAAGAAATATGAGAACCTGTGACTCCTAACTAGCGGTGCATGACTGTAACCCCAGCGCCCAGGAGACTGGAACAGGAGGATGCGTTTGAGGCTGACACAAGCTGTATGAGTAGAAGGCAGCCAGCTTGAGCAGCACAGTCTGAGACCCCATCTCAAAGAGTAAAGTCCTGAAAACAAAAGCCATCTTGTTCTGGACAGTGAAATATATACATTGACAAACTAAAAACATTAAAAAAAAAAAAAAAAAAACACTTTGCCTCAAAGAGTTGAAGAATGGCATTTGCTAACTCAAGTGATAGATATTAAACTGAAGGCTTTCTACTAGAACCCAAGACGAAACTGTTAATCGTAAGGAATTTCCAATTTGGGAGTATAATTGTGCTAAAGAGTTTACATGGGTCCTAGGTTTAAGTAGAGGAAGGAGGAAAGGTGGGGCCACAAACGAAGTGTGAGTTGTGGCAGAAGGGAAGATGCTGATCGAATGTGAAGACTCGCTGGCAATCCACAGGGGCCCAGCTCTCATCCATTCTTTAGTTATTATTCAAAAGCTTAACAGAAGCACCAAGGACCCCAAACCTGAGCTCTCAATCATCGATCTGCTGACAGCCGCTAATGTAACTCTCTCCACTTTCCATTTATTGATAAAGAGTAGTAATACTGCCACCCATACCAGCAGTATTTTCAGAAAAAACACAATTATAAGGGGATGTTTTAAAAACTGAAAACTCTGTTTTGGAATTTCTGAAATTCAGTGACAGGACTGAATGTACTCAGTGACACACTTGGGCCTCACACTGGTCATCAACTAACACAGTTATACATGTGCAGTGGGCCTCTCACAGCTGGCACACACTAAGCATTAAAGCAAAAACAATTAAAACTAAGAAAATTCTGGTTCAGAATTTTCCATATCCATGAAAAGTCTTACATCAATCCTGAAAAAACCTGAAATCCACCTACCAACTATCATGTATGAACTAGTAATTCTTAGCTTGTTCAGTCTCAGGTTCCTTCTGATTGATGTATCTACTAATATTAACCATGTGAATTCAAAGTGGAGAATTTTTAAAGGATTTAATCATCAGCATACAGATTATAGGCTAATAGCCCAATTATACTAACTTAATGGTTTTTCTAGGAGCTAAAGTTTCCCAGACAAACAAAAAACCGTAATACTGAGGATGGTCTTGCTTTCTACTTCCATAAATCTCGTATCAAAGACAAATGAACTCTAATCTGTTTTTTGCACTTAGTCTGTGATAAAGTTGTTTAATATTGAGGAATGTAAAGAAAATCTAGTCCCATAAATATGCACCTTGAGTATTTTAACAGCCTTCTAGACCTTGTAGCTATCCTATGATATTATGCTGAAACTCAAGCAGCAATTTACTAGTAATATGGAATCTAATATAACACCAACTAACTCTTTGTACTGTTACAAGAAAATCCACCTAGACAACCTTTATTGCCTTTTACCTTTGGATAATGTAATGTGTAGTGGTCACTTAGAAAGTGCTAGTTCGGTCTACAGAGTGAGTTCCAGGATAGCCAGGGCTATACGAAGAAACCCTGTCTTGAAAAACCGGGAAAAGTGCTAGTTCACTGGTGAGCCAAGGACATACTAATAATACATTTCTTTTTTTTTTTTTTTTTTAAAGATTTATTTAATATTTCTGAGTTCG
>BDUI01000038.1:541631-556935 GCA_002335545.1 Apodemus speciosus | reverse complement strand
AGAGAGAGAGAGAGAGAGAGAGAGAGAGAGAGAGAGAGAGAGATTATTTTCTAGAAGATTACTATTGTTACACTTGGTGAGGTAGTGGGGCAATATTCAACACCTATGCAGCATAACCTTAGTTAAATTCTAGAGGTATTTTTTTTCTTTTGTTTTGTATTTTTGAGACAGGGTTTCTCTGTGTCGCCCTGGCTGTCCTGGAACTTGCTCTGAAAACCATGCTGGCCTTGAACCCAGTGATGTGCCTGCCTCTGCCTCCTGAGGGCTGCATGCTGCTGGTAATAGTGGCAAGTATCACCCTCTAGTGTTACAACACCCTGTAGTGTTGCCAGTGTGACTGGGAAGTGGGGCCCTCTAATGTTAAGAGCTGGTGCTCAGGCCGGGGATACTGGGTGTCAGCCCTGAGTATATTACAGCTAGTTGGGCCTAGAAGTTGGGGTTGCAGCTTCCTGCATGTCCAAGGTGTTGGGATTGCTCTGGCCGTGATGGCAGCCAGTAGTACAGCTCTCAGCCAGGTACCTGGCACACTTGCTCCTGAAGACCTGACAGTTCTCTCAAATTCTTGTGACCAGGGCCTGGTCTCTTTGGCTCTAAGTCTCTTGTTGCCCTTCTCAGCTTCTTACCTTACCCGACCACTCTTGAACAGCTGCCTCCCTCTGCCATCTGCTGCCTCTCCTTGGGTCCACACAGCTGAAAGTGGGTCAGAAGAGAGGGCTTGAGAGAAACCTCTTGTTAAGCCTCCTGTTCTAGCCAAAGGGGAAGCTGCCCCCGAGAATATCCCCCAGGCCCCAAACTGTTGTCTGCTGAGATAGCTCAACCTGGGATGTTTGGATTAATCACAAATCACAGCTATTTGTTTTGGTCAAGCCCAGCCATTTGTTGGACTAATCACAGCTTTGCCTCTTAGCACCAGTTACAGCTATCTCTCTGCTAGACTACAAGGAGAAGAGCTTGACCTCTGGCCTAGGAAGAGATAATTGCAGGTCTGTTTGAAGTTCCTCAAGGCTCAGGATCACAAACTATCAGGTACAAAATCTTCCCAACAGCCCTCGTTGCGAAGATTCCCATTCAGAAGCTGGGACAATCAGATTGACTGCAGCCTTTGTGTGGTTGTTTCAAGGTGTCTGTGGAATGCTCAGGATGGTTGGTGCTGGTCTGAGAGCAGTCTGGCTTTTTGCTAGACTCCTTCATTTAATGTATCCAGGGCAGCAAGGAAGATTTCAATGACTGCTAATAGGTGTTCAAATTGTTCAAACCCTAACAGCTTTGCCGGTTTATAGGAAAATGAGCATTGGAAGGTGTGCTTGCAATACAAATTGAAAGACCTTGTTGCTCACAGTGATTTTTCTTCAGACACACCTGAAGAGGGCATCGGATCCCATTACAGATGGTTGTGAGCCACCATGTGGTTGCTGGGAATTGAACTCAGGACCTCTGGCAGAGCAGTCAGTGCTCTTAACCACTCTCTCTCCAGCCCTGCTCAGAGTGATTTTAACAGATTTGAAAGTTCTTTAGCATGCTCCACACTTGCCTAGAGACAAGGAGGTCAGCCATTCACTCACCTTGTGTTGTCATCCCCGTGCTAACGATGACCGACTCTCCCATCTCCACCATGTTCTCTCCTGAAACCCACTCCCAAAATTTAGGTAGCTATGTCCGCTTCATTTTCTTCTGAATTCAGCATTTTCAGTGTTAATTCATCTTTATCATCTGCAATTCAAATTTATTTCTACACTAGATTTTTTTTTTTAATTCTCCCTGTTCCTGGCCAGAAGAAACATGGAAGAATCCTTTTCCAGAATAGACATCCAGAAAGGTTTTTTCATTCTCCCCACATTCCTCCAAGTCTCTGAGTGGTTTGGAGTGTGTTTTGGTTTTGATTTTGGTGTTAGCTTTGTGGCAGGGCCACAATGTTTGGACTCAGATTCCTGCTCTGCCTTCCTTAGCCTTTGAGGGATTTCAGGCATGTTCCAACTATGCCCATATTCTTAAAAAAAAAAACAAAAACCAAACTTTATTGGTTCTTTATGAATTTCACATCATATACCCTATCTCCCCATCCCCTGGTACCTGCCCTCTACCCTTGCAACCTCCCCCCAAACAGAGAAGAAAAATTTCATTGTAGAAGCTGTAGTGTGTCCCACAGTATTGCCCTTTGTCCACACTTCCTAGCTTGCAAATGTTCATTGGAATAGCACATTGGTTTAATACAAGGCCTTTGGCTTCTGCTACTCTGTCAATCCTGGAATCTCACCCAGGCTCCTCTCAGCTACCCTGTCATTGCCCTGTGGCTTGGAGACCCTGTAGGACTAGTTCCTTCACGCACTCCAGCAGTTCATTGATAGGGTAGATGTTGGGGGGGTCCAATGTAAAGCTCTGGATCTGGGCCTGAGAGGTGTCTGAGCTGGTCAGCCAGCAGGCTCTCCTTCTCTCACACTGTTGAGGCTGGCTCAACAGCAGCGTGCACACCGAGGGCCAGCTCTACCTGCTGTCCAGGAGAGGTGCAGCTTTCCCATCTGCCACCCAGAACTAGTTTTGACTAGTCAGCTCTTGGTGGATAACCAGAGACCACAGATTTAGCAGTTTAGAACATGCACGCTTCTTGCAGCTTCCATCAATTAGCTGTGTAAGCACAGCTTGCCTGGGTCTTGTGCTCAGAGTCTCAGCAGGCCTCAGCAGAGGCGGCGGACAGCCTGACTTTTCATCTGGAACTTGACTAAGGAAGAATTTCATTCCAGGCTCATTAGCAGGAAATGATTCCCTGGGATCTCTATGAGCAAAGACTCCATCATTTTGTCAGCTATGGTCTAGAAGCCATGATCTTATTCTAGAAGGCGGCCCACAGTTTCATGCCAAGAACATCACCTAAATGGCTGCTCTCTTAATCTAGCAAAGATAAAGATGACTCTCACCCCACCCCAGCACATGCTAGTTCCTCTATTAAGGACTTCTGTCTCATTCAGTTGGGCTTAAGTGAGTTAGGACCTTTATATATATATATATATATATATATATATATATATATATATATATATATATATCTCCATAATCCCTTGTCTTTACCAAATCCCCTAACTGAAGTAATCTACACTCCCAGGAATTATAAAACAGTAGAAATCACAGGGCTACCCTGGATCTGGCTGCCATAGGTCCCTTGACCTGTGACAATTCTGGTATCTATACGTAAATGAGTACGATGTCTTAGGTTTTCTACTGTGACTGTCTATTTATGTATGTGCTCCTTCTCCCTAGCAAAATGATAGACTGAGTGTCGTGTGTCTCATATTTCTACAGAAGTTCTTCCAGCATGGTAGGCACAACAACATTTTTCAAATAGTTGTGGGTTAAAAGAAATCAAAGATTGATTTGCAAAAGCATTTCTTCTGGGTAAATTCAGTGACTATAGAGTCATGAAACATTGATGAGACATGGAGGAGCAGGTGACAGAGAACAGGGACCCTGGAGCCAGGGTGTCTGGGTTGGAGTGCAGCTCTGCCACTCTCTGAGATCTTAGGCAAGGAGCTTCTTTTCTTTGTGCCTCAGTTTCCTCATCTGTAGCTCAGGTATGAGAGTTTCCCCTCTTCAGAAAGTTCTTATAAGGTTGAGGTAAGTTAATATTTGCAAAGCATTTCGAGCTGTTCCTGGTTCACAGCAGCACTGTGTTTGTTGATTAAAAATTAAATGCCTGCACTGAGCCAGACGCTGCCTTTGGAGGCAGCACACGCAGATGAGCAGGACCAAGTCTCTGTGCTCATCACACAGAGTTCAAATGCCGGGTAAGTTTTCTTTTCCTACTCTTTTATCCACCATCCCATAGCCAAGAATGAGAACATATTTTACCATTATTGTGCCTTAAACAGATTGGCATTCAACAATTTAGTTACTATTGGAAAAACCTTGTGTAAAAAAAGAGCCAAGAGCATTTTCATTAAAAGATAKTCAGAGGCCTGGAGAGATGGCCCAGTCAGAAAAGTGTTTGTACATAAAGACCTGAATAACCTTAGCACCCACATGAGAAAGCCAAGCATGGTGTTTTGTGCCTGTGATCCCAGAATTGGGGGGCTGGAGATAGGATACACAGGGCTTGCAGGTCAGCTACTCTAGGCAAATCAGCAAACTCTAGGCCCAGTGAGAGGCCCTGCTGTGGAAATAAGATGGAGAGCAATTGAAGAAGACATCAACACCCACTTCTGGCCACACACACACACACACACACACACACACAAAGTCAGGGACTGTGGCACGTGTCTATAGATCCAGCACTTGGGAAGCTAGGGCAGGAGCATCATGAATTTAAGACCAGCCTGGCTACAAAGAATTTATTTAAAGGTATTGAAAACATGGTTCTCTTTTAGACAACCAGCTTATAATTATGGAACAGGGAAGTGTAGGCTATTTGAGAACTCAGACGCATCCAGATCTAGATGAAGAAGACTCTGAGTCACAGAGTACCCCCACTAAGCCACTGGCACTTAGAGGTTGGAGGCTGTTCAGGGTGCTTTTCTGTAAGATGCAGCTTCACAATGCACATCCGTGAAGGGCTGGAAGTACTAGTCTTACAAAAGAATAAACTGCCCCATGACAAATGGCATATTTTTCTTCTAAGGGATAGTATGAGAGCCAGATCACAATGAACTACAGTGCCAGCTAAGAGGGTTCTTGGCTACCTTCCAAGTGGAGGGGAGAACTGAAAAAGAACATTGGTCATGAAGTCAGCAGGGCCTGAGTGCCAGCCCCAGCTCTACAAAGCCCCAAGTCCTCTTAACAATGGTAGCCCCTGTGTATCCAGCCTCTCCCAGGACTAGGACTACATTTCAGTTGGCTTTTTATGCCCCACCCCGTGTGTGTGTGTGTGTGTGTGTGTGTGTGTGTGTGTGTGTGTGTTTTACCAGTCTGTGCAGAAGGAGGAGGCTAGAGTTGGTCGGTCTTTCCCAGCCTGGAATGTTTTTCTCTTCCTCCAGTATTTAGTGACCTTGTATTTGTCTTTCCAGATTGAAACAGAGGGTTCTCACAATGATTAACTAGACATTATCAATCCATTTGGGTTATATCTTTGTGTAAATTTCCTTCCTTACCTAAAATCATATCTTCACCTATTGTTCACAAGATGAGTCCCTGAGAGGGCAGGGGCATGCCTCTTATCTTCTTCCATGCAACACCTGGCTTCTAACACACGTAGAGTGAGGAGATGCTTTTCTTCAGTACCGACTATCAAATGGCATGTCTGCCTTTGGATCAGAATCTGTCTATGCTGGAAACCTGGGGGTAAAAGCATTTGCCTCTGGGGATGCAAGTCTGAACACCAGGATTCAGTCTCCTGAACCCAAGCGTAGGTAGAAGGAGAGCGCCAACTCCAAACAGTTGTCCTTTGACCTCTGCACATGTAACATGGCACCCACCCCTCACCAATAACCATAGATAAAAATAGTTTTAAAGGAACCCTTAAGTACTAGAAATTACCTTTATATCAGTCACTCTTGCTATGAGGTGTTGTAATCCCAATTCCATGAGGTCCAGGAGAACTGATCCCCAAAAGTCATCATTCCTAAACTTGTAGAGTTCTCAGGCCTAGTGGAATGGTGTAGATTCCAGGTGTGAAGGTGATTTCACCTGTTGGATCCCCTGGAACTACGGTTACAAATAATTGTGAACCAAGGAATAAGTGTCGGGAATTGAACCAGGGTCCTCTATAAGAGCAACAAAGTGCTATCAATCGATGGCTGAGCCATCTCTTTAGCCCCCAGACCTTACATTTGTTGGTTCTAATCTTCACCCTCTCTCCTAGGCAGAATCGTCTTTTTAGGATGAAGCAATTCCTTCAGTCAGGATTCTTATAGCAAATGGTAATTTATACTGTAGGACATGAAGGATATTCATCAAGATACCAAAGCAGATTAACTTAACTCCTAAGAAAATACTGTTTGAGGAGATGGAGGGATGACTGAAAAAGAATGTGCACTGCTTGCTTCTGCCAAGGACCCATGTTCGGTCCCCAGCACCCACACTGGGCTGCAGCTCCAGCTCCAGGGCGCCCAGTGTCTTCTTCCAGCCTCCGAAGACATTTGTCCTCATGTGTACACACCTGTGCATGCGCACACATAAAAATAGATCTTTAAAAACTTGTCAGTGGATCACCGAAACCAGTGTCTTCCCTGCCTGTCACTTCATCTTTTATCATTTTAGGTCAGAGCTTGCTTTCCACAGCTCCGTTGAAGACTTACTTTTAACTCTGTGTATATATGTATGTGAGAGAGGAGGGTATGTGCACACAAGTGACAGGCAGACACTCACTCGGGGGTGTTGGGTCCCTGCTGGAGCTGGTGTTTGTGAGCCACCTAGGGTGGGAGCTAGGAACTGTTTACAGGTCCTCTGCAAGCAGAGCATGCGCCTGACCTGCTGAGTCATCTCTCTAGCACTCTTTCTAAATTGTATTTGTATAATTTAATGAGAATTATCTCCAATTGTAGAAGTGTGTATGACATGCCACTTTCTGGGCAATAAGATGTAGGCATGTGCACTCTGCACGTGCGTGCATAATAGTCTGTATCTCTGTAAGGATACATGGGAATCAAATAATTATCTCCAGAAAAGCTGAGTGTCTAGCAGGCAGAGTGGGAAGACTTTTACTTAACAATCTTGTTGTAAATGTTAGAGTTAAACAATATAAATCACCTCACCCCCTTTTGTAGGAAATCTTCACACATAACTTAGGCCTGACACTCTGTCCTCATGCCTTGCCATGGGGGTGTCTCTGCCAAATTAACATGACTGAGGGGAAACAGAGCTTAAGTGCATGGTTGGTAAATGACATCTGTAGACTGTGAAGAAGTTCAACTCGGTTGTCTAAAGCACCACTTGGGTTTTATGATCATTTTCTATTTTTAAAATTCTTTCATTTTCTTCCCGATTCAATTAACACGTTTTTATTTAGTGCCTACTGTCTGCCCAGTACTGCCCTCGGAATTCTAAGAGGTATAAATGAAGCCTCTACGAAACAATTTATAATATTCCTGCCAAGTGCCAAAGCCACAGGGTGGATAAAACTTTTTCTGTCTTGGAAGTAGAGCCCTGGATTGAGTCGGAGAGGCAGAAACGGTTGACATAAATGGAAAGGGGTCTGGTGACGCTGCCCCCTCTTTGATGGGGACAGAGGGCATGCTGAAGAGAAGACAGCAATAAGAGTGGCCAAGAAGGCACTCTAAACCACCCATAGACGTCTAGTAGCTATCATCGAGGGCTATCACTGGGAAGGACTGACAAACCCGAGAGAGAGGTAACCATGGGAGCAGCGCCAAGGGGAAGAACACTGAGGAAAATGAAGTCAGGTGCTCACAGTGAGGCCCAGTGGCGGGCCTAGAATGGAGTGAAACCTTTCACATCCCAAGTTTACTGGATAGCGATCCTCATTCCCAGTTTATAGGACAGGATGCAAGTACACAGAGGCTAGGAATTTGCCAGAGAGAGAGAGAGAGAGAGAGAGAGAGAGAGAGAGAGAGAGAGAGAGAGAGAGAGAGAGAGAGAGAGAGAGCGCGAGCGCTGGGGTTTGAATCCCAACAATCTAACCCCGGGGCTTCCATAAAGCTCAATAGCTTTATTCTGCACTGAGAATATACAGCTCTCCCTGGGGGACCATGTTCCCCAGATCTTAATCCTCTGGAGTCCGGGTGGGGGCAGCTCCTCTCGGTTCTTCTGGCTAATGGTACTTCCATGGTTACCCCTTGGCAGCAGTCCTTCCCAGTGGTTCCCCAAGGTAAAGGTCGGTGAGCTCTCAGACATTTAGGGGAGATCTTGAGTGGCTTCCCTGGTCTTCCTGATTTCTAGAACTCTTATTATAGGGAGCGTGCCCTCTGCTCCCCATAGAGTGGGTTCTGGGGAGCAGCACCTCCAGCCTGCTGCCTATTTGGGTCAGCTTTCTACTTCTCTCCTAGTTCAGAGTTCCTACAGAGTAGCGGTGTGTGCTTGACGGGAGGAGCAGGCACTTAAAGGGGGTGGGGTGAGGGGCGTGTAGAAAATCTTGAACTGTCTCCAGCAATGTACAAGAGCACTCCAGTAACCCCAGTTACTTTACGGACCACCACCTAATAATGCACCCGAGCCCTTTCTACCTGGACTCAAAATAACCTCCCCTTCACCTCCCTTTTTTTCCTTCTTCAAAGCTCTGCTTTATTTGGAAACTTAAAATAACTGGTCACACGGTTAAAAACAGCAGCGGCGCGCCCCCTCCCCGGCGGCCGGCCGCAGCTGTCCGGCCTCCCCCGCGCCCTGCCGCCCGCATTCCAACTCTCTGAGGTCACGCGCCGCCGCCTCCCCGGATCCGCGCGCCCGGCCCAAGGGGAGGGACGCGGGCCCCGCAGCTCCGGCTCCGGCCCCGGCCCCGGCCCCCGAGCTCCCCTAGCGAGTGCCGCCGCGGCCAGGCCGGTGCGGGCAAGGAGTGCGGTCAGCGCGCGGGCCAGGGGCGCGGGCGAGCGAGCGAGCGGCAGCGGCTGCGGCGGCCGCGGCCGCGCGGAGCCCGGGGAGGCGGGACACAGAGCCGGAGCGCGGCCCCGACCCGGCGGGAGCCGGAGCAGGTGAGGCGCGGGGGACTCGGGCAGGGGCGTAACAAAGAGCGAAGTCTTCCTCTGCCAGGCTCGCTCTGATCCCCTGGTCACTTCTAAAAAGAGTCTGGAACTTCTATTCCGGACTCCTCCGCGGATGGCTGCGGCTTAGTTCTGGATCAGGGTTTGAAATCTTGGGCATATTTGTGCCTCTCGGAATATGTGGAGTATGAAGGTTGCCATATAACTTTGGCAACCAGGGGCATAAAGGGAGGTCTGTTTGGCAACTCCTTGTTTCGGTTTTGGAGCAAAGCGTCTTTACTCCTGGAGGAGGAATCCTCGGATCTGCACATTCCGACTTGTGATTTCTGTAAACCCTGTTTAGATTGGCTGCTCTGAACATGCTTGTCCTATCCCCAGCCCCCGCGGTCGAGAAAGCGTTATGATTATAGAGAATGTTCTGAATCTTTATGAGCTCCAAGGAACCGCTGCCGTATGCTGTCTAATAGTTACTGATGATTTCCTTTTTCTTTCTTTTTTAGTTTTGGACAAGACAACAGTTTCACACTGAAAATAGTTGTTTTGTTTGTAGGCCATTTAATTATAGATTATCAATGCACAGATGTTCTGTGAGAGACATAGGATTGATTTAAGACACTAAGATAGAGGCGTTCTAAAAATGTCAGGCTCTCTTTTTAGTGAATATTTAATGTTAAGGGAATAGTGGCAAGGTTCCATGAACATGTGGTGAGTGGCTTAAGGTGCAGTGCCTGGTGAGACTAAGAGTTAAGAGTAAATTTGAGAAACCTCGGGACATTTGAAGTGCAAATAATGAATCTAATAAGAAAATAATGTAGCCGGGCAGCGGTGGCGCACACCTTTAATCCCAGCACTTGGGAGGCAGAGGCAGGAGGATTTCTGAGTTCGAGGCCAGCCTGGCTTACAGAGTGAGTTCCAGGACAGCCAGGGCTACCCAGAGATACCCTGTCTCAAAAAGCCAAAAAAGCAAGCAAGCAAGCAAGCAAACAAACAAACAAACAAAAAAACAAAAAAAAAAAAAGGAGGGCTAAGAAAAATGAAAATGGGCTCACTAGCTGTGCTGACCATTGCGCATTACCACAGTGTAAACCTGCAAAGCAGAATTTAATATGGATTTTTCTTATTCTATAATGGGATGGTTTTATAGAGAAATTATCCTACTTTTTTCTTTTAAAGGATATGTATAATCTATTTCATTTAGTAGTTGGTACCTGAATTAACCCTCTCCAGAGTATTTTAAGTTTCTACCTCTTGGCTGTAATATTCAAACATAATTCATGGCATCATTAAGTTACTAAGCAGTTTTGTCACAGTCGGTTTTATATGAATAATCAAGAAACCAGACATTCTTAGAAGAAGCATAGAAATTTAAAAATAAAAATAAAGTAGTTGCCAAAATAAAAAAAGATAAAACATTAGTTACTAAGCAGTTTTGTCACAGTCGGTTTTATATGAATAATCAAGAAACCAGACATTCTTAGAAGAAGCATAGAAAGTTAAAAATAAAAATAAAGTAGTTGCCAAAATAAAAAAAGATAAAACATTAGTTTTTTTCTCCTCCCCAGTACTGTCAAACATTCCAAACCAGCGACAACTGGAAATTTGAGCTTGCCTAATCAGAACTTAAGTTAATAATTAAGTTATGTAGTGTAGTATACTCTGTTGAAGGCATGGTTCCATCTTTAGAGGGAAGAAATTAACACATTTGCCAGTATATAAATCAGATGTCTTCCCTTGGGACTTATGAAACTTTTTTTCTTGTTTTTTGTTTTTTTGTTTTTTGTTTTTTTTTTTCGAGACAGGGTTTCTCTGTGTAGCCCTGGCTGTCCTGGAACTCACTCTGTAGACCAGGCTGGCCTCGAACTCAGAAATCCGCCAGCCTCTGCCTCCCAAGTGCTTGGATCAAAGGCGTGCGCCACCACTGCCCAGCGAAACATTTCTTAATATACGTTAATGTTTCAGTTGCCACAATCTGAAGACTGAAATCTACAACTTTATGAGATAATACTTTGCATACTGCACTTTCGTTGTTTAGGTTTAGAGGAGCACTATTAGTGTATCCTCTGGATAAAAGCTTGTTTAAGTTTTTAAAAGTATTTTCATTTTCTTAATTTTTTTCATTTTAGCTCCATTGTTCATACTCTGGAAACAGCAAAGAATATTGAAAAATATTGCAGACAGAGACTCTATGTTATTATAGCCCCTCCGCCGCCCCCACCCCGCCCACCTCCAATTCCTTCTCTAGAATACCGCTTTTACCTAAGTAAGGCATTCAGCAACCTACTGCTGTAGGTTTCCCCTTTTGTTCGTCCTGACCTTCTTCAGCCCCAAGTTTTTAAAACTTGTCTTTCTGGAAAGAGAGAGGGAGCTCTCACTAGAAAGCTCCAAAAAGCCGAACTTAAAAATTTTAGGGGTCTTGACTATGTCCCTACTAGCGATACAGCTCTGAATATAATTATAGATGCCTGCAATCTTCTTAAGGACAGAGACGGCTTAGGGTTCGTCTTAGATTTCCTCAGGATGCTCATTACGCTGCCTTGTGCTCAGAGAGGCAGAGCACATTTGTGGAATGGAATCCCAAGCCGTTAAGTTCGGCAGTCTAGGGTCATAGCTAAAGCTCATTTTCTGGCCCAGCCATTCCGCAGGCTGGGGTGCTGATGACATCCGTGGTTGAGTCTCAGACGGTGAGTAGGACAGAAAGGAATACTGGGGGTGATGGCGGGAGCCGGGGCTGATACAAACTAGTTAGGTCCTCGTTAGCGTGAACCCCAGAAAGCCGTTTCCGTTGAGGCCTGCGTTCGGCTTGTCCTGCGAGGCTTAGGGACGGATCGTCCCATCGCGCAGTCTCGCACCCAAATAGGTAATCGGCTAGGGTCCAGCCAGCTGAACGACTGATCCTCGGAGGAAGGGCCGGAGGAGAGAGTGCCGGCAGTGCGAGGGATGGAGATAGCTGAGATTTCTGTCAAATTGTCTAGGAGAAAATGTTTCTACTTGACACACATCCCGAGTTGTTGCTCGCCCCCAGTTCATTCACCGTAGAAGTTACTATCAACAAGCATGGTTAAAAAGTAGGGTGGTTTTTTTTTTTGGGGGGGGGGGGCTGTTACGTGGATACGGCCTCAAAATGCGCGCCCAATCCTGGACTAACGCCGGCCCCTTTAAATCCTCCTTCCCCCGATCACAGGGGGCCGGTCCTGTCGGAGCACGTCCGCCCGGAAACGCGGCCGCAGGCGGAGGGTTCCGGGGCTTCTGACATTCCCCGTTGGCCGGGCAACACGGCTTGTGCATTTCTCCCGGAGGAGGGGACTCGGAGAAGCGCGAGCGGTGGCCCCCCGCTGCCCTTGGCTTCCCGGGCTTGCCCAGCCTTGCCTGTCCTCTTTAACCAGGATGGTGTTTAAGGCCTCGCGCTTTTCCGTAGGTGAGCGCCCACAGCTTCCTTAGGTGCCTCTGCTCAGGAGAGGAGTTCGGAGCACGCTCTTGCGAACTGCAATTATATGGTTCGAGAACTAGCATCAGTAGGGTGCTTATAACCTGTTTATACACAAATCTGTGTGGTGATGTTAATAATGAACCTGAAGGGGCTTTAGAAATGCTCGTTAAGCACTTCATCTCCGTCGCGTCTCACAGTGGCCATATGTTAGGGAGAGGGGATTATTCTCCCTATTTGGAGTTAAGAGTAAAAATGCCTGGTTCTCTTGTTGTGCACTTAATAAAAACAGGAACTGAAGACACCTGAGTAGTGGGAAACTCAAAAAGAGTTATCTATGAAAAAAAAAGTACCTCCAAACTAGCAAGATGACCAGCAATGCTTTGTAATTAGTTACAGAGGTGCTGGGCATTGTCTCATTTAATTCTTTACAAGCCAGGACTGCTATCACTAGAGGTGAGGTAGAATAAGGGGTGGGGTCTGACCCTCGGCCCCACCCCCAGGCCTCGTGATAAACTTTCCTGCCACCTCCCTGCCCCTGTGAGAGCCTTCTTCAGACATTCTTTATACTCAGTTCCACCTATTTTTATTTTCGTTTTTCCTCAGCGCTGGCCTGGATGCTCCCATCGCCTGGTCTTTGGTTGCTTTTTAATGGCAGCAGCGGCTGTTGGGTGAGCAGCTGGAGACTAGAGTTAGTTTTAACGAAAGGGTCGCTTTTGCTTGGCGCCATCACTGCTGGATTGGTCCTCTCTGGCCCTTCCACTGCTGAAGGGAGAAGATGCCACTGCCGTTCGGACTGAAATTGAAACGCACCCGACGCTACACTGTGTCCAGCAAGAGCTGCCTGGTTGCACGGATCCAGCTGCTCAATAATGAGTTCGTGGAGTTCACTCTGTCTGTGGAGAGCACTGGCCAGGAGAGCCTAGAAGCTGTGGCCCAACGCTTGGAGCTGAGAGAGGTAAGCTGCAAAGGAGGCTGCAGGTTTTCCTGGCTTGTCTTCGCTCCTTCCCTCTTGGTGGCTTTGTACACTAGTCTGCCTGACACCAGAAGCATGTACTTCCTGTCTGTGACTGCAGGATGAGCCCGAAAGCCCTCCTTCCAGAGAGGAAGGAAGAGATCCGAGCAAAAACATTACCCCTTGGGGTGCTTCTAAAAGATTTAGCTGCGTAGCTTTGGAACACGTCTGTATCCTACGTCTCTCGTAAAGGCTGTGAAGAATCAAATGTGCATGTATTTTGCGTTATCCAAGCCCTCACTCACTATTAAATCCTAATTGCTGGTCATCCTGACCAATCTTCAGGCATGCATTTATGTATTTATTCATCTGAACAACATAGATTTTCTTTTTCTATAGGCCAAGAGTCATACTGCCTGAAGTTTGAATTTTGGTTTTCTCACCAACTAGTTCTATAAGCTTAGGCATGTTACTTGAGATCTCTGAGCCCCAGTTTTCCATCAGAACCATGACTCTAACAGTGGTGCCTTTTACAGCGGTGCCTGTTCTTGGAGTGGCTGTGATTTAATGTGCATGTAGAACCATAAGCACCAATTCTCATCTATCACAGTAATCACTGGAACCCGCTCCCTGGCAAACATCTCAACCTAGTGAGTAGAAAGCTGTGGAGTCCGCCAATATCCCAAGGATGTCCTAAATTTAAAATCGTTTGTAAGGCCTGTTAAAAGAAAGAACTCTAAATGTGGGACCCTCCCCACGTTTGGCTCCCTGGACCAGGGGTAAGAAAAAGAAACCAGGTCTTTTTTTTTTTTTTTTTTTTATGGTTTGAGACAGGGTTTCTCTGTGTAGCCCTGGCACTCCTGGAACTCAGTCTGTAGACCAGGCTGGCCTTGAACTCAGAAATCCACCTGCCTCTGCCTCCCAAGTACTAGGATTAAAGGTGAGCACCACCACAGCCTGGCGAAACCAGGTCTTATAAATGACTCCTTGTATTCCCAGCTGGGAATCCCACAAAAATATTGTAGTTCATAAAAAGTCAGGAATAGATAAAAACTTTGCTCTAGGGGAAAAAAAAAACCCAGTTGATTATTTAGCTTTGAAAACCTGTGACTGCCAACTGTCTGTATTCAGAGGTAGCCACCAGTAGCCTGTCCTCGAGCTAAGACCAGCGAGAAGTCGGTGTGATGCTTGTTCTGATAGGAGCGGGGAGGGACTGCACGTAAAGCTCCTTAGGCAAAATGATATCTGATCTGTGACCTCAGCGCCAGGTCCTATCTGGCTGCAAATCCCTGTTCCCTTTAGAGCAACAAAGGCATTTTGTTGTCCTTAAAAGATTTCGACCTACCTTGATAGGGCTAAAGATAAGGTAGGCTTTTAAAACCAAGCTGTGGTTTTGCCTCAGCCAGTCCTCTCGAGGATGATTTTAAAAAGTGGTTCAGGTGCAGAAGGCAGCCGCCAGCATTTGCTAGTGAAGAGAGCTGGGGTGGAGGCTGGGGTATTTAGGACCAAAGAAGCAACTGCTGGGGAAGAGTTAGCCAGGAGTTGGGGCTGGCACTCAGGTTATCGCAGGTCCTGGGGACTGTAATTAAGAGAGGAAACACGAAAGAGCTGGCTTCAGCCTGGGAACTAAATACTAGGCTCCAGGTGCCAGTTGGAACGACTTGGTCTAACTGGAGATGTCCAGTGGAGAGGTAGGTGTGCTTTTCGGAGGGCCAGGCAGGAAATTTAGGTTGAGGGAGAGAGGCTTGGGAATCTCAGATGAGCTGGGAGGATTGAAGCCAGGAGAGAGGTAAGGCTGTCCACTGAGAAATGGAGGAGACAGCCCGTCCGTCCTCTGTGTTGAACAGGAGAGGAGAGAGCCTTGGACGAGATTTAGTGGATTGGAGTAAAACCAAAGCAAACAAACAAACAAAACAGGTCGGGAAAGTGGGCCTCCATGGCTGCCCTCCTCATGTGCATTTATTCAGCCATCTTTGTATTTCCTTCACTTATTTCTGTCTCCCAACACCCCAGTTTTGCTTTTTTTTTTCTTCACAAATTTTATCCAGTTACACCATGTCTACGTTAAAGCCCCAGAGGATCAGCTCCTTAAGGACTATGTTGTCTTTATTTTTGTAACCAGAGCATAAAGTGTGCTGAATAAATTCAGGAAGAATTGAGCTTGCCAGCACTGCTTTTTTTTTTTTTTTGTTGTTGTTGTTGTTGTTGTTGTTGTTGCTAGTCAAGAAACTCAGGACTGGCCGGGCGTGGTGGCGCACGCATTTAATCCCAGCACTTGGGAGGCAGAGGCAGGCAGATTTCCGAGTTCGAGGCCAGCCTGGTCTACAGAGTGAGTTCCAGGACAGCCAG
>BDUI01000038.1:503502-514697 GCA_002335545.1 Apodemus speciosus | reverse complement strand
CCCTCTCAACTCCCTTCCCCATGCCCGGAATAAACTCTATTCTATACTAAAAAAAAAAAAAGAAAGAAAGAAAGAAAGAAAAGCATGCATATGAATTCTGGGGAATTCAGAAATATATAGTCTGTGCTTGGACTGCTCAAGCAGTAGAGAGACTCAGGCCAGGATGGCGTTGTAAACTGCAGTGGCAGAGTCACTGGACCAACCCGAACACTATTTCCAGTGTTTAGAATGATGCTGTAGAGTGAACAGCGACAGGCCTTGCACTGACCTGCTCAGGAACAGAAGGCAGATCGTGCTGACTCTGGCTGGAGCTTTGTCCTAGTGGAGAGGTGATAGGACGACACACTGCTGCCTGGCTGGGAACGCACTGTGGCAACCCCTCGCTGCTTGAGCGCCCGCACATGTCTGGTGTTGCTAAGGGCTTTATTCATGCCACTTGGATGTGTTCAGCCCTGTGAAGGGGTGGTCATATCTTCATTTTATTGATAATAATGTGAATCAAACTAGGACTTGCCCAAGGTCGTGCAGAATCCTAAATTCCAGGGTTGGAATTTATACCTAGGTCCACTTGACACTAAGGGGTGGGGGCCAGAAGAAATAACTATGTTACAGAATAGTATAGTCTTTTAGAAGTTATTCTTTTTAGGATTATACTTTAAAAGGTTAACGATAGCCTAATCTGAAATATCAAGAATTATTTGCCTTAATCTTTACAGAGCTAGTGAAGTTTTTAATCTATCTATGTAAAGTTTTATATTACCAAGTTAAAAGTGAGAGGCTTGAAAGTAAAGATTGGCCATTGAGTGTGCATTTTCCTTTCTATGAAGAGTGGAGAGCCAGACTGTCTTACCGGGCATCAGACAAAAGGGGCATTCGGGTGTGGCTTGCTGGGGATCAGGCCAGGCTCACACATGCTAAGCAGACATTTACCCCAGAGCTACACCCCCCATCCCTTGTTTTGACTTTGAAATAATTAAAGCAAGGGATAAATAACAGGTCATTAAACAGATCAATGGTATAGTTATATTGTTTGTGGCTTTCTTTCCACTTTTTGAAAACATCTAGGACTGTAGTTTTATTTGACAGTTTATGTTCCTATACTAAACTATGGTAAAGTGCAGTGAGTCTTGGCCAGAGATTATAGTGATACTAGTGTCATAAACTCATCCTTTAAAACAGGTATCAGTATTACCTGCAGCTGAAGAAAGATATTCTGGAAGGAAACCTTCCCTGCACATTAGAGCAAGCCATTCAGCTGGCCGGCTTAGCTGTTCAAGGTAAGCAATGCTGTGAAGTAATTCTGCCAGATTAAGGTATGTGTTAAAACAGAACCAGGAAAGGACTCTGTGAGGAACTGATTTTCTGTATGAATTGTTACAGTGTTGATGTATTAATGGAAAACTATGTTTTTATCTGGAGACTTGTAGGAAGACTGTTTGGATCACTTCAATGAAATGTGAGACTTGTGGATTTCTGAGAGATGAGTTATGAAACACGTCAAAGGAACAAACATACACATATATGTATACATATCAAAGCATTTAACATGATAAGTGTTAATTTTACTCCAAGATTTGATTTGAAATTAGTATTTTGGGAAGAATGACCTTTCTATCAACGAGTTTGATAAAATTGTATTCACTTATATTTTAAGAACATCATCTCATCTCTTTACTTTCTCTAATAATAACAGTTCCAAATTATAGAGCATCCTCACTCAATAATAGAAGTGGGTTTATTTCATAAAATTTTAAAAATCAATTGTACATTTCTATGTATACATCTATGCTGCACAGAAATTTTTGCTGGTGTATTGTTTCAAGTGGTAACTGGTGTTTAACCATGGAAACTGGAATGCAATCAAAAGAAAAATTAAGCTGGGCACAGTGCCAAACAACTTTAATCCCGACAAGGAAGCAGATCTCTGTGAGTTCAAGGCCAGCCTGTTCTACATAGCGAGTTCTAGGCCAGTCAAGACTAGAGTTGGGACCATGTCTCAAGCCAAAACAAGACACAAAGGAAAAATGAAAAAGGATGAAATTCTTCCAGATACTAGCCGACACGGGCACCTGTCACCTTGAGAATAACAAACTTTCGACACCTGGGCGTGCAGTTGCCTATGTTACCAGAGTATGTATTCACAGGACACGCTCCCTGCCCCTGACACTTGTCACACTGTTTGACACTTACCTGTGCTCAGAAGCACATGTCACAGGCAGGGCAGGCTTGTCTCACTCACTTCATAGACATTTTTTCCAAGCCAGCGTGCATGAAACGCCTGTTGTTTTATAAAATATACCCTGAAAACTTGCTCTATTATCTGCCAGACAGAGTTGGTTTCTGAATCATAGAGACATATTATCTATCCACACTTTTTATTGATTTCTGTTGTGCCAGTGTGTGGTTGTGAAAATTAAATATAACCAACATGTGGGTGTTTGTCATTTTATGTAGCTGATTTTGGTGACTTTGACCAGTATGAATCCCAAGATTTTCTTCAGAAATTCGCCTTGCTCCCTGTGGTAAGCCCTCTTTTGGCATTTTATGTACCGTTCGTTCCTATACTCTTAGCGGTCCCTGATTGCCGCGTGGTAGATGTCCCAAGCAGGACTAGCATTATAAGTCACCGTAAACATCTGGTGCCTCAGTCTTTCCCTGTTAGAGTCTTCCTGCGCTTTGTAAGTTCACAGACACAGAGGGTGTAATTCTCTGCGCTGTACCTACTTTTTTTTTTTTTTTTTTTGCCTTTGGTTATGAGTCTAAGGAGAGATTTGGTTTTGGTATTGGAGAATCACAAAGTTAATGTTGGACTGAACCTGACTTGTTATCAGTGTTAAAACCCGGCCTCCTACTTTCTAAAGTTTCTGTTGAAGAAATGGATGTGAACATCTCATTGACGCCCGTGAGGAGAGTGGGCTGTTCTTCTGAGCGGGCTAGTGCCGAGCTCAGAACTGGCTCATGGATATTTCCAACCTTAGAACTCAGCTGAAACCTCCCCTTGGAGGAGTGGAGAAGGCAGGACAGTCTTTTGGCTTCTGAGCAGAAACCACTCAGTTCATTAGATGCATTGTGACCGTGACCGCGGACAAAAGCAGAGCTCCCCAGGGCTAGCACTGCTCAGGTTCCACCTGCAGTGCGAGAGTCAGTGACTGTGCAGTGGCTCCTGGTTAAAAACGCGCTGGTGCTCACTGCAGTGTGTTTCCTTCAGGGGTGGCTGCAGGATGAGAAAGTGCTGGAAGAAGCAACCCAAAAAGTGGCCTTGCTGCATCAGAAATACAGGTAACACAGAAAAGGCCCACAGCTCATGGCTGTTGATTTTGAAATACGCTTTGCATGTTAAATTGGGAACTTTACTGCAGCTTGTTTGTGAAGGGAATCAGTAACGATCACTGTGTGCCAAGTACTGTTCTAAGTACATTCCCCTAGCATTCCAGTCATTCTCTGTGTGCCAGGGAGGGAGCAGAGGATGTCTCTCCCTCTCTCCCTCCCTCCTTCCCTCCCTCCCTCTCTCTGTTTCTTCCTCTCTCCCTCCCTCCCTCCCTCTCCTGTCTGTCCCCTCTCTCCCCCCCTCCCTCTCTCTCTTTCTCTCTCTCTCTTTTTTAAATGGTCTTAGAGTTTGAACTCAGGGGCTGTACATAGTGGGCACTTTACCACTGAGTGACATCCTCTGCCCTTGAGAATTTTGAGAGACAAGTTGGCCTCAAACTTGCTATCTTGCTGCCTCTGCACCCTGAGTGCTAGACATGCATCATCACGACCGTTGCCCCCTGTATACTTTTGGAAGCAGGATTTCTGTCCCCTGCGGAGCTATGATGAGAATCCTTATGTGTGTGGCCCAGATTATCCTTGCAATTCTCATCTGTGCTGGTCCATGTTGACTTTCTTTGATGGTGAACCTCTGTTGACTATAAGAATCTAAGATATGGGGGCTGGAGAGATGGCTCAGCGGTTAAGAGCACCAACTGCTCTTCCGAAGGTCCTGAGTTCCAATCCCAGCAACCACATGGTGGCTCAGAACCATCTGTAAAGAGATCTGATGCCCTCTTCTGGTGTCTGAAGACAGTTACAGTGTACTTATATAAAATAATAAATAAATCTTCAAAAAAAAAAAAAAAGAATCTAAGATCTAGCTCTTACTCTAAGCCGAGTACACAGGTTGCAGATACTGTATATATAAAATTACATTCTGATAGCTCCAGCATTCCTTAAGGAGAATATTATCTTCAGCTTAGATACAAAGGAAACTAACCTCACTCAGAATGACTTAGGTCGCTGGCTGATACATGCTAAGAGTGACTTGAAAGTAGATGCTCCTGGTCTACTTCAGTCTCTGTATTCTGTACCCCTGTTGGGTGCAAAAGAATAACTTCAAACACACTGTCCTCTCATCTCTCCCTGTGCTCCTTCCCAAATGCTCACAGCATTTTCTCACTCTCCAAAAACCACCATTCCCACGCTTCTGCCTCTGTGTCTGCACAACCATATTCCCCTAGTACACTTACTTGATCCCAAAGGCACACATGACCCAAAGGCACACATGACCCAAAGGCATACATGACCCAAAGGCACACATAACCCAAAGGCACACATGACCCAAGGGCACACTGACCCAAGGGCACACTGATCCAAGGGCATGCATAACCCAAAGGTACTCCTGACCCAAAGGCACACTGACCCAAGGGCATGCATGATCCAAAGGCACACATGACCCTGGTTTTTGTCATTTTATTTCATTTGTTTTTAACTGTCACTTAAATAATAGGACTTAGGAACCTATAAGTACTTTCTATCCTTATGAGACAGAATGCTGGGTGGTATGGCTTAAAGAGAAATAGAATAATTCTCTGCCTTCCAAGAATGTGTTCCCAGCACAACCCACTGTGGTAGTAGTATCTAGCAATAGAAAAGGGTGCAGTGGAGGAGGTGTGGACAGATCGTAAGGACTGCGTTGGGTAGGGGTGAGTACTGGGGGAGACCCAGAGAATCTGACAGGAGGAGCGGGACAGTCACTGAGCCCTAAGGAAACTAATGATTGTGGGGTYTGTGTGTGGGTGGTAGACGGAGGAGGAGGATGTGTGCGTGTGAGGAATACAGAACAGGGTAGGCAACGCAGAGCCTGGGATGGCTGCAGTGGGAGGGACCTTGGCGTGTGGGGAGCAGCAGCTGAGGCTGGGAGGGGAGTGGGTGCACGTGAGCACCCTTCCTTCCTCTGTCCATCTAGGGCTCCAGTCGTCTGAGCTAAGAGGGATCCACGAGTGGCCTCTTCCTGCCCCTGTGACATTTATCATTTAGCCTTTAAAAAACATGTTTTAAAGGTTTATTCATTTTATTTTGTGTGTATGAGTGTTTTGCCTGTGCATAGGCATGTGTATCATGTCCATGCCTGTGGAGGTCAGAAGAAGGCACTGGATCTCCTGGAACTGGAGTTAGAGATGATTGCAAGCTGCCATGTGGGTGCTGGGAATCAAACCCAGGTCCTTCGGAGGCACAGCCTGTGCTCTAACCACTGAGCCACCAATTCAGTCCCATTAAGCAACTGGTTGCTAGTTTAGGTAAAAACTGGATTTGCATTGATGACATCTTGGTAGCTGCGTTGTCCCTTGTCTGTCCCTTTTACCTTCCCGAAGCATAAGGTTATCTATGCTTGCCTTCTGCATTCAGCACAGTGCTTCCTAAGTCGTCCATTTTTGATATGTTTTGGAGGATCAATATAAGCAATTATATATATCCGGATGCTTAGAAGCTTAAATGTTTATAATGTTCTATTCCAAATTGATGTGCATCGTTTATGGAAGTCTCACTAACATCTGTTGGATTGCAGAGGGCTCACAGCTCCTGAGGCGGAGATGCTATACATGCAGGAGGTAGAGAGAATGGACGGCTACGGAGAGGAGAGCTACCCTGCCAAGGTACGGGTGACTAGCAAGCTGGGCGTGCCTCTGCGGACCGTAGACTCTGCTGCTCTTGTGGCTCAGATGGGTGGATCATTTGAACTTAGAATAGGAAGCAGAGTAAGGTTTTGTTGAAGAAAGGGAGGAGGGGGTGCTTAGCAGTTTGAGAAATAGCATGGCTGAGGCCTTGTGACCAGACATCTGTAGCAAAACGCAGTCCTGTGTTGAAGTTGTGCTTTGATAGGGTAAGGAAATGGAGTTCTTAAGAGTCTAACCTTGGCTTAGAGGGTCAAGGCATTCGCCACCAAGCCTGGTGACCCGTCTGATCCTGGGATTCACATGGTAGAAGGAGAAAACCGATCCCCACAGGTCGTCTGACCTCTACGTGTGCGCTGTGACGTGTGCGCTGTGACATGTGCGCCCACACACAAAGTAAATAAATAAACATAAGAACAAAACTATTTTTAAAAGAGTCCATACTCCTGTCTCCATCCCGCAGGACGCTGGGTTTGCGCTGGATGGTGTTCCCCGGGAAACAAGTTTAGGGAAGTGGATGCATTTGTCCTTGTGCTCCGTTTCCCAGGGGTCTCCCCTTTCTTCTCTCGGTCTAGGACAGCCAAGGAAGTGACATATCCATTGGTGCTTGTCTTGATGGCATCTTTGTGAAACACAAGAATGGAAGGCCTCCCGTGGTGTTCAGGTATTGTTCTGTGTTTTTAAATACTTAAGTGGTTACTGCTGACAAGTCTTCCCTCAGTTCTCACTGGAAAATGGAGATACTCCTTTTCTAAAGTTAAATGGCACCCAAGCACAGAGCTGGAGCTTCGTCAGCACGCTACTGTCTTCACAGACAGACATGCAGCAAATACCGCGGAGTGATGACTTACAATGCGTGACTGCCGCCACGCAGAGGCCGCCCTTTGCTTTCATAGGGAAGTTTTCGTTTGCGTTCTGATCTCTGGGACTATTTACTCACTATAGAAAAATCTAGGCATCCTTTTTGACTAGAATTATGTAACAAAATTACTAAAATGTCAACCTCTCAGCAAACTTCCATTTTTGTGAAGTTGATTTCCCTCCAGTTTTAAAACACAGTGCTGTTTGTACACATCTTGGAGTGCATGTAGTAGGAAGGCACAATGACAGATAAGGACACCTCATAGTGGAGTGCAGTGTCTGAGAAGTGAACTTACAGGTGGCTTAAGATTGCTTTGTGTATTTTATGTTCCAGTTATATTTTTTTGGACATATCATAACATTTTATTAATTCTTTGAGATTTTTATATCTTTATACTATGTTTTTGGGACATATTACTCCCATTTCTCCCCCAGCTCCTTTGGATAAAATCCCCAACTTGGTATCAATATACATAATATCTTTGAAACCTATGGATTCCATATACTCATGGGTATGGGGTCATACTCTGGAGCACAGTCAACCTATGAGGGGCCACACCCTTAAAGCTGAGTTTCCCTCCCCAAGAAGCCACCAACTGTCAATAGCTCCTCAGCTAGGGTGGAGATGGGTTTGAACTTGTGCTGCAACCACAGCTGCTGTGAATTCACAAGTGCCAGCATTCTACTAGTGTCTAGATGGCACCGTTCCACTCCATTCTTCCTTGACCTCTGGCTTTTATAATCTGTCTTTCTTTTCTTCTACTGGTCCCTGAGCCTTGGTGAGAGGCTGGGTGACATAGATGTTCCGCTTGTGGTTGAACACTCCGCAAGCACTTACTTTGTGCACTTTGACCAGCCTGACTTTCTGTGTTAAGCACCTCCCACCCACAGCACCAAGAGGCTTCTCGAAGGAAGGCTGAGAGCAGCGCTGATCGATGCGTGTAGAGAGACCAGTTGGGAGGGTGGTTTGATACTGTGACCATTTAGCCAATGAGCTCCCCACCTTTTCTTCCTTACTCACGTGGCTCTAGCCTTCCATTCACCCAGAAAGCGGTCGGTTACCCTGTAACGTTTGCACCGCTGCTGCACCTGTGGGCGTGCCCTGCATGCCTGTCACTGTAGCACACACTCATAGCTGGGTAGGACCTTTGTCCCTGTCTCAGCATCCTGCATCTCACCTAGGTACTGTGAAGGCTAGCCAGCAGGGAGCAAGTTCCTGAGCAGTGCCAGCTTGACCTCTCCCATTACCTGTAAATGTAGTAAATTAGGTCATGTGGTTCACTCTTTGCCATAAGTTCTTAAAATCTGTAATCTTAGAAAGTCTGGGTCACAATCTTCTAGAAATATTTGCAATTTTACTCTGTTCTGTTTTCTATTTTGCCATTCTATTTTCTATTCTGTTTTACTCTATTTCTGTTTTCTATTGATCTAAGCAACACAAGGTTTACATTGTCTTCATCAAGCAGGGAAGCAGATGTGTCACTTTTAGACTGTTGGTTCCGCTGTGTCTAGCGTCCATTAGTGTAAGTTTTGAGGGATCCGGTGCTTTCTTTCTATCTTCTCATGCAGTCGTCTTCCTAATGACTCGGGGACAGACATTACCACCAGTTTTCACTCAGGATAGTGGAGGGTTAAAAAGCCACGTGATTGTCCAAGGTTCCCCCATTGCAGCCTAAGGTTCTTTACTAAGCTGCCTCTTTTAGGCTCTGTATCACATTGCCTTTTATTTATTGTTTTATAACTCCTTATGCTTCTATTTTCTACTTTATTCTTGAGAACTGGGCTTCCCCTTTAAGAACTTTTTCACTAAAATGACAACTCTTCTTTGTCTTGCTTTGCTCTACCACCTTTGGGTCCTGAATTATTCAGAGAGGGAGCGGCTTTGGCCACAAAGCGTAGCCACAGCTGCGGAGCAGGGCCCCTCTCCCTCACAGGGGGGGGGGGCAGTGCCCGTGTGGGGCTGCTTCTCCTGGCAGCAGGGCTCTGTCCCCAATCCGCTTAGAGTAAATCTTCCCAGCATGCTGAGCTGGGGGCTCGGGGACAGGAAAATGGACCAGGATTTACTCAGGCAGCAGAATAGTACCCAGAGGCCAGATGGAAGTCTCAGGTATTCAGTTGTGCTTTCTTCACCACACAGGAACTTTCAGATTTGCCTCATTTAATACAATGCAAATACAGTCTTTAGGTTTAATAGCTGAGCAGTAAATCAGTACGTTAATTTTGATTTAACAAATTTTAGCTAAAGAAATATAGTACAAACTGAACATCCTGAGTCCAAAATTCCCCAGTTAAAGATGTGGGAGACAGGATGAGTGCCGTGGAGAAGCACTTGCCTCATATTTGCAAGGCCCTGAGTCAGGGGGTGAGGGCAGAGTTCCCCTGGCAGTGCTTCCTGTACGGGAGCTTTGGATTTCCAGGTTGTGGCTGCTCAACCACTGCTGGATTCCAAATATGTCAAAACTTGCCCATCTCTGGAATTAGCCACTCTTGTGACCCCAGTGGTTCTGGGGGGCCTGGGGGGAGGGCTGATGGCCCAGAAGATGCTGAGCGTCTCCCAGACTCAGTTTCTTCAGACAGTATAAAAACCAAATCCAGTCTGTAAAAGTGAAAAATGATACAGCTTAGGATAGAGTTTATGTCCTACTGACAACACTCAGAATAATTCACCCTTGGTTTCTGAGCACTCAGCTTTCTCTCCACCGTAGGTTTCAGAGGCACCTCTGTCTCTCATCCCTTTCTTTATGCTGTTGGCCCTCAGTGCTGACCAGTGTGCCTGCTTTTGTGTTGTCTGGTGCCTTCCCAAGGGAAGGGGCCCGAGGGACCATCCATCGCCACACCGATTTTAGAATCCCTAGGACCCGGTACAGTTGTCGTCATTGTTGTTGTCGTCATTGTGGTAGTGGATGCCCTGTAAAGTTTGTTCATAGGTAGCCGAGGCATGAGCAAATAAACTAACATAAGCAGGTACCTTTGATTGTTAAGCGAAGAGCAGTAGGTGTATTAGTTACTTTCCTGGTGCTGCGATGAAATTCTTTGACAAAAAGCAACTTAAGGACCTTTATTTTGGCTTACAACTCCAGAGGTTTAGAGTCTATAATGGCAGTGTAGGCATGGCGGGAGGCGTGGCAGGAGGCGTGGCGGGAGGCCCTAGGAGGGGGCATAGTGGAAGGTATCCAGGGCAGGAAGCTGAGACCACTCAGCTCACACAGGTAGAACAAGTCTATAAATTTGACTAATTATATCTATATCTATATTTGTATATGTATATATTTATATATAATATTTGTTATATATTATATTTAAATAATTGTATATAAGCATAATAAAACATTAGATGCAAACATACTCGTAAAATTTATATAGTAATATAAATATAATGTATATATTTACATATTTTTACATATATATTTATATATATGAAATAAACTATTAAGTCACACATCAACCTTAAGGAAAAAACGACCTGTTACACCCCAGGGTGCATCTGTGCACTCAGTATTCTCTGTTGTTCTCTAGGTGGCACGACATTGCTAACATGTCGCACAACAAGTCCTTCTTTGCATTAGAGCTGGCAAATAAAGAGGAGACCATCCAGTTCCAAACTGTGAGTGAGCACAAGAACGTCAGTCAGCGCGCTACCTTTCCGAGTTTTCCTTTGTGTGCTGGGGGATGGGGAGTTTGGACTAATTTAGGACTTCATAATTCTATGTGCTGTAAAAATTTATGCTTTAAATGTCACAAAGTGGCACTGGGGAACATGCTCACTTGTTAAGTGTTACTGAGCAAATGAGTCTTTGTATCTCTATTCTTTGTGTCAAGTGACTTTTTAAAAAAATATATATGACTACACTGTAGCTGTCTTCAGACACAGCAGAAGAGGGCATCAGATTCCTTTACAGATGGTTGTGAGCCACCATGTCATTGCTGGAAATTGAACTCAGGACCTCTGGAAGAGCAGTCAGTGCTCGTAACCACTGAGCCAACCCTCTAGCCCCCTTGAGTGACTTGTGAACTAATTGTAAAGAGACAGTAAGCCTAGCTACTGCCCCAGTGCTGGTGAGCTGCTGTGTGGTGCTGTTCAGCCTGTATCTGCCCTCGCTGTCTTAATAAAGGCAATATTAAGACCTCGGAGCAAATATTGTATTTGGAAAGTCTCTGAGTGTGTTTCTCAGGAGTAGAGTTGATACTTGATACAAATATGATATTTAGGAACAGCTCGCTCACACTGCTAAGCAGGTCATCTCATTTTCTCCATTAAGTCCTCACAGCTTCCAGAGGTTAGCCACAGGGCTGGGGGATGAGGGAGTCACAGAGGGGGATGAGGGGGTCACTGTGGGGATGAGGGAGTCACGGAGGGGGGATGAGGGGGTAACAGGGGATGAGGGAGTCATGGAAGGGGGATGAGGG
>BDUI01000038.1:476932-500484 GCA_002335545.1 Apodemus speciosus | reverse complement strand
CTCTGTAGACCAGGCTGGCCTCGAACTCAGAAATCCACCTGCCTCTGCCTCCCAAGTGCTGGGATTAAAGGCGTGCGCCACCACGCCCGGCGGCTATTCGTCTTTTAATTATACAAAGTAAGAAGCTTTCTGACCGTCTGCATGTCTGTGAGGGCCTTGCTGCTGTTCTCACACGTCTGCATGTCTGTGAGGGCCTTGTTGCTGTTCTGACACGTCTGAACATGTGTGTAAGGGCCTTGTTGATAGTCATCCTCTCTTGTATCCTCCTCCGACTCCTCTCCTTCCCAGTCTACATCTTTAACACTTTATTATTCCTTCAGTTTATTTGCTTGCTACAGAGATTTGCTTTGTGGTTCTGGCAGACTTTGTACTCACTGTGTAGCCCAAGTGGGCCTCAGACTTGCAGCGATCCTCCTGCTTCAGCCTCCCAAGAGCTGGGATTATTGGCTTGAGCTGCCACACCCATAGCTTCTCCTTTTACTTTCATGCACATGTACACACACACACACACATACACACACACACACACACACACACACACATACACACATACACACACACATACACACATACACACACACACTCTGAATCTTGCTATGAGAGGGAACATGTGATACTTGCCTCACCTTTGTGTGTCTGATTTATTTTCCCTGACATGATGGTGTCCAGTTCCCCATGTTCATGTAAACAAATAATTTTACTCTTTGTGGCATGGCCCCCTTTTCTGCCCACTCTTGAATTTGTGTATGAAATTGTTACACAACTCCTAAAGGACCCAGGAGTCCTGGATTTGGGAAACCTCTTTAGCTGGCCCGAACATGAGCATTTGTGACATTATTTTTGCATATAATAATTACATCCACATAATTACAGAATCTATTGGAACACGGCATTTTCTTTTTATTTTCTTTTTCTTTTTTATGTATATGATGACACTGTAGCTGTACGTATGGTTGGAAGCCTTCGTGTGGTTGCTGGGAATTGAATTGAGGACCTCTGCTCCCTCCAGTCAGCCCCGCTTTCTCTATCGCTCCGGCCCTGCTTGCTCAGGCCCAAAGACTTATTTATTATTATAAATAAGTACACTGTAGCTGTCTTCAGACACCCCAGAAGAGGGCGTCAGATCTCATTATGGATGGTTGTGAGCTACCATGTGGTTGCTGAGACTTGAACTCAGGACCTTTGGAAGAGCAGTTAGTGCCCTTAACCGCTGAGCCATCTCTCCAGTTCCTGGAGCACAGCATTTTCATTTCGAAGCTTTTCATAAATGTAGAACCACTCGTGACGAGCCATCACTACCTCAGTTCATTTTTCTCTTGAAAACAGTAGTGACGGCCATCACAAAGAAGCCAAAGTGCTTTGCTATGTTGTCCACCCTGTATTGCACTGTGGCTAAGACCTTTTTGAAAAGCCTGTTTTAGCAGTTCCTCATTTTAATGATTTTAAAATTCAGAGAGAAAAGCAATGACTATGTGTGGGAATTCCTATGATCTTAGACATATACTGTTGGCATGTTGCCACATGTGAGTAAGGCTGCACACGTATTATTTATATTTTATTATTATATTTATATTGTATTTTTCTTGTATGAAGTATATTTGATTCTCTTTACAGCTACTATGTGTGAAGGACTATTTTTCCAAATTTTGTTTTTAATTTCTGCATATCTGGGAACTATCAGTGCATTTATTTAAGAGTCTATGAAACAAATATATTACCTTGTACAATTTGTTTTCTGGGTAAGGTAAATGAAGCTTATACTATTAAATCCTCACATTTTGATGGGTAAGAAAACTGAAATTTTTTAGCCATTTCTTGAAGGCTTTCAACACAGATCTAGTAACATCCAATCTCAGGATGATTTTGAGGTGTTGGTAGGACTTGTTCTTATCGTCCAGCCGGGTAAGCTGGGCAGGTACTATGGCTACGTGGTAGTTACCCGTTTTGGAGATGGAGTCTGCTTCCACAGAAAGGAATCCCTTTCTCCTACAGTGTCTGCACCCCTCCTATGTTCTTTCTATAGGATAGTAGTGTCGAGTGCATCTAACATTGACCCAGGTGATACTTACCACTGACAGGATCTAGTATTTCTCTTTCCACCCAGACAAGGCACTGGAGGTAGTGGGGTCATCTTTTTATGTTAGCTTAGACGCTCCCTTTGTTTTTAATGTGTAAACAGGAATGAGACCTTCCTTGATATCCCTTCAGACTGTATTAGGTATTAAGTGATACCAGTGTCAGTGCGGTCAAAAGCCTCTTCTGGTATCCCAAGCCTGAGCTGGCTGGCAGCAGTCAACCCCCTAGACTCTATGAAGAAAACGTGAGCACAGGGTACAACATTTCTTGGTATAGGCTTTTTCTCCCTTCTTTGTGGGTTGTACCCTTCAACCTGCAAAGCTAAGTGAGAGAGAGGGCCCAAAAACCTTAAGAAAGGTAAATTTCCCAGTCAGCAGCAGCTAAATGGCTGAGCAAAGTGAAATGGACTAGCCTGTAGTTTAGGCTGTGGGTCMGTGTAGCAGCCGGCCCACTTCTGTTTGGAGATTTCTGTAGTCAGCAGACTGACTACTGGCTCAGGGGACTGGAGATGTAGTGCCCTCCTCCCCTTCTGGCTTACTGGGTCCCCAGAGGGAGAGATGACTCACTGAAGAGTGTCAGTCCCTGGAAAAAGCAGGAGTTGAAGATAATGGGGACTGTCAAAGGTCCCCACAGTTGGGTGGGTCTCCTGCCCTCCCTGAAAGGCTTGGGGACAGGGAGCTGCCCTGGAATCGGAGTGAGGCAGCTTGCTTTTCTGTGCAGGTGCCTGGGTAGGTGGATCACTGTGACCTGCAGTGATGCGAGTCCCTAACCTCAGTATTTCCTGTAGCCTGGTTTGGTATGTGCTTGCCCAAGGTGGCAAGTTGGGGCAGGGATCCAGAGCCAGGTCATTGGCAGGTATATGCACCTCTGGCCTGTCCTAAAACAGGGGAGCTTTTGTTTTTCATTAAAGAACAGGAGGAAAGCCATTGAAACAACATCCCAGGACCATTTCTACTACCTAACACCTCATCAAAGCCTGCCCTTTGCTAGCTGTGAATGAACCAATGGCCAACTGGAAAGCTCAAGGAGCAAGTGAGACATCTCTTACAGTTTTAAGTTAATAGGTTAATTTAGTGTGTGTGTGTGTGTGTGTGTGTGTGTGTGTGTGTGTGTGTGTGTGTGTGTAATTGCAGGGACTGCACTCAGACATCCAGCAGACCTGCCCTTTCAAATGCTGGTTCTACCACTTGTTTGCCATGTGACTAGGTTTGATCTACCTAATCTAAGTATCACTTTCCTCATTTGTAAAGCAGAGATAATGACCAGACCGCCCCATGGCATCGTGGAGATTAAGATAACCACAGGTAGACTTTGCACAGTTTCACCAAGCAATATCACGCATTTCACTTGAGCTGGCAGCCATTTTATTATCCTCTTCAGTGGCTTCTCAGCATTGGCAGCACAGACAGCATCCCACAGAGCCGACAGTTGGTTTCCTTCCTTGGGAAGCTGATGATTGCTGGCCTCTCCTTGAACTGTGCTTAGAGGAGCAATGATAAAAAGAGGCAGACTGTTAGAAAGGTTGCCTGGGTCAGACCTTTCGGCAGGTGGGGCTCCTTTGTTCTGTTTTAACAGACCTGGCTTCTGTTTTCCCTTCACACTGGATGCTGTCAGCCAGATGCCCATGCGTAAGGATGGCAGCCTCTGTCCCTGGGCTCTGTGTCTCCAACGGACTCTGTTCTTGCCTAGGCTGGCCATCTCTGCAGATGTTATTAGGCATTTGTTGATAAGTGTGTTCTGTCAGTAGCTCCTTCTCCCACTTTTGAATATATGCTGGAGTTTTTTGTTTGTTTGTTTCTTTTTTTTTCCTTTTTTTGTTTTTGGTTTGGGAAGAGCACTCTTTGGAGACAGGGTCTCTGTAGTCCTGGCTGTCTGGGTAATAGTGCTGAAGACCAGCAGGCCTCAAATTCAGAAATCTGCCTGCCTCTACCTCCTGAGTGCTGGGACTAAAGGCGTGTGCACCACCCCTGACTTTGATGATTTTAAAAGCTCAGTTTATCTAGATGGAGAGCCAGTGATAGACTGAACACAAAGTCCCTTTAAACTGAGGCTTGACTGCGGCCAGTGTCCAGAGGCAATTCATTATCAGAGTAACAAAGATCAGAGCCTGGTGCATATTTAAGGGGTACTCTAAAAAGACCCACCTACAACTCTGCAGTCTCAGTCACGTGCCATGACACTGGAAAGAGTGTGTTCTGGAAAGTAGACACAGGTGCACCATAAAGCCTTAATGTTCACTGCTAGGAAAAGAAAGGCAATGAAGAGAGACATGTGTTACTCTCCAACAACTTGAATACTTCCAGGTGTTGGAAAGGGAGTTGTTTAAAGAAATTGCCCAGTAAGTGCATAGGAATCATTGGATGTTTTCATTTTAAAGGTCTTGTAAAAATAAGCTACCATTCGGAGTGTAATGCAGATACCATTCTCAAAGTGCTAAAAATAATGCTAGTTTAGAAGAAAAGAGACTTCTTTCTGGCACATTTGCTGAGTCAGTGGATTTATTTTGTTTACTTTGTGATGGTGGAGTTGTAGAAATGGTCCTCAGAGTGCTAACCAACCTCACAGATATGTTAGTGTTTGTAACCAGTTAGGAATCACTCAAGCTCTTGAGCCAGGAGTAGATAGTAAGTTTTTTTTTTTTTTTTTTTTTTTTTTTTTTTTTTTCCGAGACAGGGTTTCTCTGTATAGCCCTGGCTGTCCTGGAACTCACTCTGTAGACCAGGCTGGCCTCAAACTCAGAAATCTNTAGCCCTGGCTGTCCTGGAACTCACTCTGTAGACCAGGCTGGCCTCAAACTCAGAAATCTGCCTGCCTCTGCCTCCCAAGTGCTGGGATTACAGGTGTGCGCCACCACCGCCCGGCAGAGTAGATGGTAAGTTAAAATGCCCTTGACAGAATTATGGGCATTACCAACATTAGCAAGAATCTAATGCATCTTCATACTATACTTACTCACACTTCCTAAGTAACACAGATGTAAAGAAAGAGTCATGTGTGTTTGTTCTGGGAGGCTGTGGAGTCCTACATAAGGAAGTGACAGTGCTCTTTTCTGTAAATTACGGCCTGTTTGTCCTTTTGCCATTTGGCTTAGAATATTCCTGACTGTGTATCTTTTTGTCATTGTTGTTTTGTGACAATGAGTTACTCTGTCTGTGTCCTAGCTAGCCTGAAATTCAAATGTCACCCAGATTGGCCTCAGACTCCAGCACACAGCCTCTTGCACGCCAGAGTTCCAGGTGTGAGCCACCACGCCGGCTCCCTTCCTAAATCTGGTTTATCGTTGTAGATTAGGAAGTGTGCCCCCGGGCTCACGCTTGTCTTCTCTCTCCCACAGGCAAACTCAGGCTGCCACGTTGACCTCAGTCAGGAGGGGCTCATCTTCCAGGATGTCTCTGGTAAGAGAAGGAGCATGCTCGCCTCCTAGTGATAGCATCTTATTAAGAGATGCTTTGGGCAGTATGTCGAGTTTGAACCACAGAGGTGTGTTGATGTTTGATGATTTTTATCCAAAGAAATAGTGACTTCTGTAAGTTCAACTTAAGATTTA
Organism: Apodemus speciosus; assembly: GCA_002335545.1. Lineage (NCBI taxonomy): Eukaryota > Metazoa > Chordata > Mammalia > Rodentia > Muridae > Apodemus > Apodemus speciosus. The sequence goes on along the minus strand of BDUI01000038.1, from coordinate 494,861 downwards.
TTATACATGTTTAAATATTAGATACAACCAAATATTATGAATTTTAACTGGTTAGCCAGAAATCCTAAGTAGGTATTTCATCTATTCGATGACTTTGTCTTAGGGGGTGACCTGTAGTCCAGAGAAGGCTTTTCTAACGAGCTTAGACAGGAAGGTTTGTATCCATTCCTTCTTGTTCATGACTCTGTGGATGCAGACTTTCTTGTGCTGTTTAGTATCCTTGGCGTCAGTGCAAAGAGCTTGTTTTTGCCACATGGGAGACATTGGAAACGACAGATATGTTAAGACCTCGTTCGTCTTCGTGGTTATTCTCCATTTGTAATACATTTAACTCCTGTAGAAGCCTTTTTAGTGAAGAGAGTCCAGCAAAGAATGACTTTACCTTTTTCACATGGGCAATGTGTTTTAACTCTATGTCCAACTTTCCATTTCTTAGCCTAAACCCCAGCCCTATGCGATGCCTCCCCCACCCCAGCTGCATTATAATGGACATTATACAGAGCCATTTGCTTCTTCCCAAGGTAAAGTACACTGAGTCTGCAAAGCTGTGCAGTTATTACTATGAATAACTCTGTGAAGACCTAGAGATCTTGACGTCTGGATGGTGTCTTATTACAGTTGTACCCCCAAATTGTTGTGCCAACTACAGCCATCCTGGAATCAGAAGATGCTGCATTCAAGTTCTTTCTTGAATGTGTGTTTCTCAGATGACCCAGATGTATCCAGTGGCAGTTCCCTAAGCTGGCCCCTGAGTCCCATACCGCTCCCCTCTTAGTCTTAGCTAGACCAAGCTTCCCTTAAGTTCCTGATTCTCCAGTCTCTGCCTCCCAGGTGATGGGATTACAGGCATGTGCCACCACATGAGGCAACCAGAAATCCTTGGTCACACACGATGCTTAGACTCGATTTTGTTCTATACCTCCCTGACATGCCCTAATGTAATGATTTAAGTACTTGTTACTGTTACTGCAGTTGTGTGTGCCCAGCAATGCCAACATGCTGAATCCTGACCATCCATGCAGCGTTTGTTTGTAAACTGTATCTAACTGGACTGAAGACCAGAGAGGTGGACGCAGACAGCAGTCCAGTATGAAGAGGCTTGGGGTCTGTTGTATATCAAGGCTTGCGATGAGGTCATAGTTATCTTGCTGAGAGAGCATGCATTTGTGGGCACTTGACGAGCTTTCTGGATCTAGCAGGATGGCTGGATTTCATTAGTTCCAGGCAGGTCTGTGACTTGGTCTGCTGCTCTGGCTGATGAGTGCTGTGGCACAGGAGAAGGGGCTGTTTAAAAGTGGGGTCCATTGCCCATCATGTGGGGGCTGGGCTCTGCAGGGGCACAAAGAASTGGTGTTGACTGCATTTGTTGTTGTTGCCTTCTCTGCCATTGAGGACGCCCTCACAGCGAAGAAGGCAGTAGGGGACAGAGCTATGGTGTGGATTTCAACGTTCCCTGGGCTGTCTCACTGCTGTCCTCTTCTCTTTGCACATGGCCGTCTGTACTTGCACAGTAGCTTCTCCAACCGTGGGGACAAGGCTTCTGCCTCTCATCTCCACGCTGCTCATTCTCCTGCCTCAGTCTGGGAGGGGCCTGCCATTTTTTCTTACCTTTCTCTTCAAACTATGGTTGAAGATTACTTTACTTTCCAGTTTTTACTATACTGTGTCTGAGAGTGAAGTCTCTGTGCTCTCCATTGGTTCCCTCTTATTCCCTCTCAGGGGTTTCTGTAGATCACCTTCCTGTCCCGTGGCATCACAAGGCCTGATCTATAGAGTTTCCATAATGGTGACTCAGTTTCTCCTTCCCACCCTGTCGTCATTCCTGTGTCCTACCTGTTCCCCGTTTGCCATGGCCGATGTGGGAACCTGCATGGAGGCTCTCTAGCTGGTGATAAACAGGCATTTAAGGACTGGTTTCAACTATCATGGCTTGCTGGAAATTGAGTATTAAATTTGAACTCATGGCTTACCCTCTAAGTCTGTTTTTATGGTCCTTTATTGTGATGAAGTCGCTCACTCTCTTGGTTATGTGGATTCCAAGCTGCACTTAATTTCACTCAGTCAGCCAATCAGCCATAACCCTGTAACATCATACACTGTGCTTTCCATGTCCCTTTAACCGTGTCCCCTGCTCCTGCTCCAATATAGGTCTTAATCATTCCAGACCTCCCACTAGCAGCTCCACCCCATGAGCTGTATCCTGTCTTCACATTCCTCGACTTGCCGACACAGAGCTCCCAGCTGACCCCCCCCCCCCCATCCATGTGCTCAACCACCGTCACCTGCATCAGTGCTCCCTTAGCCTGCCCTCCTCATCCAGCTTCCCGCTGTTAGCTACTCTCTAGCTTGTTCTGTTCCGGCGGACCCCGGCTTTGCCCCTCTGCTCTGCCACCCACACATCCTTACCCCAGCCACCCTGCAGTCCGCACGCTGCTACTGTGCAGTCAGAACAGGCAGGTTCTGCTGTGCTAAACTCTCCGTGGATTTACGTCTTTTTTTTTTTTTTTTTTTGTGGTTTTTTGAGACAGGGTTTCTCTGTATATCCCTGGCTGTCCTGGAACTCACTCGGTAGACCAGGCTGGCCTCGAACTCAGAGATCCGCCTGCCTCTGCCTCCCAAGTGCTGGGATTACAGGCGTGCGCCACCACCGCCCGGCTCGTGGATTTACGTCTTGATCAGAGTCCTTGTCTGCTGTGTCCTGTCAGGTGGGGCTCTGTTCCATGTTAGCCTGATGGGGCTCAGACCGGAGGAGCCTTTTCCACTGTGAAGGACCAGCTCCGTTGGCCAGGGCACTGGGAGGTGGGAGGAGGAAGTCCTCAGAAACTGGCTCTTAACTCTGCTCACTTCCCCTTCCTGTCACCAGTCTCACATATGTGCTGGGCACCAAGGGATAGAGAGGTACAGCTCTGTGTGCTCTTAGAGGGCATGGAGGCAGGGACACCGGCGTGGGTGTCACACTGGTCTGGACAACCTGGGTGAGGTATCTGTGACTAGAAAGGCATCTAGAGATTGAGCAGTGGCCGAGAGCTCTGCAGACAGAGAAGCGCAGATGGGGCAGCAGGATGCAGCAGGAGGAACGGAGAGGCTCTGAGAGCTGTGTGCACCAGCCCAGTGGGTAATCACGCAGCATCCCACCTCGGAGCTTCTGCAGTACACAGACAGTATTTCCAAGGATTTGATGGCTGACATTGTTTTTACGCATTGGAAGTAGTGCTCATAAAGCAATTCAGGTGAGCTGTGGGTTGAGTGGAGGAAAGACAGGCACACCGTGCTGGAGGGTTAGCCCTGGATCCATGTCTTGCTCAGCTGGGGGCGTGGTGCGGCAGCTGTAATTAGCCTCATTCTTAGTGGCTTCCAGGCCTTTGGCAGTAACTTTGGTTATGACCCAGTGACGCCCTGTTGGGCAGGAAAGCTCCATACCTGCTGTACTGGTGCCCTTTTATAGTGGAATTCTTCTCAGTGCGGACGACTCTATGCAAGCAACCCAAAGTTCCAGTTAAGGAAGTGTTTACAGACGCTGTTTTTCCTAGCTCAGCGTCTCAGGGCTGTACCCCTACCCACACTGGCTCAGTGCCACCAGCAGTATCTCTTCCCTGAGTTCCACAGTGCTCCAGAATGCCTGGATCACTGCTGGACTTAGATTTGGCTAGATCCTAAGAACCTCACTTTAAGCAGACAGAGCTCCCCATCCTTAGGAGAGGAAGTCGAAGCCCCCGGGGCGGCAGTGCTGCTGATGGGTGTCACTTTAGCAAGAGGATTCACAAGCTCTTTCAGGGCCTGTCTCGGTATTTGGCTGGAGTGATGGGTCCAACTTAATACATTTTCAAAATCTTTTAAAACCTTTTTCCTCCTCAGACAACATCTTTGTGCCCAACAAGAATGGATTCTACTGTCACTCCCAGACAAGCTTGGACAGAACCCAAATTGATCTCAGTGGTCGCATCCGCAACGGCAGCGTCTACAGTGCACACAGTACGACCTCCTTAAACAGCCCTCAGCCCTACCTGCAGCCCTCCCCCATGTCCTCCAACCCAAGTATTACTGGCAGTGATGTCATGAGACCCGACTACATCCCGTCGCACCGGCACAGTGCTCTGATTCCCCCATCTTATCGCCCAACCCCTGACTATGAGACCGTGATGAAGCAACTCAACAGGGGCATGGTGCACGCAGACAGGCACAGCCACTCGCTGAGGAACCTCAGCATCGGCAGTTCCTATGCGTACAGCAGGCCTGACGCCTTGGTCTACAGCCAGCCCGAGATTCGGGAGCACCCACACCTCGCCTCTCCCCAGTCAGCCCACTACCCCTTTAACTTGAACTACAGTTTTCACAGCCAGTCTCCGTATCCCTACCCTGCCGAGAGGCGGCCTGTGGTGGGCGCCGTGAGTGTGCCCGAGCTGACGAATGTGCAGCTGCAGGCCCAGGACTACCCAGCTCCCAACATTATGAGAACCCAGGTGTACCGGCCACCCCCGCCATATCCTTACCCAAGACCTGCCAACAGCACCCCAGACCTGTCCCGTCACCTCTACATCAGCAGCAGCAATCCCGATCTCATCACCAGGCGCGTCCATCACTCAGTGCAGACCTTCCAGGAGGACAGCTTGCCGGTGGCTCACTCTCTGCAGGAGGTCAGCGAGCCCCTCACGGCAGCGCGGCATGCCCCCCTCCAGAAGAGGAACAGTATTGAGATCGCAGGGCTCACACATGGTTTCGAAGGCCTGCGGCTCAAGGACAGGACTATGTCAGCCTCAGCAGCAGACGTGGCGCCCCGGACCTTCTCAGCAGGCTCCCAACCCAGCGGCTTCTCTGACAAAATGAAGCAGGAGGGGACTGAAGAGCAGGAGAGTGGCAGGTTCAGCCACAAGAAGTCCCTTTCTGATGCCACCATGCTGATTCACAGCAGTGAGGAGGATGAGGACTTGGAAGAGGACAGCAGCAGAGACCACATCTCAGCCATGTCTGAGCCCCGCCTTACGGCCACTCTCTCTCAGGAACAACAGCTCAACTACCCCTGTGCGTCAGCGACTCCGGTCACTGGCCCTCTGCATATTTTTGAGCCCAAGTCCCATGTCACAGAGCCCGAGAAGAGGGCGAAGGACATCAGCCCTGTCCACCTGGGTGTGGAGACCCATCGGCCCCGAAGAGACGGACTGCTGACCCCCTCCATGTCCGAGTCAGACCTCACGACCTCAGGGAGGTACCGAGCTAGGAGGGACTCTCTCAAGAAAAGGCCGGTGTCAGACCTCCTCTCTGGGAAGAAGAACATTGTGGAAGGACTTCCGCCACTAGGGGTAAGCTTCCCTGGGGCAGAGGTACCTCAGACGTGGGGGACCGGCTCCTTAATCTGTGTTTTCAACTTCTAGTCTGTCGCCTTCCCTCAGGACCAGTGGTTCTCAGGTTTTACCTTTTCTCTTAACTCTCAGTTCCTGCCCCAGCTCTGAGTTTGTGTGGAGACTGAACTGATGGGGTGGGTAGTCATGGTTTTGCTAGAGGTAAGTGGGTGCAGAGAGAAGGCCTATGGCAGGGGATGGGAGGAGTCCCTGAGCCGACAGCCGTGTGCTGAGGAAGGGGGGAACGATTCAATACTCCAGCCTAGAGTGCTTCTCTAACCACCCATTAAAATACCGTGGGGTGACAAGGCACCCCAGGACTGCATCTGTCCAGATTTTCCAAGTGATGCCTCCAGAGAGGCATTTGAGACTATGTGCCTAACTCGGATCCTTTTGGAGTTGTCAGGGTTCCAGCCAGGATCCAGCTGGACTCTCTCGGCCATGACCACGGTGGGCCGAGGTGACTCGGACCCAGGAAGTACGTCTCTTTAAAGGGATGAGCGAGTGAACTGGGTGTTCAGTTCAGGCCAGCGTGGACATGGCAGCTCTCCACTCAGTGTAATAAGTGCAGGGAAGCACTTCCTACACATTTCAAACAAAATCAAGAGAGCAGTGCTGCCGTCTGTAGCTGCCTTTCATTCAGAACATTTACCACGTGCAAAGATTTCATCTTTGCTGTGCACTCTTTACAATGAGTCCATTGTTAGAGCCTATTTCTGCAGATAAAGACGCTGACTCGGAAATATTAAGTAGCATTTCCAAGGACATACAACTAGTGAGTGACTGACCTGGAATTTTCATTGTATTTTATCTCTATAATCACCTTCCTCCACAGTATTCTGTGTCTGGGTGTATTATATGTAGAATTTTAGTGAGTAGTAGTTTCCCTCCGAAATCTGGCTACTCTGCACTGAGTCTTTGTTGAGGTTGCAGCCTTTGACTAAGCTTTTGTGGATCTGTTTGTAAGTGTGTTCGCTCATGGTCGCTGTGCTGCAGCTCTGTCTGGCCCTCCCCTCCTTGGTCCGTGCCCGCCCTGCACTGGGACCAAGTCAAGGTGGTGTGTGCCTTCATTTGGCGCCCTGTAACCTGCAGCCGAGGCGGTCCTCCTCCAGCTCGTTAGGATGGACCGAAGACTGAGGAGCCGTCACAGGCGGACTTCTGGACTAGTGCGTGAGGCCTCGGAGAGAGGCAGCCTCCTGGTAGGCTGGACTCCAGGATTAGAACGCTTCGGAAAGAAACATCAGTACACACAAGGAAAGCTTAAGAAAGGGCACAGATTTAAGGGTATCTTAATTAGCTAAAGGGTAAATTTTAGGCTTAGGTTTATTTTTTTTGCAGAGTGTACAAAGGCGGCCTCAGGAGGAGGCTGGTGGACGGCACAGGCTGAGCAGTGTAGGGGTTTCTGCAGTCACTACCTGAGGCCCCAAGCCGGGGAAGGGGCCTTCCATGACGATGCAGTGAGAACTGCCCACTGTTTCTACGTGGGGCACAAGGACTGCCAGTGACACCTGCGTTGAGCAGAGTCCCTCTGATTTTTTAACTTGCCAAGGGTTGATGAGACCAAACCCCTCCAGCCCCTGTGAGCTCTTTAAGGTGACACAGCGTGCCACCTTAAAGCTACCTCTGTAGCTGTTGGACAAACTTGATGACTCAGGGTCAGAGAAATCTAGGTGTTTCCAGTGGAGTCTGGCAGGCTCAGGTTACACTGGGGGCTTTGACAAATTGCCTTTCTTAAAATACAGATTTTCTCTCTGATTATTTTTAAGACTTTTTAGTAGAGTTGTTTAACTGGAGTGCCTTTGGCCCCTTCTTTTTGCACAGGGATTTTACCTATTCGAGGGTATGCCTAGAGGCTCTCTGGTCCTTCCCGGGAACGTCTGGGTCCTACTGTAGGCCTTGTGTGCATTGCCGGTCCTCGGTGGGCAGGCCCTTCATGGCCATGCCTGCGCTCGGCTCCCCCACCTCCAGAGCCACAATCCTTTATCAAAGAGGCAAACTGTTTAGCCTCTTGTTTGTAAAGGAGGTGACCTCTGAGAGTTCCAGGGACTACAATAAACCTTCAAAACACAGAAAGTGCTCAGTCAGTACTAACTCATGACTGACGCTGCGCCACAAGCTTAGTTCCCCAGCTTCCCAAGAGCTGAAGAGGTCACCCCTCTGCTAAAGCCTTTGTCCCCTTCATGGTGACATTCCACGGTCATGACACTGTGCAACACACAAGAACTCTCAAGCAAGGCAAAGTTAAGCTGTGAGTAAGTAGCAGACAAGGAGGGGACATTTTAGAATTCCCCACCCAGTGGCTCCACCTCCAGGGCCTAGATGGTTATCTCCAAGGCAGACTGGTTTGGGTGCTCAAGGTCTGCATACAGATTGGCTCTTTGATGCATCCTTTATGCAATGTGGTTCTCACCTAAGAAGCCCTGCGTATTTGCATTGAAAACCGTGGGCCTGGTAAGGGATGATCCCAGCTGGTCTTGAACCACCCTCATCTCTGGCTTGATGATGTGGGGTGTTTAGATTTTAGACTGAGAAATACTAGAGCCAGCTAATGTGGCCAGCAGGATCTGTGAGGTTTGGGCAGTTGGGAAGGGGCTGTGAGAGTGTCCGTGATGACAGGACCTTTCCTCTAGGCTGTAGTAGGTTCCTGTAGTACAGCACGCCACTCTGGTCTGCAGACTGCTGTGCCTGCCGTGCTCTCTCCCTTTCTACTTTCCTGTTTAGGTAAGGCTCAGGGGGTAAAGGCGACTCTCCTGAACGATGTTAGTTAATTTCATGCTAGATTTTAACCCAGGATTCTGTCCATTCTAAGTCTAAACCGCATTATGTGAGAAGCTCACAGGCAGCATAAACTGTGAAGTTAAGAAATATCCTAGGGACTGGAGAGATGGCTCATTGGGTAAGACTGCTTGCTATGCAACCAAGGAGACCTGAGTTCAAATCCCTAGCACCCATGTGATAGCTTAGTCATGGTTGTGGGTACCTGTAGCATCAGCATTGTGTGTGGAGACAGGTAAATCCCAATAGGTTTCTGGGTAGTCAGACTGGATCCACTGAGAAAGACTGTCCAAGGAGTAAGGCAGAGAACGTCAGAGGCGATGCTGGCCCGTGTTCTAGCCTCTGCTCATAGAACGTCAGAGGCGATGCTGGGCCCGTGTTCTAGCCTCTGCTCATAGAACGTCAGAGGCGATGCTGGGCCTGTGTTCTAGCCTCTGCTCATAGAACGTCAGAGGCGATGCTGGCCCGTGTTCTAGCCTCTGCTCATAGAACATCAGAGGCGATGCTGGGCCCGTGTTCTAGCCTCTGCTCATAGAACATCAGAGGCGATGCTGGCCCGTGGTCTAGCCTCTGCTCATAGAACATCAGAGGCGATGCTGGCCCGTGGTCTAGNAGAACATCAGAGGCGATGCTGGCCCGTGGTCTAGCCTCTGCTCATAGAACATCAGAGGCGATGCTGGCCCGTGGTCTAGCCTCTGCTCATAGAACGTCAGAGGCGATGCTGGCCCGTGGTCTAGCCTCTGCTCACATACGCAGGGGCGCACATGGTCTCCAGTTACAGGAATCATACATACAGCCTTCCCTTCCTCACCCAAATGTCTTTTCTCTCTCGGCTTCTTATCCTGGTGTCAAGGCATGTTTAGGCTAATAGAGCTGAAGTAAGCTAGTTTCCTTACAAGAACCAAGACAGCCATTTCTTTGACTCCTCGGAGTATCTGTGGAGACTGTTCTCGGGTTTTCCTGCCTCAGAGGGGAGAGCCAGGAGGCTTGAGGACTTTGGGAACACTTGCTTTCACAGGACAGTGGGCTGCCGATGCGCCCTGCCACTCTGTCTCTCAGAGAGAGATCTCAGCTGTGTTTATTTCTTGGCTTAGAAATGTGGTCGCTTTGAGAGGCCCAGGTCAGATGTTTCTTCAAGCCTGTAGAATGGAAGATTTGAAAGCAATTTACTTTCTTTCTTCTGTTCATTTTTTCAGAAAGATTTACATTTTTGTTTGTTTAAAGATAGTAAAGACTGTGGGGTGGCGGTGGTGCACACACCTTTTTTTTTTTCTTTGTCTTTTCAAGACAGGGTTTCTCTGTGTAGCTCTGGCTGTCCTGGAACTCACTTTGTAGACCAGGCTGGCCTCGAACTCAGGAATCCGCCTGCCTCTGCCTCCCAAGTGCTGGGAATAAAGGTGTGCGCCACCACTGCCCGGCAGTGCACACACCTTTAATCCCACCACTCAGGAGGCTAAGGCAGGCAGATCACTGAGTTTGAGATCAGTCTGGTTGGTCTATACAGTGACTTTCAGGACAGGCAGGGTTACAGAGAGAAACCCTGACTCAAAAAGTCGAGAAAATGATAAACAAAATAAAGATGCTAGACATGGTGATCTATGCATTTTATCCCAGCACTCAGGAGGCAGAGACCAGACAGTTTGAGACCAGGCTGGTATGTATAGAGAGTTCCAGGCCAGCCAATATCAAAATAAGAACGGAAAGAGGCTATTACAACCCATTGATAGCTTGTCTGTTTTGGGTTGACTCCAGCTGAGTTTTGGAGCCATGTTTCGAGGTTGGGCAGCTCTGTAAGAATGCTGCCTGCCTACAGCCTCACCTTTCATTGCAACAGAGTTTTGTAGCCAATTGGAGTCAAAGCCTTCTATCTGGAGGCCTTATCAGAGCTCTGGCCTTGAAAGGAATGTCTTCTTCCTAAAGCTTGTCCGGCCGCCGTGCTGGCGTGGAACCTCTCCTCCTTGATTGAGCAGGGTGAGATCTGCCTTGGTTTCTTTGTCAGCCCATTGACATATTTTTGGAAAGGTGTCTGGGTACGTTTTCTATGTGTGTGTAAATATTTTCTTACAGGGGATGAAAAAGACTCGAGCAGATGCAAAAAAAATCGGTCCCCTCAAACTGGCAGCCCTCAATGGACTCTCCCTGTCCCGGCTGCCCCTGCCTGATGAAGGAAAAGACGTGTCCACCAGAGCGACAAACGACGAGAGGGTGAGTGTGTGCTTGTGCAATTTTGGTGACTGTTCTTTCTAAGACAGTGTCACAGCTGCACAGGAATGTCAGGGAATGCCATTATCTGGGTCACAGCTGGAGTGAGCGTGGGGCTCCGACGCCTTGAGTAATTTAGGCTTCGATGTCAAGTTTTTTGCTCTGAAAGTTCTTGATTGTTTTATTTCTTCAAAGTAAGAACATGTGTATAAGGGTACATGGGAAAGAAAGCAGACATTTTATTGAAAATTTATCTTGTTTTTAAATTAAAGCTAAATATACAGAATTTAAAAAATTCTTTGAGCTGTCCTTTTAAACTAAGACAGGTGTTCATTTCCTGTAGCTGCCGCTCACGGCTTGCTGCTGCTTTCAGTATTTTACAAACATTCGTTACGTCAGAGCACATGCTCACAGATTCTGAACTAGATTCCCCTAGTGCAGGAGAATTCAAGTCCTTAGAGATTACAAAACTGACCATAGGTTTGGACCTCAAGCTAGCAGATTGCCTTAGGCCAGTGTTCAACTTGCAACTGAGTTCCACATTGTACATCGTGTCTTTTGTTCTAATTTTTGTGACCTATAAACATTTTGGTTTGGTTTCATGTATAATTCTTGTATTAAAAGCTCTGGGCCTTGAAGCAGAAAGGAAGATTTTAAAAGAACAGGCAGCTAAGGCGTGTGGCCCCGCACTCTCTTTTACAGTGTAAGGTTCTGGAGCAGCGGTTGGAGCAAGGCATGGTCTTCACGGAATATGAGAGGATCCTTAAAAAGCGCCTGGTTGACGGCGAGTGCTCAACAGCCCGGCTCCCTGAAAACGCAGAGAGAAATCGCTTCCAAGACGTGCTGCCCTATGATGACGCGAGAGTCGAGTTGGTGCCAACCAAGGAGAACAACACTGGCTATATCAACGCGTCACACATTAAGGTGAGAAGAACACCCCAGATAATCGACTGCACTGCGGTTGGGGTTGGGGGCTGACCTGTAGAAATGGTAAGATTTACACTGGGTGTGTATTGTGAAAACATCCCGTTTTGAGTCATTCCAGACACAAACAGAGCCACGCCCCCTCTCTGTGTGGTAGCCTTTTCACACCCACATTGTTGCCGGGACTCTGGGCTTTTCATTTGTCTTGAATCTGAAGACTCCTTTTGGGCTTTTCAGTTCACATAGGAGCTGCGGAAACTGAGCCACCAGTCTCCCCCATCACATAGCTGCGTGTATGCATGGAACGGATGTGCATGGCTTGCTTTTCCTGGCCTCCCTTTTCCCAGTGCTGGCGACCAAGCCAGGTCTCTGAGCTCGGCAGACCCTGGAGTGCCGAGCTGCACCCCAGCCCTATGCCCTGGGACTTCGGAGGACGCTCACACAAGCTTTTGCTTATGAGGATGTCCCCTGTTCCTTTTTCCTCCTGACCTCTGGTATGGCTTTGTTCTGTGAAAGCACTCCCCAGCAGTCTGATGCTAGTGTGCTGGGCGTTGTTACAGTTGCTCAGTGGGAGGCAGCATGAACACTCAACTCACGCCAGCAGCCGAGAGTCTCCATTGTAGAAAGGAGAACTCTTACAGCGAAGGGGCTGTACCTTGTTCTTTCCCAGTTTTCTTCAGCTTGCAAGTCATACTCGATAGCAACCTGACCTCCAAGGATTTCTGAGGAATGGGCAACCATGCATGCCACTGCTTAGTGGTTATCTACCTACCTACCTACCCACCCATTCCTCCCTCCCTCCCTCCCTCCCTCCTTCCCTCCCTCCCTCCATCCATCCATCTTGGTTTTGGTTTTAGTATTTTTGAGACAGGCTCTTGCTACATCTCCTTGGTTGGCCTGGAACTCTTTATATAGACAGGCGTGGCCTCAAAACAGTAGCAATCAGCCTGCCTCTACACCCCAGGTGCTGAGGTTAAAGGCATGCTTAATGGTTCTGAGGAATTAATGCACGCACTGCCTTGCTTTTTATATGGGTATGATGTATTTAGAAACCAACCATGTCTTCGGATTAACTCATCTGTTCTCTTATGAGTAAAATGGAATGGCATTGTGATTTTTTTTTTTTTTTTTTTTTGTGGTGGTATTTCAGAAGTTCACCTACCACTTGAGTCATGGAAAGAATATGAAATTTCAGAACTGGGCAGATTGGGTCAACTCCTAGATCTCACAGCGATTCTGGGACCCCTATTTATTCAACCAACTGTATGATAACTTGCGCCCACCATATGCTGCTGCTGAAAGGGAGCCCAGTGAGAGGGCCCAGTGCTGAGGGCTGGCAGCCTTAGAGGGAGCGCGTGTGGAGCCCGGCTTGGCACGGGCCTTAATGGATCCTCAGAAAGAAATGGGTGTCAGCAGTTACTGGCAGAGCACAGTTGAACCCAGGTGTCTTGGCTGAAAATCCAGCAGCTCCTTATTATGTTAGCATGGGGGACATTCAATTGTGCCCCCCCCCCCCCCCGTACCCCTCTCCAAGTGGGAACTTGGCCTTCTGGAAGGTGATCTTGACTCAGTTCGAGATAGAGACCATTCTAAATCGAAGACACCACTTTTATCATAGACATCAAGGCATAGCTTAGGTTTTGACTAACTTGCTAATACTTTCCAAGCATATTTAGTATTTCGCCATGGCAAAGTGTGTTTGTGATTTAGGGTACTGTGGTTTTGGTGTCACCATCACAACCAGAGTAGCTGTTTTACCTAGGACTTGTTATGTGCCGGATACCATGTACACTGAGTCTGTCCTCACAGCCTTGTGGGCTGGGCGGATACTGTATTTTGTAGATAAAAACAAAAAATGGAGAGGTGAGCAGATGGCTCCAAGTCACACTGATGTCATATGAACTGAAGGTACATACATTTATAAAGATGTCAGCAGGGGTTCTGCTGAAACCGTCGGTTTTGTGTGCCCACGAAGACAGAACAGCTGTGCGCACACATCCCAGGTACGCACGCACGCACACTAAGCGTTTAACCTCTTCTGATTTTAGGTCTCTGTCAGCGGAATAGAATGGGATTACATTGCCACACAGGGACCATTACACAACACCTGCCAGGACTTCTGGCAGATGGTGTGGGAACAGGGAGTCGCAATTATAGCCATGGTGACGGCAGAGGAGGTGAGTGCCTGCTCCTCTCACTGCATTTTTCCAAGTCTCCAAAGAGCTGCTAAGCACCCAGAGTTAATCTCTAGTGAAGACAGCAGGCGAGAGTGTGGCCTGATAAAGGCTTCTGTGAAGAACTTCCCAGGCTGGGGCTTGAGCTGCTGCTGAGCTACGCTTGTCTTTAACAGGAGGGAGGCCGGGAGAAGAGCTTTAGGTATTGGCCACGGCTTGGTTCCAGGCACAACACTGTCACCTATGGGAGGTTTAAGATCACAACGCGCTTTCGCACGGACTCGGGCTGCTATGCCACCACAGGTCTGAAGATGAAGCACCTCCTCACGGGGCAGGAGAGGACAGTTTGGCATCTCCAGTACACAGACTGGCCTGAGCATGGCTGTCCCGAAGACCTCAAGGGATTTTTATGTAAGTGTCTTTGTTTACAGCAGCTTCCTATGTGCTGGGTCTTGAAAATTAGCCCTCTGTGTTGTTTCGTGAAAGCTTTGGACTTGTTTTAAAATAATGAAGAGGGTTAAGAGGAAATGGATTTGTAGGGGTGTGCGTGTGCGTGTGTGTGTGTGTGTGTGTGTGTGTGTGTGTGTGTGTGCTCGCGCGTGTGCATGTGCCTGCCCATGTGCCACATCATGTGTGCGGAGGTCAGTGCACCTTGGGAAAACACTTTCCCATTTCTTTCCACCATGTTGTTCCTGGGTGTTAAACTCAGGTTGCCATCTTGGCAAATGTCCTTCCCACACTGCTATCCTGCCAGTGCAGGAAGGCATGTTTAAGAGATGCCTGGCCTTGAACAGAATGCCACAGCTGATGAACATGGCTCCTCCGGCTAGTTTTGGCTGAGGCACCCACTTGCCTTCGGTCACCATGGGCTGGCCCTGGTATCTCTGTGCCCAGAGCCCTTATCTGTGTTCTCTCGGTGGAGAGACTGAGGCGGCGGTTGCTGTTTTTATTGCTGTTGTCCCTGAGGACTTTTGTATCTCACCGATTCTTCACAGCCTACCTTGAAGAGATCCAGTCAGTTCGACGTCATACAAACAGTACAAGTGAACCCAAAAGCCCCAACCCCCCGCTGCTGGTGCACTGCAGTGCTGGCGTGGGAAGAACTGGGGTTGTCATTCTGTCAGAGATCATGGTTGCCTGTCTGGAACACAATGAGGTGAGTTGTGTTCAGCTCCATATTCCTGGTGGGACAGTGGGTGCTGGGAAGGAGTCGGGCATGCCTTCTGAACACGCCCTAGGACCGTGGCGGCCACGTGATCGATGTTAAGGGTTGTTACAAAAGGCTCTGACTGTTGGTAAAGACTGAGATGTCCTATGACATAGAAGAGCGTTCAAGCTTGTCTTTCCTAGTGCGTTTCCACTGTGCGCTGAGTGCTTTGTTTTTCCTGGATCACCATTAACTCTCAGCATTAGTGCCAGCCAGCAGTCTGTGGGGGAAATGTTGGCTTGGTCCTAGCAGCACCTAGCACACTGTTCTTGTTGAATCTTAGAATCTTGTGAGATATGATTTATATGTAGCTGATTTACGAGTCACTGTGCTGCAGCTAGGGACTGTTGGAGAAATAATCCACATGCACACTTTATTTGTAGCTAAAACAAATCAGATCTTAGCCCATCGCGGAGGACAGTCTGTCTCCTCAGCAGGTCTCTGTGAGGACGGAGGCTTCGCAGGGTTGGTTTTCCTCAGGTGTATTCTCTTCATCTCTGTCTCTCCACCAGGTGCTGGACATCCCCAGAGTGCTGGATATGCTGAGGCAGCAGAGGATGATGCTGGTGCAGACCCTGGGCCAGTATACATTTGTGTACAGAGTGCTCATTCAGTTCCTGAAAAGCTCCAGGCTCATTTAAGCTCCAACACTTTTTTTATGGGGACCTAATCATGTGAAGTGTTTACAGCTTTCCAAAAAAAAAAAAAAAAAAAGAAGGAAAGACGAAGGTGCAGCTCCTCCTCTGTTCCCAGCAGTCCATGCGGAGACCTGAGAGGAAGTGCGCTGAAGAGCTGAAGCAGCAGCTAAGCAGGAGGCGGAGGAGGTCTGTGGGACCCGGGCGGGCGGGCGGAGGCGGCRGGCATGCTGCCCCGGCCGCCCCGGCACACGGTCTGGAGATGGTCTCTTCTAGACAGTTCTCTGTCTTACTGAAGCTGTACCGGCAGTTCCGGCAATCATTAAGGCACACAGACTTCTATCTTAAACTATTTTTTGACAATGTAACTTTATAGGGCTTTTTCATTTTTAGCTAGAAGCTGAACTTCTCTGTGGGACATCCACAGACTGTGTGGTTCCTGTGTATTTAAAACCGTTATCAGCTTTTGTTTAAGAACAAAAACCATGGGGGAACTAAGTGTTTTATTCATGAAATCCAAAACTAAAGAAAATCTAAAAGTGTTATTTTGAAACATAGCAAGCATTTTTATATTCAGAATGTTTTTTTTTAAAAGTTATATATTTGTACCTTCTATATTTTCCAAATAAGAACTCAATTTGTTATGGTACCAAGTCAGTTAATGTAAAGTTGGGGATGAAGGCACATTATTTAAAAAAATCTAAGAATCACATTCACTATTTTTTCAGTATTATTAATAAGCATAAAATGAGTTTGATTTTATTGATTGAAATGAAGAAAGAACAATTGCATAGGATGGTTTTAAGCACTTTTTTTTTTGTTAAAAACGAGTTTAATATATGTGGCTTTATATTTAGACAGCAGTGGACACTTTCAAAGAGAAGGGCTCTGAGTACGTACGCTGACTGGGGAAGGCGTAGTGCTCACACGGAAGGAAGGCGTGGTCGCTACAGACGCAGTATGACCGATGCTCACACCAGAGCTGAGATGGAGGGGAAGTTAGAGGGACTCAAGGCCTGCCACCGCCATGACTGGCTTTGTTTATTGGGGTTCTTCCCATCTTTCTTTTCCCCACAAACGAGTTCAGCTTTACATTACCACAGAGAATCCTGAAAAGGTTTCGCTCGCTTCCTTAGGTTGAAAGGAGGACATAGTTAACGTGAAGCTCCTCTCCCTAAACCACAGCCCAAACTTGCGGGGCCACCGGAAAAGCTGTGGTGGTTCGGAGGTCCTTGAATTCAGCACCGCAGTCCTGTCCTCAGCCCAGGATCAGGTCTAGGTACTGGGCCTCCCGCTTCCATCCCGTTCGGGCATGTTCTCTACCGGTCAGAACCGGCTGAGGTTTGGAGAGGACACTGTTGTTCTTGGCCAGGCTCGGTTTCCTTTGGGAGAAGAGGACAAGCTGGCAGCCCTAACCGAGGTGTGTCATGCTGTCCGTGTGTCATGTTGTCCGTGTGTCCGTGCCCCGCACCCTAGGCTGCCGCTTCACAGTGCAGCCCTTCCAGAGTGTCCGGTCTAGGACTGGCTCCCAAATGACGCTGTCCTGCCATCATTTTGATGCGACTGTGTGGTGAGCATCCCCTCCGTGACCGGTGTGCGCGCCCACTGAGCACAGGGGACTCACTCCAGTGGGTAGCGCCCCAGGGCGGGATCCAGTGCCGTATTTCCCATCTCAAGCCACGTGAAGGACCGGACTTTTTCTGCAGCTTTTCTTCCAATGGTACGTTGTTTAAGATGCTTTCCTATGACACTTAAACATTTGGAAATTTCCCACTGACAAGAACATATTGTAAAGCAAGACTTTAATTAAAGAGTAATATATGGCATGTTTGTGTCCCTGTTGCAATACTTTGATAAGTGAATTTCTTCGGGGCAAAATTATACTGTTTAAATCTGTCACCCTTCGAATGTCGCGCGCTTGACATCACGTCTACGGAACATTGATTTTGCACTTACAGTTAGCAAAGGAGAATTTCTGAGTGAGAATAACTCTACATTATTGCATTTAGGAACAATGTAATTTTTAAGGGCCAAATCAAAATTAGGGTTTAAAGGTTTACTGTGCCTGAGTTGAGAATGCTACTGGTCTGTCTGCCATATTTATGTATCTCTACATTCAATGCTTCATGTATCTCTAAGGATTTTAGTTCCTTGATAGTGTTGATGCCATACCCAAATTACCAAGATGTACATTTCCACAAAAATAGGTTGTAAACCAGTGTTTGAACTAGTGAACCGGGCATTTCTGGCATCAGCATTGCTGATTACCGGCGGCTTTTGCTGAAATTTCTGTTTGTAGTGTTGAGCCTAAGAAGCCTGATCCTAGAGTGTAGACGAGAGCGCTAAAGCTGTGATCCTAGAGTGTAGACTAGAGCGCTAAAGCTGTGATCAGTCATTGTTTTCCTCAGGGGCTCCTTCTGCGAAGCATTCAGAAAGCCATGGACTTTAATATTTAAAACTTTTGGACAGGTTAAAACAGATGTGCTCCTTTAGAAATCTCCAGAAAGAGAGATGTCTAGGAACACAGACAGGGAGGGCAAGGTCATGACGCAGCACTCTGGGTTAATATTCTGGCACAGCTAAAGTCATTTCGGATACGCAGATAATCTTCCCTTTGTCTTGCAGTGTCGAGATAGAAGTAAGGTGTTTAATATATATGCATTATATATATAATAT